>OY987282.1:8213830-8675910 GCA_963920785.1 Sphagnum contortum
AGGACATGTAGCTAACTAACTAAGGTTAGAGCACCCAGGATTGACTGAAGCTAGTTAGTTAGCTAGTTAGTTAGTTAGTTAGTGGGTAGTTATTAAATGGATGGCAGGCAAGAAAGTGGAATTTTGTCCTTTTTCTCCGAAAGCAGCCAAAGTGCGCAGTTCGCGTGGCCCGAAGTTTTGTGGGGTAGGTAGGTAGGTAGGTAGGTATTAGAAACTGGGCGTTGATTTTTTGGCGTATTTCGGAGCATTTCGAGGCACCAGCCGCCGGCCATTTATTAAAAAAAAACTAAATAGGTTAGGTTGGTAGGTACTTAAATAGGCCTGGCGGTGCCTATCCAATAAGTGTGCCTAGTAGGTATGTAGGTAGGTTAAGAATTAGGTACCTATGTAGCTACTTCCTACTAACTAGGGAAATTGTGGTAATGGTAGCCAGACTGCTAGGCTAGGCCCCAGGGCAGTGTATTTTCTTTTTTACTGGCTAATTTTTGCCAAATTTCGACCTGAAAAAATAAAATGATTTGGACCTATACAAAGGATTTTAAAAACAAAGTCCCAACAAAATTCGCCAGATTTTGAAGGATTTTGTTTTCCCTCTTCAAATCACCAGATTTTTTATGGTAAGTTCCAATAGGTAGCCAAGAATATAGATGGATTTTTATTTTATTTTTATTTTTATTTTTATTCTTCTTTCATTTCTAGTAGGCAGCCAAATTTGGCTAAATTGTTTTCTAGATGATTGCCACTTTGGCTACATCACAAAATCCTTAAAAGATATAGTTGCAAGGCATCATCTTAAATCCCTCTTCACATTGGAGGTCCACTATTACCAAATGTGCATGTGCAACTCCCTAGTCCCTCTTCACAAACAGACCAATGAATTCATTGCATTCTCAGTAGGTCTCATTGCATCCTCACTAGGTCCCATTCACTGCGACCAAAGAATTCATTGCATCTTCACTAAGTCTCATTCACTATGACCAATGAATTCATTGCATCTTCATTAGGTCCCATTCATTGTGACCAATGAATTCATTACTTCTTCGTTGAGTCTCATTCACTATGACCAATGAATTCATTTAACATTTACTTCTTCGTTGAGTCTCATTCACTATGACCAATGAATTCATTTAACATCTAGTGAAATCACTTGGCACATAAGGACACCTTTTGTGTTATAATATGTCATTTTATGTTTGGCTAAGTTTTTACATCTTCTTAAAGACCCATTGATTTTCCATTACATGATGAAAAAAAGCTTAACACGATCATTATGCATGGGTAAGGCCCTTAGATGGGTGCATTACTAGAAGTTGATGTTACCTTTGATTGTCGTCTCAAGTGGGCACTTTATTCTAGTAACACTCCCCCATTCATATGCTTTAATTATTGCATAATGGTTGTATCATGGATCACATGGAAACTGACCCTTACTTAACAAAATCTTCGAGTCACTTTTGCAAAGCACAACTATGCAACATTCACCTAGCTTGCTTACTTATTTCATGAATGTTTGCCAACTTGGGCCCTTGCCCTACATATACGGATTTAGCTAAAATTTCTTAGTTTTAGAGGATCACACTTTATAAAAGCGAAATTTTAAACCCCTTCCCACAAGAAAGGCACCTTAGGTGAAAAGGTCTACATTTCAATTTTTGATTATTTCACACCTACATGCAAGCTTTCATATACAAATTTCCATGCACATTTTCTTTAGGCCCAAGCAAACATGTTGGCAACCCTTGCCTATTCACATGCATCCTAATTCAATTTGGTGTCTTCTTTAGGTTTTTAAAAAAAGATTTTGTGCTAGGTGGAATATATGGTCACTAATTAATTCCACAATTGGTTTTGCCAATTCACTTGTGATGTGAATAGATACATGGTTGGGAACATTGTAGTCATGCGAATCATCCATGGGGAACATGGGCCACATTCTAAAACTTGATCTAGTATAGCATATTAATAACCACTTCACAAAACATTATCTCACCTACTTGGCTAAATGTGTTAGCCCCCCTTTCATACAAGAACAATAGTTTAAGCCATTTTTGGTGTAATGTTGCATTTTTAGTGACCATTGCAATCCATGAAAAAAGAATTATCTTAATGTTTACTTATTAAAATGATTCTTAGAGTATTCTAGTGTGGGGCATGCAATTCCTTGATTTTAAAAATTAAAAACCCATTGGCTAGGTATTTGAATTTTTTTAATAAAAAAATTGCTTATTCTAGGTATTCAAAAACCTTCAAAAGCTTGTCATGTTTCATGAAAAAACTAGCAATATTTTAAGTGTTTGTTTGACTTTTTCAAATAAATAAAAAAAATCATGGTTAACATTAAAAAAAAAGTGAAAAAACACTCTCACAGGAACTAGAAGTATGTGGGAACTTCAAATGGAGGCATTCCCATGACTCTTAATTTGAGCTTTGACTTTGGGAATGGGAAGTTTTGAAATGTCCCAAACTTTTGGATCAAGGTTTTGGGACCAAACCTTGCCCAAATAAAACCTTATTGAAATTGCTGAAAAGTTCTTGAAGAATATTAAAATAAAGTGGGGTTGCATTCTCAAAATAATAATATGGTCAATTTATGGTCAAATAGAAGAGTTGGAAACCAAATGTCCAAAAATAATCTCAACCATTGAATTGATGTTTTGAGAAAACAAATCAATTTTAATTGGAAGGTTGTTACACTCTTGGGAATATCATTTCAAGGGCTACAAGTTTGCCTTTGAAATATTTCAATTTGGAGGTGAAATGAAAAAGTTACGAGATTGAAAACGAAGAGATTCATAATTGGGCAAAATGTCAATTGATGTAACTTCCATGGAGGATTGCAAAGTATGTTATAAAGAGGGAAAAGGTGATTCCTCTTAAATCCAAATAATGGTGAGTTTTGAGAATCCAAGTTAACCTATAATTTGTTCGTCATTCATGGACTATAGTGAAAGTGACATGACAATGTCACCTTCTTGATTGTCTAAGTGGGTGGGGCTTGTGCCATTCCACCATACATAGATTGTAGTGGAAGGCAATTATGACAATGTTGCCTTCTTAATTACTTAAAGAGGAATGGGGCTTGTGTTAGTATACAATATATCAACTATAGTGAAAGGCACCATGACTATGTCATATTATAGATTACATAATTAAGTGGAATGCGACTCATGTCATTCCACCATATAGGCTTATAATGGAAAACAATTGTTGTATTACCCATTTCTTGGATGCTTGAGTGGAGGGTGAGTGGGCATGTTCACCATTGATTATGTACAAATACAAACTCTAAGTATTTAATTTGCTTATATGTATGTCACATGCAACTATAATTACATTCTAGATTCTAATGGAACTAAATTGAAACCCAATAAATCTAAGTGCATGGGATGGACGTATGGGCAAGGTGTCATACAAAATGTGCATTATGTGAAATTTTCCATAGTGCCTTAAACCATGTGTAATTTATTTGTGAATATATTTGTACCACGGAGATTCAAATGATGCATTTGAAGACATTGATCTAGTCATGAGAAATCTAACATGTATACATGGATTCAAGCATCATAAGATGATTGAAACCGCCATAAACACAATTATATTGATGAAAATGTATATGTATATTATTGCTAAATGGGATGGCCATATAACATCCATGCTACCCCATCATTGGAGTGGACATTGGACTCACCACTAAATTACTACCAAAAGAAATGGCAATGTGTTCCAAGCTATTATCACAAAGTTATCTTGAGAAGGGGCTATTGTATTCTATGAATAAAACTCCAACAAGTTAATTATATCTTGCAACAACAAATAAAGTCAAAAAAATGACATGCAAGGCAATATATAGTATGTCCAATAAGATGTGAACAACATCCTCTTTTCATTTAGGCCAAACAAAACCCTTATTTAAACAAATCCAAGTACAATTGTAGCCTCCACTACTAGAATCAATTCTATTTTTGGAACTACCTTATTATAGCCATCTAGTTCTATTACAAGTATTTTTTCCTTCTCTCACAAACATCCACACATACATAAACATAAACATTTCTTTCTCCCCTTTCTATATCCAACTCTAGAATCCCATTCCTTCAAGTAACCATGCATCACCAAGGTAAATGGTGGCTAACACACCATTTTGATCCTATTTCTTCTCACTTTTCCCTTCAACTCCCACTACTATAGTAATTATCTATTAAATTAAGGTAGTCAAGTTGCAAACTCAACCTAAATCCTATTCTTCTTGGCTAAATTCAAACTGTACCTAATTTTCACATTATAAAACATTTAAACCTACCACTTGATGGATGAATGAAATCAACCATGACCTAGATCAAGATAGAATGGTTTTTCAAACATTTAAATCTAGATGTAGTTCTTGTAATTTTGCACTATTAGACTATGGTAATTAGTAAAAAAATCAACCAAGGGTCCAATAATTTTGCCTTCAACAATATGTCATTCAACCTCTATCATTAGGACTTAGGTCTTATGTCACTGATCTTCCATCACTAGGACCACAATCTACATCGTTACAACCCATGTCATTAAACTATAATAGATCAATAGGGCCCATGTCCTTAAGGTGTAATATTCAATCTCTATCATTAGGACCTAGGTCTATATCATTAGGTATTCTTTCATTCATCCTATGTCACTACGACATAGGTCTATATCACTACAACATGTGTCATTCAACCTCTATCACTAAGACCTACGTCTATATCATGAGGTCGTTCACTCATCCTTTATCACTAGGACATAGATCTATATCACTAAAACATGTGTCACTCAATCTATGTCACTAAGGTGTAATACATCACTGCTGCCTATGCCACTAAGGCCTATCTCACATGGGTTTCCTATTACACTTGGGCTTAATGTAATATTTATTTATGGCCTATGCCAATAAGGCCCATTTCACTCCACCTATGTCATTCAAGTTTATATTTTCACTTGGGTTTGACCGGTGTTATATGTCACTAGGGTGTATGCCAATAAAACTTCACATGTGTCATTTAACATATGTCACTCATGTCTATTTCATTAGGGCTTTTATTCATTAGGCACGTTTCACTAAGTTTATTTGAGGTTTATGTCACTTAAACCAAGTTTATTTCATTTGGGTTTGAGGTTTGTGCATCAATTGGGCTTGTATCATTAAGGTATAACCATTTACACCTAGTTTTAATGCCGTATATTTTATTTGTCATATACACTCGCCTTGTATTCTGAAATTCGCTAAAAACATGTTCAAACATGCACATGGACCTTTTAGATCAAATTGTACCTTTGATATACACACTTACACATTTCACCTTTTCCTTTACCTTGCGTGTTGTTCCTTTGAACCCTTGTCAATCACAACATATAATGACATTTTAGAACTTCCCACAACAAAACATTAAATATTGAATCTTAGGATGAAATTCCAAGTTTTATGAATTCAAAACTTAATAATGTTATCTATACATGTGAATGTGCACAATTTGTAATAAGCTAACAATTCCCATTGAACAATCTAGTACACACATACTTGAATTTTCAATTGGCATTTGGAGTCTAAAGGTAATGAACATTTACATCCCACATTTATATGGGGTAATTGTCCATACATGCACTTAGGATCGCTTGTATGCATGCCTCATAAATTTGTGCTTTCGCACAAATCAAACAAAATAAACTAATTTGTGTGCACCGCCTTGGTCAAAGTTGTGCATCCATAGATCTTTAAACGTTGTTTCTTGTTATAGCACATGGATGGGCGGCGTTCAACGCTCATAGATCGAAATCTGATTCATCTACTTACATTGAAATATTCCCTCTAGTGTCAAATTGGTCATGGATGTGTGATTGTTGTCTTTTTCCCATTTCAAAATGGAGAAATCTGACTTTATTGACGTTGTGTTCGAGAACATTGTCGCTAGGTTGTTGCAGAACTAATGTAACTGTTGAAAAGGATGCGTTCTTGTCCCATGCCTCAATGAAAAATACCATGTGCTTGTACAAATCAATGATCTACTTGATGTGCTAGTTGTTGTTGTACCGTCTGATTAGGTCGTGCTGCTTGGCCTTGATTTTTTTTATCTCATTTTCAGACCAAAAGTGATCAAGATGGGGCCGATACACGTTTAACATGTCTGAAATGAAGTGTCATAGCACCACCCTGATGAGTTCATGCGACACAACAGGCGACACATCCAGCTCATTTGCATTGTTGTTGTTGTCCCACTTAGCTTTGACATGGTCGCATTCGGCGATAACAAACACAATGAACCGAACAATTTGTAGCACCATGTCCAATTTTGTTGTTTTCGTCGAGGCTCGCGTAACAATCCTGGTTGAATGACCCCTAATCTTTAACGTGCTCGATGATGTGTTGGTGCCCAATGCACCAATCATTGTCGACATAAAATTTGTTTTCAATGTCTTCCTCGTTGTCATCAATATCAATGATGCCCTTGACTTTGAACATACTGATCAATAGGTCCTTGAGAAACCTAATCTTGATCTTTTGTTGGACGATGATGAGCGATCAGTTCTACCGCTAGACGATAGTCTTGTTGATTTCGTTGACCGTCGATGTGACGCCGAATGTGATCGTCCACCACTTGGTCAACAATGGTTCTAAGTGCGCATGGCGTCGGTGTGTTCGACGATCTAGCATTGACTCGACATGTAAATCTTGAGCGTGTCATTAATGAGGTGTGCCCACCGATTCATCTTCTTTGGGCACATTTTGTTGTTCATATCCATTATGAGCCTTTCCTGGCAACATAGGTGCATGCACCACATAGACAACCTCAATCCATTGCCCATCTTGAAGCAAAGCAACCATGTTCTTGATGATAATGTTAATTTGATGCTGCACACACCAAATGCGTATCATCGGAAACTTGGTGGCTTACTTGAGGCGAGTCACAATGCCATGATGGCATGTGGTCATTGTGTTCTCACCATCGATCGACACGAACACAAACTTGGCACATTTGATTGTTGTCGTGTCGTTTAGCGCATGCAAGAAGTGGGCTATCATGTTGAAAATGTTCTCAGCAATGTGTTGCTCGAACATTGGGATGGCGACCATGTGTAGATTGGAGAGGATGCCGCTGATGTAAATGCAGATGCGGATGTCGAAGAACGAGTTACTACAATGCGTGTTGCCATCCTGGCAATCGAGAACGCCCATACCAACGAGTGTAGCAACATATCTGTGATCTTGTTCAAGTTAGTGGCAACCAAAACACGAATGTATTGGTTGACGTTGTGGTCGTTGATGCCGCCCAACTTCTACATTTTAAGGTGATCCTTGGTGTGACAGATTGTGGCAATGGTATGTCGGAACAACATGCCACACCCAACGTAGTCGATTGCCAAGAAAAAATGCATAATGTTCGAGACATCGACCATGAATATCTCATTATCCTCATCGAACTTGATGAACTTCATTGCGTTGCGCTTCAAAGCAATCTTCTTCTCCCCCTTCTTGCAGATTCATTCCATGTTCATGTGGTGGTCCTCCTTGTCCTCGTTGTCGACCTCATCGACACTAGTGAGGATTCGATCGTTGTAGTAGTAGAACAACTCCTTGATGATGACGTCGACGATCGGCAACGATATGGTGAAGCGAATTGTGTTTTGGCTAGTGTGAATGTACATGTGTAATGTGTTTGCATGCTTGACCTTGTCGTCGAAGTAAGCCTTCTTGCCGTCGACAGAAAGTTCATTGTACTCCTCCCATGTTTTAGCATGTTGTTTTAGGTGCGACAGATAGTGTTGCTTGATGAACGACATTTTGAAAAATATGAATATTGTTAGTTGGCTTGCGCTTACGATTCACCGGCCCAACATCCTGACCATGGTACACGCATAATAGGTAGTGCATGTTCATCACAACTGGCGTATTACCTTTCTTTTTGAACTTGATAATTTCGAAGCCAAACTCCAACGCATGCTTGCATTGGAACAATGTAATGCGTTTGGTCAACTTAGAAATGGCGATAGCACGAGTCAACCTACCTTCGTACTCACACGCACAATTGTGGCCTTATTGGTGTGCCTAGAAGTACGAAAATGTTCCCGGAGCCCAAAGAATACATGCAATGGCGTGACACGCACTTCCTACCGACCTGTTGCCACCTAGGACACACATTGCATGCATCTGTCTTATTTTGAGTGCCGACGTTGCTCTTATTTAATGCACTTTGTGCAATTAAAAATAGAACACACAAATTTATGAGGCCTACTTGTATGTCATTTGCGTCAAAATAACAAAATTTGCATTCACTTCCATATGTTTAACAACACCTTGCAACACATATTACACTAGGTTGGTGCATGGAACAATTCCATAGGAATGACCTCCAAAGTCACTAATAATGTCATATCTAGGATACAATAGTCATTAGTCCCACCATTCAGTATTAAATATGGCCCTTACTGCACCTTACCATCATAATGATAGTGTAAATCAATCTATGGAATTAAAGTGTGAGTAATATTATGCCAAACATCAAACAAATATCGATAAGGGGGGAATGGAAATGCCAAATTGACCATTCCACTTGTTTAAATTCTAGAAAATGGCTCCCTTGAGCTTGTAGCTAGTGGTTTGGGCATGCATTGTGATTGTGCAATGATGTGTCACTGCATTAGATCATGGTCCCAACCACTATGCATTCCACTCATTTTCAAGTGGATTAGACCAATTCCACTATAATGACATTATAATGACATCTCACCCAATTTAATGGAATTGGCCAGTGAACTGGGTTGCGTGGCAATGACTAGTGGAATCCTAGTCGACTAATCTATTGTAATGGCATGTACCATATCCAAGAGAACAGTGAGTGGATTATCCCATGTGATCTTTAAATGAAATACATATTGATGTTTTGGTGATTATATAATAATTTTCTTGTGACTACATTATTCTAGTAGGTGTATATTGATCGTCTATTGAATGCATCAAATGATATTTTACAGTGGTTGTGAATTAATCTTCATGTCATGGGTCCATAATGATTTTATAGTGATTAACCATGTTTGTGCTTCCAAAAAGTTTCAATGTGTAGCACACCATATTACATGCATGACGAATCACATCTTCTATTAACAAGTTTACCAATTTATTGGATTAACATATTACTTCACACTTTAATTTCAAATATTAGTTTGCACTAACAATCATCATTGTAGGGTGCAATACTAGTGGCTAGGCTCACTATAATTAGGTGGTGGGATTGCTTGTCATATTCCATGTCATTATACATCTATTAATGATTTGAAGGTCGTTCATATAAAAGTTCACCGGAATCCAAATCTTCCAATTACCATTTTTCTTGTGTCTAATCATATTCACGCATCACATTGGAATTTTAAAAAACTTGAATCCCTAAGAGTTGTGTCATTTTTGCACATGTCATTTTACTTTTCCCATGAACAGACTTGTTCATTTACATAGCTAGGTGGTCCATACCTTACCTTTGGTAAAGGTGTGATAATGTACCCTAGCCATCAAACACTATAATGTCACACATATCATGTTAAAGCTTACATGTCACTAAGTCATAATGCTTATTCCTTAATATTCAAGTCATTACCCCACACATGCACATGTCCACATCTAATGCACAAGCAAGATTGGCAAATGACTAGATGTCTTAAGGTTTAGGCTTTAAGGTTGAACACTTGTGTCTCTTAAACAAATGTATTTTAGTTTTGTTGATACTCCACTTCACTAGTGGTATTGTATAATAATATATACCATTAAGCTATAATTTTTAGAATGCCACTAAGGTGTGGAATACTAATAAATGCCACCATTGCAAGTGCCATTACAAGGCCACCCACTTGTCATTTTGACTTGCTATCACTAAATTTTCATTCACTATAAGTTTCACTGATGTTTTTGCCTAATAACTTGAATTAATTTGATGTGATGTGTCACTTACATGTTTTTTTTGGAATAAGGTGTAATGGTGCTAAATTTTTTTGGCCCCTTTACTTTGAGCCGCCTCCTTTTCTCCCACCTTCTCTTCGTTCAACCATGGTTTGTTTACCTATTTGAATTTAGTAGAGACTTTATTGATTATTTTAATGTCTTTTTTTGAAATTTGGCAACTAAAAAACACAAAAATTACCATTTGGTGAAAAGTACCCAAATCCTACATGCTACAACATCAATCCAAGGAATGGTTTCTTTAGATGAGGCAAGCCACAAAATCATGTATGCATATCCCAACTAATATTGTGTTACCTCTACACACCAAGGATGGGTATCTCTACATTTTTTTGTCAAGGAGGTTAGGAGGAGCATAGTAAGTTTGTAAAAGGGAAGGGTAGAGGTTTGTAACAAGCAAGTATGTACTCGGGAACTATGAGAAATTGTACTCGAGGGAGAAGTATTTAGTATTTACTAAAGAAGGCTTGAAAGTTGAGACCGATAGACACCACTAATTTTATTGGCTTTGCCTACTACCAAGGCAAGGATATCATGTTATAGAGTTATGATATCTTGAAGAATTTTTGGTTTTTTTCTAGAAGATTGATTTGAAGAGTATATTTTTGTATGGTGAAATATTTGAATTTTCCATAATTCTTCTTTTACCTTAAGATACTTTTTTTTAATGTAAATGGCAAGGCCACACTGAACCCTAAACCCTAAACCCTAAACCCACACACCCCTTGTATTATGGTAGAGATTAGCCTATTATCACTCTTTGTTCCATTGCTGCTTTGCCCTCTCTACTTTATGTGAATGAAAAGCTTGATCAAGTCTGCAGTGCAGCAGCCTCACAAAGTTGCATCACCAAACAGCTTAAGCAGTGTACACCAACTGTGGCCTGACACAAAAGATTTCATAAAGATTAATGTTGTCGTGTACTAGCTTTAAATCTCGGAACAAAATCCCCCATTTGTCTGTGTGTCCGTCTGTGTGTCTGTCTGTCAGCTACGATTCGTGTCCTTTTGGGTTTCTCTTGGGTCTCCCCCTTAAAAGCTTCCTTGGTATGGAATGAAGTCACTGGCGGCCAGTTTTCTTGTCTCATCTTCTTCACCCCTTTTGATGAGTGTTTGTTTCGCTGGTTTTTTTTCAGAATTTAATAGTCTCTCCTGACTTTGATTTGATGACGAACACAAATCTCGACTCTCTCACTCTCAGGACTTGATTTAATGAGCAGCATGATGAATCGCCTTCCCAGCTTCGCCAACAGATTGCTTAGCTGACGTAATTTAATGAAGAACTTGCGGCTTGAAAGTTTCTTTTGTTTTGTTGCGCACCCAAAACAAATTGAAATTTGCAGACTTCTCCAATCTCCTCCTCCTTGAAAAGGCCACATGCTTACACCTAACTACGGATGGTGGAGATTTGGCAACACAACACACTCCTGACTAGCACTTTTTTTTTTTGCACAATAATGAAATCGTTAGAAACCGATCGCAACAAACATTGGGAAGAGCAAAGAGCGAGCTTTTGATCATCACCATGCCACTTTCTTTTTGCAAGTGAGTTAGTTAGTTATTGAAAGCCTAAATCAGGCTACACTACAATTGTTGCTTTTAAATGGAGGCAGGCCTTTATGCAAGGACAAAACACAACACAACACATTCACTTTCCAATTCTACAACACCTTATTAACCATGAAACCTTGATAAACATTCTTAAACAAAGCACCCAGCACCAAGGGGGAAAAGGGAGGACAAACCCTAAACCCTACACCCAATGGAAACAACTCCCATTTTATTTTTTTGTGTGTATTTTGAGGAGATCTCCCCCAATTATATATGTTCCCATGTTCTCATGGAAATATTGAAAAATTAAATTAAATTAAATTAAATTACATTTAGGTTTAGGGTTTGTCCTCCCTTAAAGCACCAATGTGGTTGGGTCACATGGGAACTGACCCTTAAAGCCTGCCAAAGCGCACCCTGTTTAGGTACACCTGGCAGAATCGATCCCTATTCAATGGCTTTAGAAGTAGGTTGGGTAGGTGACAGATTCTGCCTCCTATCAGCCCTGAGGCAGTTGGTAGGGCCACCAGTAGGGCCCTCCACCCCCCCCCCCCCCCCCAACGCGGCCCCCAAAAGCTGGGTTCCATGTTGGCCGGTCGCATAAAGTGGGTGCAAACCAAAGTGGGGTCTATTGGCTTGGTGGGGGGGGGGGGGGGGGGTTTGCTTATTCTTCTTAAATTTTGGGACTCAACCAAAATAAATAAATAAATAAATAATAAAAATCATGAGGAAATTGTTAGACCATATAGCCTACATTTTGATTTTTTTTTTCATTTAAAAATAATTCACTACCTTATGGAGTTTCCTTTGTAGAATTCCAACTCAAGTTTAATCAAGGACAAGTGTTGGGTGGGTAAGTCTTTTACCCTAATATTCCTACGGATATATAATAGGTTCAATATATATATATACCTACCCAACTATCAAAAATTTGGTGTTACCTCTTTGTTTTTTTTTTTGGGCCCTACCTAGCTATTAAATACTCCATACCCACCTTTTGCTTACTCTATACAACTAGTATATATTTTGAAGTGCATGTTTACCTTGGGGAAGGGAGGAGAGTAATTGTTTTGAAGTGAGCATATGCCAAAAATTGTTGTATAATATATACACATTTTCACATTTTGCAATTTATGTGATCAATTATGGATTTCTTTTAATTATGGTGACTAATTATATTAGATATGTTTTCTTTTGGGATTTTATTTATGTTCATTACATGGATTACCCTTTAATAGATTCTTATCATAAGCTCTTGGATTTTATTACCATTTTGCCAGTATAAGAATGTTTTGATTGTATTTTTATGCTATTGATTGGTTTCATTCTAAGTTTGATAACATGTTTGAAATATCACATGTTCGTGTTTGCAAAGCCAATTGCACAAGTGAATGATCTTTTTCCACTTCAAAATATGCCATACTTGTGTAAATCATTTTAAATTTACCCTATGTTTGATCATTTATATTTTCATTATACATGTAAGGTAAATGATGAAATATTTACCCTTATCTTGTGGATAGGGTAAACATTCATCTCTTACATTTACTCTTATTCAAATTGATAATTTTGCATAACCTATATACCCTTATCTTCAATCATTTTGAATTTTTTGAAATTTATATACTTTTACCCATTTGTTATATATTTGAAAATTTTAATCTAAGGCTTTGCATCACTTCACACAACTGTTTACACATTCAAATGCACCACATACCAAGAGAAGTTAATCTCTGGTTCCAACTTGCACCAATTATTCTAGTGTTGACACTCATGAAGATCGTTACATCTTGTAGATTGTAAATGTTCTCCCAAAATCCTAAACCCAAAGCAAGGACATATGCAAGTCACTACTTTGTTTTTTGCACAAAATACAACTAAAACTTGTATTGTCAAACAATTTAAATATTCAACAAACTAACACCTTACAAACCCAATTGTGACTTTGAGAAGTTGTGAGGTCGGAAATGAAGTTTGCTAGTTGAACTTGTTTTGGATCTTTAGGGGGGTTGGCTACATTTGCATTTGATACAATTCATTGTTTGATTCACATGTTAGTAATCAAATAGTGAATAGCGATGACTAGTGACATGTCCCACACTACATATCCAACAACACATCATGATCACTAGAATGATCCAATCACCAATAATTCTTTCACATTAAAAGGAACAAATTGCCACTTAAATGCACACCAACAAAAGATAGTAAATATCATGAGAAGCTTAACATTTTGTATCTAGAAAAATTCAAAGAAGACAATAATGACATCTAGGTCATATTGACGATTTAAGATTGCATGCATGGAGTTCTACATTTGGGGGGCATGTTGAAAGGAATATGCAAATCTACACATAGTTTTTGACTCTAGTGTTGTGTTAATTCTTGCATTAAAAAAAATCTTTAGAAGAAACACCATGCCTCTAGTATATATTTAAACCTTGTTTTTTGCCACAACCATTCATGTGGATATTTTGAATGATTAAGTAACTTGGTCCAAAATGACAATTAATTTCATGAAAAAAACCTTCCAGATAACATAGGAAACATGACATGCAATACAAGTGATAAAAAGACACCTATATGTCAACCCTAACAATTACCCATAGTTGGAGTGGACCATGCAAGTCATTTGTGACCTTTAAGGTTGCCTCCCTATTTCACATAATGTAATTTGTTCCAAGCTACACAAAGCGAAGACCCAAGCCCCATTGAAAAGCATAAACTTGAAACAAACATTTGTGCATGAATGTAAAACCAACATTGGGCCTAATGACTTTATTCACATATGTGAATGCAAACAAGATAATAGGAATCACACCTATCATTTTGGGTAATTGCTTATTTGTAAGTTGAAAAAATCATTAATTTTCTAATGATTTAAAAATATCTTTCATTATATTATTATGTAAATTTATGATTCAAACATATCTAAAAAAATTAAGAGTCTTTACAATGTTTTAAAATATTGTTATAATGTTCAATGAATGCTTTTGAATATTCTATTTTCATTAGATCCATTCTAAATCATTTCATAATATATGTGAAAAAATTAATCATTTCAAACATTAAATTGATTTTAAATTCAAAAACATTAAGAAAAAACATTTGTTAAACATGTTTTGGTTCCTATTGGCATGACTAAATTCATGTACAACCATATCATGACTTTAAATCATAAAGTACTCACCTTACTCAACTACCTTGGCTTAAATTTGTTATGTAAGACACCCCAAGGATAATTCTTTATCTATTTTATTGGTATCCATTCACACACAACTTTTGGGTTCCCTAACTTTTGGGTGACAAAAATGTGTTCGAAAAGGGTTCCATTAATGTTAACATGGAGCACAAACATATTTCAAACCTTATGTGTTCAAAGGCAAAAGGGACAATCACATGTGACAAGCTTTTGTAATCAAGTCCCAACATCTTTCAAGATCCCAACTTTTAAATGTGAGAATTTAATACCAAAATAAAAGATGGGCATGGCCACTTGAATTGCTTAGCCCATATGCTTTCTTCCAACACCATCCTCAACCACCATTAATTCCCTTTGTGGGGTGAGTTGCAATTTTAAGCAATGTTCAACTCAAATTTGTAACATAACAATACATACAAAGATTTTACACAATCATCAAATAGAAAAAATATCCTTTTCTTACGAGACAACTTATTTACAATCTTTGTTTCTTATCTTTCCCATCATACTTAATCAACCACCATTTCATTTTGGTCTTAAGAACCTTTCAATGTGCAAACAAAAACATGTTCCCTCTATTTTGACTACCCATTAACAAGGACATAGTTTGGATCATAGACAACATTGACCTTCTTAGCTTCCCTCCCTTGCTTCAATTCCACCTCCATTGCAGGATCTCTTCAAAATTGTGTGCATGAAAACTATGGCATAACTAGGAAAGACTTGAGAACCTCACAACAATTTATATACATGCAAAATGAGTGTTATTCATGTATGTTCATCAATTGTAAGAAGATAACAACTGTAACAATCAACAAAACACCGATCAAGTGATTACACCTAAACAAATGCAAAAATAAAATAACAAAGTCTCATAGGTTTTACCTTGCCTTTATGTAACACTCAAGTACTAATTTTTGACCCCTAGCCCTTTCTTCTCAAAAACCATAATCCATGAAAAGGAAAAGTAAATCATATGAGTGTGATTCAAAAATTAGGACCAATAGATGATCATAACATCAACTAATCAAGTTTTGAATGTGATGTACCATCTTATGCAAAATAGAGAATAATGCAATTTGACTATATATAACATTTGCTAACAAGTTCACAAATGTTGCCCATCCAACAGAAACAATACTTACATGTGTGCACATTTACACTCTTGAAGAACAATTGTCTTGCATAGTTTCAAAGAACATTATATAAGCAATTTTCATCAAACATTCTATGTATCAATGTCATTCATTAACTTTTTAGTGATATTCTCATAGCAACCACCTTGGGAAAAATTGAAATAAGAGGATAACTTGCTACATTAGCTCTCGAACCTAGATTGAAACCACAACCTAATTTTGGCAAAGTTCAATGCATGCTTACAATCAACCAAAAGTTTCACATTCCTATGGGGTCTAAAATTTATTTACATGTATGGTGATGAAACAAGGGCAAAATGATGCACAATCGTTCTATCTGATGATGTTACTAAAAGTTGTATATTCAAAGCCTTCTTGATTCTCCCATATACAAGTTGCATGTGAAATTGTCCATTCATGATGGACCCATAATTAGAAACCGTGGTCTTGAAATAATTTCTTATGCAAATTACAATTTGCGGGTAGCTTTGGTGCCACAATTCTAAAATGATCAACATTTTGTTGTAGTCGAATGAAGTTCCTCTTTAAATTGATGGTGATGAAATTAAATAAACACATGAAAATGATCATGACTTGCATCTATGGTAAGTTCATTTAATATTATAAGTTGTTTTATAGGAAGAAAACTTATCAACACATGTTTTGGAAAAGATGTGAGAAATATTTTAAAAATGAAAATAGGAAAGAGGCCTATAAAAAAACTTTCAACTCATGTCAATTTCTACTTGCAGTTCTTCAATTTGTTGTGCAACTTTGTAGCATCAATGTATCTCTCCTTCACATTGACAATGAACATGCTTCTCACAATGTGTTTCACAAGGTCGAATTCTAACCATGTTGGACCTTATAAATGTTCAAGCCTTACAACTATAATTCAAATTGGCACTCACCACACTTTTGCTTGTTATCTTTTACAAATAATTAAAAATGTTCAAAAATGAAAACCAACAATTTAAATATTTTACTTTAAAGGAAGAAGGTTCTAAATTTTTGAAGTGCACATCCCATTGATTGTTAAATCTTCATTGGAACTTTTTGTTTTCCTAAGCTCCTTTCTTTTTCTTTAGTTATAATACTATGTAAAATTTTGTCAAGCTTCATTGTAAAAGCAAGTCCACTCATCCACTCACACCCCCTATTTGGGCTTCTATTAATGTTTATCACATCTAACATAGAGTGAACATTAATTCCCCATTCGCCCCCCATCTATTTATGAAAGAAGGTATTTTGCTTGTTTTGTTTGTTAGGTTGAGATCTCTCAAGATATGATGCCTCTTGCCACACCCTTGGTATTGTGGAAAACCCCTTGATGAGTAGGGGTGCATTGAGTTGGTTTCATAATGTTTTGACCTATAGTTGAAAAGTTATTTAATGTTGAACAAATTTTTCATGAAAAACTCATTTAAATAAAAACTAAAAATTATAGAGGAATTTGGGCACACTCTTGATATATTGTTGGAAAGCCCTTAGTAAATAGGATTGTAAAAAGGTGATTTGAATTTTTTAAAACCTAAATTACATGAAAATATTGAAATTTGAATAGTTTTTGTCATTGAAAATTCAATTAAATTACAAAAAAGGATTTGTGGAAGGAAGGTAATGAGTTCACATTTGGGCCAATGGCACAACCTAAACTAATTAACATGAAAAATTTAGCGACATTTAGCTATTGTAACACTAACTTACCATGCAATTACGATTATATTTGAATGGTGTATAAGGCGACAAACTATTTAAATACCACCACATGGGCCAATCAGAAGCATTCACTTTTTTTCACTAGGTCTTTAATGGAGACCATTGTACTTATTTTCCTTTCAATTTTGATTTTGTTGCAGGCCATGTGAAATAAAATCATTTAAAAATAAAATAAGGTTTATCATCTCTTATCATTAAATACTTGGGTGTATAGGCTTGGTTTGAACAAATTATTTCCAATTGTCCATAGGGGATGGACTCCAACAATACCCATTAAGCCTATAACACAAATTGGGTCTTTTTGCCTTTGCCATGGTAAATTTCTGAAAATGAAGTTTCAAAGAACTCTATATCTATCCGTAGTTTATTGGCCTTGCCTACCAAGGCAAGGATATTATTGTGTTTAGATTCATTATAGAGTATAGTAGGTTAATGGATTTTGGCCCCTAGGTAATAATAATAATAATAATAATAGGTCTATTTTTATATGAGGATTTTTGAAAGATGATATTTTGTCTTGTGTTGAAACTTGAGATTAGTTATAGAGTCATAATAGAGATATCCGTGAAGTCAAGAAAAGACAGCACCAGTACCCTGAGTTTGGTCATACACAGGGTGAGATTTTTTTTAAAAAAAAACTGCAAAAAAAAAGTACATTAGCATTCAACCGTGAGTTTCACCCTGTCTTTCTTTTTTCCTGAGCGCCTTTACTGCTGCTACATAGATTTTCACTGCTCCTACCTGTACAGCTACTATAATTCCTCTCGAACCTTGTGCATTAAATGCTAAGATGAGATTCAGCATTTCGTACTGAGTTTCAGCATTTCATACTGAGATCTAATAAAATTTCCTTACTTTACGGATACCACTAAACGAGGGGTTTAGGGGGGTTGAAAGGAGGCCCAAAGACACGGTGAACACAAAAGGGTGAATTTGCGGAGAACTCTAATATCTTGAAGGATTTTGAACCAATGGGTGTTCCCTGTTCTTTGACCCTTTCTCTACAACCTTCACATTTGGTCTTGGTTCAAACTAGCATTCCTTTGGGTACACACCTGCATAAAGCTCTGGCTTTTGCAATTGCAACAAGATGTTGTTTCCTATAGTAATTGTCTATTGACCAAAATTTCCCTTGGCCTTGCCAAAAACACAAGAAAGTTACTTTACCTTAGTCTGCAAAGTGCCCCCAAGTTCAAAGATTGGTACTGCAATTCTGTTTGCAAGGAGTCAAAAAGATTTTTAAGTGTCACCTGGTAGGACAACTCTTCTTTCCAGATCTTCACAGGTAGCTAATTAAGATGCAGGTAGCACCCAGAAAGAACAACTCTCATTCAGAACTTGAAGGTAACACTTGCACCAACTGGAACTTAGGATCAACAGACACTTACACAGTCTCTACATGGCAGTTTAATTTGTCAACAAGTTTCATCAGCTCTCCTTGTGTGACTGGTGATGATCATCACTCTTGCCAGTCATGCTGCACTACTGACCTTTTGGTTGTTCAGGGTAGTTGTCCAGGGTGTTGTATGCAATTTGCCACTCTGTAGAAAATTGGACAATACATAGCCACCACCCGTGATTCCAGGAAGCTTTGTATTCAGGGTTACTGACATTCTGGCTGATGTCTGGCTGGATTTCAGGAAAGGCAGACAAGGAATTATTATGCTGGGCCTGTTGAATGCCTTTTACCCCACATGGTAGGCCCTCACTTCCCTTCAGAACCCTATTGTCTCAACAGGGAGGTGCTGTAAAAAGCAAGGAGGAGGACAGGAGGCGAGGTGCATGGGTCCCTAGGCTGTATAGTTGCTATACATGCCATATGGTGTGAGTTCATCAACCCACCACCCCACACAATGCTTCAGTTGGAAAATTGGGTTGTGGGTAATTTCGATGATAAGTCTGGGAGCTAAGACTCAAATGATAATTGTCTCTCATTCCAGGTCATGCAGAGTAGTTTGGGGTTGAGTTCTCACTCTAATCCTTGGCTTCCATATAAAGTGGGTGGTGTAAGTGGCAACTGCATCGGTGACCTAGAGCAGAGTGTAATATTTGAAGAATGTGAATGAGCACTACCTATCATCAGGTCCTCAAGGATTCTCAGCCACCAGGAAACCATAGGGAACAAAAACCCATTTAAGAAATGATTGCGCTGCAGATGAATTCAGCTTCCTTTGTAAATTAAAGTGCCACAAAAAAATTTGTTACCAAAGCTGAATGTGAGAAAAGACGGGAAAAGGAAAGGGGACCCACTTTGTTGGAAACCTGCTTGAGGAGTTATTCTTTGTTGAACTACATAAAGTGGCCAGGTTCCTTCCTGTGTCTGTCCTACAGGGCACAAATCAATCAGGTGGGCCCTGAGCTGTTAGCCCTGAGCTGTTACTGCTTGGCTGGAATCTGGGTTTGGAGTGCAGGGTCATGTCATGATTTTGCCCAAAATCCCTAGAGAAAGTGGCAAGAGTTCTTGTACATACCTTCCCCTTCTTCCACTTGCTCATCCTGCTGCCATAAAGGCTAACCATACAGGTCATCACCCTGACTTTTGGAGAAGATCCAGATAGGTGAAACAGTTGGGCTGGCTAGTAAGTTTAGCTAGTTGGTGTCCCGGCAGCTTTGCATCCCAGATCAAATGATGTACAACCCTGTAAATAAAAATCAAGGACAGGAATCCATCCATCAAAAGTAGAAGGCAAATGAGAACACAAGTAGACACAACCCAAAGAAAAAACAAAAGCAAACAATCAACTAAAATCAGGTAAAGACCCTATGCAAAGAGGACTCATGGCTATAAAATGACAATCAATGATAACAAAGAAGACCTAAGAGGAAAGCGCTAGATCGAATGGGATCCAGTTGTGCAGATTAATCCAGTATTGGAGGCAAGCAGGAGCACACCTACTTACTTGATTTACTGGTCTCAAAGCTATGAAATGTAATGCTCCATAGCTACAATAGTCAAACTCTCGCTCTCTGCAGCTGATTCCATGCTGACACTCTTGGGGTGAATATCTTTTGCAGTCTACTGTTATGTTCCTGAGTTTTCACTCCACCCAAATTCAGCTGCGGTTTTACTCAATCCAATTGAAAAAATATTGCATGCACAGAAGATGATATCAGACACACCCTGAGATGGGATGCCATTCAACAGTTTGGTGAAATACTCATAAATAGACTTTGGCATCTAAAGTTTGACATTTACCTTACAGGAAAAAGCTCTGCAACTGGCCAGAACAAAGCTGCAAAATGCCCAGCAGTAATCCTGAATCAACAGGTATGTATTTGGAACCATAAATGAATTACTAACAAATTCAGGGATTTCATAAATTCAAAAGTACCCTCCATGGATGAGGCAAACATCCTTCAACAAGGATAAAAATTGATAAAACCAGGTGCAATGTGTGCAAATTACCACACAGCAGTAGTCCAACAATTTCCATTCCTTACACAATGGGTATCTAAGGCACTATACCAGCAAGTCAACTTTTGGAAGCATCTCCGCAGATGTATGGGTTCAATGTTATAACCCAGCACAAAATTTGAGCTCCAGATGCCATTTAGTGAATCAAATTGTCACAGGAAGATCTGTGCAATCTTCCTGCATAATTCATATTTCTAAAATATTGCTCATTCTTTGTTCACCTACTTTAATTAGTCCTCTGCAGGTAAGGATAGCTAGCACCACCGGGTCAATAATCCTTTACTGCATGCCTATAAACTGAAAGTTTGATTTATATTGGCAGACATCCTAAAAAATGAAAGGATCAAGCCAGAATTGTGAAAATCACATCAAGCTGTAAAACCTATGTCAAGAGTTAACAACCCAACAAGCACCCTTAGACCTTCATTATTTCAGAGTTTCCTGTTACCAACTTGAAGGAACATATGGAGATGAGTACTAGGACATTTGTCAATCTGCTTCAAGACTCTTGTCACAGACATGTCAGTTTCATGTGACTCAGACCCACTTGAACAATTTTTTAAATCCCATTTGCGGGACATGTGGAGCTTACAGCATCTGCTTTCATAGTAGAGGATCAAATATTGTACAAGAAAGCACATAAAATTGACTATGCTGTGGATTTCTTTCAATTCTCGTTTGCTAGACCACCCATTTGATACATAGCCCCAACTTGGACAAGTTCCTGCTGGGACATCACAGAGATCAGTATGAAACAACAGTATTACACAGAAGGAAAGCGATGATAATCCTCTTGTTAAGACTTCTTCAAACTATGGAGTGACATCTCTACCCAACAGGGATTATTAAGCATTGTTCTCAAGCAGAAAAGACTATAAGCACCTGTGCAATTGTCATCGCCGGAAAGATGAGAGTTGAACTACTGAGCTGAATCACATGTGAAGGTGCCTTCACAAAGGAAATGTTGGAACCATATCAATGTGATGGTGGAGACAAACTCCACAAAACATGTAACAGAACCAAATGATGTTGTGTCAGTTCAAGCTGAACTAGAACAAAGATAACAAGAATGGGTGCAGTCCAAACCTTGTGAGTGCCACCCTCAAAATGTTCCAAACCATGAGTTGTCAATAGCCATGACTAGCCAGAATTACAGTGCAGAGAATCTATTGCAAAATCCCAGAAACATACGAACTCAAAGCTGCAGTTGACGAGAGGGAGGCGGTATCAATTGTGTCATTCAGGGAGATGACCTGAAAAACAAAGAGCTCCAGTGTGGTCATGATGGCACCATTGATTCACATGTCACTCTTTTGAACAATACCAGCCTGGTTTTAGCCATGATGATCTGAAGACAGACTTGAAATTCACAGATCAGTCTGAAATCTGGCTGTTCAGACCCAACACATCACTTTTGGCTGCAGTCTGCAAGATGACAAGTATGCTCATGTAAACTGAATTTAGAAAAAGAACTGGTCTCCAGTAGACATCCTCATAGAAGATTATTGTTGATATGTAAAGGAAAAGACATCCATCAGCTGCATACACCCCTTTTAATTCATCTCATTGTGTACATATCTATGAGATTGCAGAGAAACTCCACAACAGCAGCACTTTGAATGCAAAACAACAAGAGTGAGTGTGGCCATGACCTCAAGAGTCCACATGCAAAGTGTCAGACCATCATCACCTGCATTATGAATAAAAGCAACAACCTGTGATGGGTCTCCATCAACTCATCAGCTCCCAACAGTGGGTGTAGGTAAGCATATAGTAACCTGCCTACAATTTCAGGCAAACCATTATAGAAACAACTGCTTCCTGAGTTTCTGTTGCATTTCTGGATGTAACAGAAAGCTGAATCATGATGTTGGCTAGCAGTAGTACCCAAGATAGATAATTAGCACTTCATCTTACATAGTTTAATCTATTGTACTATGTACATATGCCACAATTATGCAGAGACCCTTCAGCCACTCTTGCTAAGACATTAGGGTTTAGGAAGCATGCTCGATCTTTGAAGAAGCAGGAAAGTAAAAAATGCTCAAGATGTTTGACATTTGATGAAGCAGAAGATGATAACCACATGTCTCTCACTGAAGAAAAGCAACAAGTTCTTACAAAAATTGTATTGTTCCCTCACTTGGAAAAGCTATCTTACTTTCATAATTGACATGTACAAATTTACGTTTTTGGGTATGTCCACAGACAATCAAGCATTCCCATTCTTGCACACAACACCATACACAAAATGTGAGTGTATTTGCAACTCTAGCAAGCTTCACCAACCTCTACATGATAACCACATGTATCTCTGAAGAAAGAGCAACAAGTTCTTACAAAAGTTGTCTTACTTGGAAAAGCTTTATTACTTTCATAATTGACATGCATAATTTTATCCTTTTGGGTATGTCCATAGACAATCAAGCATTCCCATTCTTGCACACAACACCATACACACAATGTGAGTGAGTGTCTTTTGCAACTGCAGCAAGCTTCACCAACCTCTCATGGGGATCTTGGGTATGAACAAAAATAGACAATAATCTCATAATAGTTGGTATGAGATATGCATCTTAGTATTGAATATCTTAGCGTATGACACAAAACAAGGTGTGATTGTGGGAGTCAAAATGGATGGGAAGCGTTATCAAGCAACAATCTCAAAAGAAAATCGGCATTTAAGATAGGCTTTAGGGTTCAAGGATACACCTTGAACAACCCAGGACTAAATTAGTGCAATTTTCTTAAACTTAACATACACATACTTAGATGCACACAAAAATTTCACAAATGAGATATGTGAGAAAAGCTATGGGTATGTTTAGGTGCAATGATAGTGGTGTTGGAGGCAAACAAGGGAATTCAAGTAATTTTTTGGATTTTTCATATTTTGATATTATTTAGTTTCAATTTTACATATCAAGGTGCATCCTTAAGTATAGATCATAAATTTAGTATGTAGTGAATCAATAATGAAAATCATGCAAAATTTGTTCATTCATAAGTTCATACATTTTACACACAAATATCATACATTGAAAGCACATTTGACACATTGTTAACAAATGAAATATGAACCTATGAATAAACAAATAAATAAATTTCATGTCTTCTTACAAATATGTGTGTCAAATGTGTTTTCAATGCGTGATATTAGTGTATGAAACATACAAATTATGAAATAACAAATTTAACACAACTTTCATTATTAAATTGTGAGATTTTAAGATTGTGATGCATACCCATCATAACCTTATATATTTGACCAACATTGATATAAAGACAATGTGTTTTATATAGGATAAGGGGTTGCATATGGGACCTTCCGGATTTGAGATCCCATTCGAGGCCAAAAGGTCGAAGGTTAGGGTTGAAAACTCGTATGGGACCAGTCAAAGGTTGGGGTCAAAAATTTGGAAAGTCCCATATGTGAACCTTTCACCTACATGAAGCATTGCCCATTTTTTATAGATCATAAGATTCAACAACATTTGTTTGTCATCACATTTCCACCATCGGATTCCATCATTTCATGGCTTTCATTGTTATCTCAAAAATGGGAAGTGCTTTGCATCGCTTTTGCCGAAAATGGATTGCATGATGTTTACAAAAGCAAATCCCACAATGCAAATGGTTTTGAGTTTGGCAACTATGGAGTTCATTTCAATTTGCTCATTATGTCATTTGCATGAGCTACTTCTTTGTGAATTTACCATGCAACATCTCCTACCATTCCATTATGCTTTGGGTTTATCTTCATGGTTTCAATATTGTAATTGTGTTTATGTTTCATCACATAATCCCCATGGGTTTCTACTCAATTGTAGCTTCTTTTGCATCATAGATGTTTTTGAACTACAATTGATTTTACATTGCCAATTCTTTTACATCATAGATGTTCTTACATTGTAATTATTTTTGCATCACCAATTCTTTTTTGTCGCAAATGTTTTTACATTATAATTAATCCTACACAACTAATTATTTCATGTCACAAAGGTTTTTGCATTGTAATTGCTCTTACATTATTCATTTTTCTACACCATGGAATTTTTTTTTGTACAACTTGTGTTGTTTCTAATTTTTGTGTTTTTGGCAAGTTTTTCAATTATGTCATTGCAACCACATCAATGCAATTGTGTCTTACATGGATGTATACCTTAGTGTTTTTCTTATGGGTTCTATTTGTTTTGTTGTGTGCATTGATTTTAATGTTGGTTTGTTTTGTTTTGTAGAATTTGGAGTTCATTTTTAGTGTGTATTCCTATGGTGCACGTGTTTGTGTGGTTGCAACCATAAACATTGTCATGTAAAGTATTCTTTCCTTATTGTTTTTGAGTTTTTATACAATGTTTAGTGGTCCTCCTATTAGTCTTTTATTTTGTTTTACTTTTGATGTTAGTAATTTTGTGCGATCAATTAATGGTTATAACGTCTTTGTTGATTTTCGTTGTATTGACGAATTGTTTATCAATTCTTGTTTTGTCACAAAAAATTGTTTATCAATTTCATGTGTTTCCTCCTAAATGTAATCCCAATCTATTTGGTCATTTTTTTAATCTTTACATTTTTTAAAACCTTGATGAGTATGATATTCTTTCAAGTTCGTGTTCTTCAATGGATTTTTTTATGCATCCTTCTATATTAATGTTGTCTTTTCTCCATATGATTTTATTTTTTTGTATTACCTCTATTAATGTGTCTTCTTCACCCAATTCCATTCTGTCCTACTTCTATTAGTTTGTTTTTTGCATTTGCTTCCACTACTACAAAATGTGGGTGTAGTTCACTAGTCCCCATTCATTAGATTAATGAATTCACTCAAAATCTAATGAAATCACTTGATGTATAGGGACACCTTTTGTCGTAATATTCCATTCTTTTTCTTATTTCTATCAATGTGTGATTTTGTATCAGATTCCATTTTTTGTCTATGTTTCTTGTCCATTTCATTGTCAATTGACTCCTATTTGTGATTTCATGGTTACTGGATCTTATCATTATTAAAATTCTAGGTTTTTCAAATTATGCACATTGATTGAAAGGTTGTTTTTGATTAAATAACATGCATGTTTTGATTAAAGGCCAAAATACTAAATGACATGGGTATGTTTTGATTAATCAATTTGATTATGATAATTGATTTGACCATATGTCAAATAGTCATCTAATCAAATTCGACCTTAGAAAACCACCCTAGTCAAAAGGATTGTGCTTTTATCAATAGGGCCAATTACAAAAAGGTCACATATGTCAAAATAACTATTGATTTAGTAAAAAAACCAACCCACCTACCTATCAACCTATACCTTTTCACATACCCAACTACCCCACATGGTTACCTACTTACATTTCAAATCACCTTTTTATAATCCATTTAGCCATAAGGTTTACTTGTTAGATTTGACCAATTTTAGCAAAATTTAACCATTATATTTTAATATGATTTTTTTTGGAAATTAGATTTATCCATTAAATATGTATATTGGGTTTAGCCATTAAAATTAAACATAAGTTTAAGTAGTGGGTTCAATTAAAATTTAATCATTATGTGTAGCCACTACATTTAGTCATTAAATCATTTTCGACCTTTAGTTTTTATTAACTAACATATCATTTAATCATTGTATATGTTTAACCATTAAGTTTAGCCATTAACTATGATCATTGAATTTAGTAATTAAATAAGTTTAACCACTAACTTTAGCCATTAAAATTAATCATTAAATATATTTTGACATTATGTTTAACTATTAAAATTAATAATTAAAAAGGTTTAGCCATTAAATGTAGTCATTGAA
This sequence comes from Sphagnum contortum, assembly GCA_963920785.1. Lineage (NCBI taxonomy): Eukaryota > Viridiplantae > Streptophyta > Sphagnopsida > Sphagnales > Sphagnaceae > Sphagnum > Sphagnum contortum. The sequence goes on from OY987282.1 coordinate 8,240,621, forward strand.
TTAAATCATTAAGTAAGTTTAGCCATTAAATGTGACCATTAAAATTCCTCATTAAATAGGTTTAACCGTTAATTTTAGTTATTTTATTTAGTCATTAAATATGTTTAACGATTAAATCTAGCCATTCAATTTAGTCATTAAATAGGTTTAGCAATTGAGTTTAGCCATTGGATTTAGTCCTTAAATATGTTTAGCCATTAAATTTAATCATTAAATAGGTTTAACCATTGTATTTAGTCATTGAATTTATTGTTAAATAAGTTTAGCCATTGGATTTAATCGTTAAATAAGTGTAGCAATTATGTTAGCCATCGAATTCAATCATTAAATAGGTTTAGCCATTAAATTTAGCCATTGAATTTAATCATTAAATAAGTTTAACCATTGGATTTAGCCATTAGATTTAGCAAAATAATTTTTTGCAAATTTTATACCATGTGAATTTGAAAACCTTAATAAAATTTGACATCTTTTAATGGTGTAGTTTATTGGTAAGGACTTGGTTTGTTGTGGTGAAGGTGAAAAGTTCAATTCTTAACACTTGCAACCTATGTGTATGTCTAAAGGCTAGGGATGACTGGGTATATTAAATAGGTTAAGTTAGGGTAGGGTGGGGTAGACTAGCCTTGGATAGGATAGGGCTAATTCATCACCTACCCACCTACATTTAAAAAAAAATTATTAACCCATTGACTTATGATTTGACCAATTAGATGATGACACGTGGGGCATTGAAATGACCTTACAACATGTCACATTTTATCATTAAACAAAAAAATAATCAAAAACACTGCCTTGGGGTTGGTCAAAAGCACCACCCTAAAGGTTGGTCAAGAAAACCATCTTAATCATACTAGACTTGTTAAAATCGACTTATCCTAGAAAACTAAAGTGGTTTTTGACCCCCTTTCATTTTGGGGTACTTTTTGGTTTGAAAATCCAATTTGAAAAACTTGAAATTCTAATAGTGGATGTTGGGGAAGGGATAGACCCTCACTTTCCTATTAGGGATTTTCTTTTGAAAAGTCAATTTTTGGATCTTGATGAGAAGGAAGTTGAAAATGTAAACAAAGGAGGTTCGAGAATCAACAAGCATGCTAAACTTTGGGTGAAAAATGTGGTTGATGAGTGGAGAGTCTTCCATGGTCTTAATACAACAAGATCAATCATAGATCTTTCAAACGATGAATTTTATGTTAAAGATTGGTTGATATTCTTTCATTTTTTTATTTTGCTAGTTGCAAAAAAAATGGTAGCATGTATCCTCCAACTAAGTAATTTCTACCCACTTATGTTTCAAATTAAATTATTGTTTTATTTTGTAATTTTTTTTTTAAGGTTTATGGTTTTATGAAAATTTCCCAAACCTTAAAACTATGTACATAATTTTCTATAGTTTTTTTTTGCCTTTATAGTTTTTTTATTTAGAAGATCAAGCATGACTTCCTTCTATAAAAAACAAACAATTTTTTTTTACTTTTGTCATTTTTTTTTTCATTCCTTATTTTCAAGTTTTCCAAGTTATATTAATCACAAAGTTATAAGTTTCATGAGTTCATTCCAAATTTGTGAAAAATCTATTATTTTATAAGTTCATATTGTTTACACATGAATGTCGTGCATTATCTAAACACAAAAGTCGTGTGCACAACTTTTGTATGTAAACAACACGAATAGACATATAACATTCATGTTTAAACAATACAAACAAGTACATGACATTCATGTCTAAATAATGCACACAACTTTGATGTTCAAACAATATAGGTAGATGAATGACATTTGTGTCTATTCCATACAAACCTATAAAAATCAAATTTTGCATGAGTATTATTATCAAATTGTGACCCATTAAGTTTGTGATGCTACTCATTGAACACATGTTGATTCACTTTCAAAAATAAAAAATCCCTTACTTTCACACCTAGAAATGTAGTTGTGACCATTGTTTACCAATCATGTTTTCACAAAGAATCTAATTTGGGCACCATAAGATTATCTCACCCTTTATTAACATTACAAACTTTGCACTTGATTTGCATAACCTTTCCATGAGTCTTAATACCCACCACAAACTTTGCCCAAGGACGTTTTGTAATCCACAGGTTTTGAAAACAATGATTTTATTCATACAATTTTTTCTTTTTTATTGTTGGTTAGATCTACTTTTGCTTGGGTTAAATTGACAATGGCAACATTAGGCTTAGGGTTTTGGCTAGTATTTGCAACATTGGAAGGATTGTTAAAGACACAATTATAAATAAGAACAAGTTTGTGCTTGAATTTTTTGGGTATGATTAAAGGTGGTGCCATGCCAATAAACACAATAATGAACCACTAAAACAACTCAAACATGAAAACCAAACAATTTTAGACAACCCTACTTGCTTGAAGTTCAACAACAGAAGCAAAACATCAAGTTGAAAAATTGAAAACAATGCAAATGTGAGCATTAAAGTGGTTTATCATATGTGAAATTAGGCCTTATAAAAACAATTGAAGATTCATTATTTCACTGATGAATTCAAAGGATGGATCATGGTCTGAATGTCAAAAGTTTGAACTTGGAAATTCAAGTTTGGTAAATCATCAAAATTTGAATGCATGGAGAGTTACAATCACTACATTGCAAAATTGTTGTTATGAAATCATATTGAACTCATATTTCAATGACAAAATTTAGAATCTAATCATGTAACTTGCATGGTCGTTCAAACTTCCAACAAATTAATTATCGCATTGTACAACAATGAACGTTGAACATTCAAAAAACTAGTTGCCAAACTTCAATTCAACAAATGCCCATTGCAAAATGACGTTGAAACTTGAAAAGTTGAAAGGACTATCATTAAATCCTAACATTCATACTCTTGAATCTTATGGTTAAAACTGAAGTAAAAAAAAGATTTTGAACTTGCACAAATCATGAGGGTGATTGAAGCTCCGATGTTTTAATGTGTTTTGCCATAGAAGTGACAATAAAGGCTTGTTGGTGATGGCATGTTAAAAGTCCAAAAAAGAGTTGAAAAATCAAAGATGAGATTAAAAAACAATTGAAGAAAAAAAGAGTTGGTTTTTCCTTCTTGAAGGATGTTGAAACTAATGAACCTAACCTTACTTACGAATAATCTAACATGTACAAATCACAAGTAGGGGCTATGTCATGGCAACATGTGCCCTTTTTTTTTTTTTGGTGATCTCCCTTGCAAAATTTTAATTACATTAAAAAAATTGAAAAAATTCCCTTCATTTTCAATTTTCAACTTATTTTTTTCAAGTTTTAGAAATAACCAAGGGGTTCTTGAAATACATGTTTTAAGAAATTCCAGTGACAAGTAATTGGAACTAGTTATGTGTGATTTCTTGGAATCCTTTGCATGGTTGTCCATGGACCATTCCAAAGACAATTAAAAAAAATAATTACATCATTTTCAAGCCGAACTACCTCATTAAAAAATAAAATGCTTCCTTTTCCTATGAACTTTCTTAATAATTATTTCCCAACTTTCTTAATAAATACCTTCATTTTATAACTACTTCATTTTTTTAAAAAAAAAGTGTCTTTTCACATCCATGAAATGCATATTGATTTAATTTTGACATTGACATAAATAATGATAAATTATTGAAAACCATATGAAAACATAAAAAATAAAATAAAATAGTTGATTGTCACTAGTAGTGCATAGCAATATGGAGCTCAAATTGGACAATAAAAGAAACAATGAATTAAAAGATTACCATAATACCTTCACCATTCTACGAACAACTAAACTATATTCAATAAACATCGATTTATTTATTTTTCAAAATTAACTATTCATAATGCCGAAATTTCTAGAATCCTTTTGGTGTTGCTACCTAATTTTTGCACACGGTCATTTCACTTATTCGAGGTCTACATGGGCAAAGTATTTGTGAAAGTGCAAAAAAATTCTTATTATTACAACTAGAGTGTAATTTAAAAAAGGAAAAAAAAAAAGAAAAAAAAAGAAAGGGGTATGCCACAATGTGTCCTTGCCATGTACATTGAAAAGTATCTTAATGCAAAAGAAAAATTATGGAAAACTCAAATATTTCAAAACTTCAAAAAATTCCTTTAAAAAGAAACCAAAAATCCTTCAAGAGATTCTAACTCTACAACTGATCTCAAGTTTCAATACAAGCCAAAATATCATCTTTCAAAAAATCCTCATATAATAATAAAAAGAAAAATAGACCTATTATTATTATTATTATTATTATTATTATTATTATTATTATTCTTATTATTACCTAGGGGCCAAAATCCCTTAACCTACTATACTCAATAATGAATTTAAAAACACAATATCCTTGCCAAAAATGGTGGGGAAAAATAAAAATAAAAATAAAAACGTGGGAATGGTAACTACCATAATAATGGAAATTCTGAACTCAAGTGAGTACCTATTTTGTGCAAGTACAAAATGAGAAGAACCCAAAATCAAAATCAGATCCAACTTGAATTTATTACACAAGTGAGAATGTGAAGGTACAAAAGCCGAGGACACCTGAAATCCAGTTCTTTTTTAAAAAGGAATTTTTTCTTTTGGAGAGCAACAACATGAAAGAAAGATGTGAAATTTGTTTTTTTTTTTTTTTTTTTGGGCGATGATTCTTGAAAAAGATTTAGCCAAAAAATCTGGCTATAAACCAAACCATGAAATATAAATCTTTAAATCATCTTTTCTATAAAATAAATTTGGTTACACACTAGAAAAAAAACCAAATATAGGGCTCTCTGGCGGCGATTTATATATTTCATGTGTTTTTTTTTCTCACTTCTGACTATTTGAAAAAAAATTATATACAAAAAAACACTTAATTATTATTTTTACAAAATTTTACAAAATATTTTTTTATTTAATTTATTTTTTTTGGCGAAATTTTTTCTCGCCAGTTAAATATAAAAAAGCTGCATGAATCCAAGTTGAGTTGTTATGGGTCAGATGTTGAAGACTATTTGGTAACCAAGTCAGCAGGGAGAATGGAAGGTTCGAGGTGAAGCCAAAAGGGCTACCCCACAAGAAGGACATCCACCAGATGCCTACCTATTGGTAACTCAGCTGTGGATGAAGAATGTCAACTGAGTAGTTAACATCCCATTTCACTTTGGGTACAAAAATGTGTAACAAGTTGGTGCTCTTTGTAAAAAATGGCCTTTGATATAAGTTGGAAAGCTTTATTATTTTTCTTGTTTATTTTTTTTCAATATGTACTCCTTTTCATTTGGCACTTCAAAAAGACGATTTCGAGAGCTTGAGGTAACACTCCCATAACATTTTAAATCACTCAAAAAAAAAAAAATGAAGCACATAGGATGAAAATATATAAAATAAATGTTCGGTCATAGGCAGCAGTAGATCGGTGATGGGCTGGGCTGGGTTACCCTAATAGGTGAGTGAGTACACATGGGTTTCCAAATAAGTAAAATGGCTGTTGACTGAGCTAAAGCTAATAACCATGGTTAAGCTCCAAGGGACTGGAAGCCAACAGAAAACTGTTTTCCTAATCACTTATCATCCATCCTTCATGATGATGCTGTGGTAGGTGGGGTGCTGGTTCCCTGTAGCCACCTTATAAAAGGCCACGAGGAGTGATTTTGTATTTTGTTGACAAAAAAAAAAAAAAACAATTGTCACTTTTTTGACCCAAAAATTGGGTAATTTTTTATTATTTCCTTTTTTGGTTTTTCCAGTCTAAATTTGACTAAAACATTTCCCTTTTTTGGGGGGTTGCAAATTCCCCAAAAAAATTCTATAAAAATCAAAGTATGAAAGTAAAAAAAAAAAAGAAAAAAGAAAAAAAGGTTTGATTGCTAAAAAGTTATTGAATTTATAAATACTATAATAAATTACTTAAAATCATAATAAATAAATAAATAAATAAAAGAAAAAGAAAAGCCATGCTACGTACCGAGACGCGGCTTCTCCTCTTTTGTACCTAGTCTACTGGACACAAGCTTTTTGCGGTAAAGAGTGATGTGGCAAAGGTACGAAGGAAGTATCTTGGTCTTGGCCCTTGGGGGCCCTCACAGTGTGAAAATTTTAGGTCATTCCTTGATGAACTATTAGACTGTCTGGTTTCTTTCGCGATCTGCATTGCACAGTGCGCAGTGCAAGTGCAAGTGCAGTGATTTTGTTTCTGTTTCTGTTTCTTTGCGTTTTGTGGCTATGGGGTTGGCTAGTAAGCTGCTGTTGCTGTTGTTGCTGTCTTGTGGAACGGCGTGGGAAATCGGGGCGCATGAAGAAGGAGGAGGAGAAGGAGGAGGAGCAGCAACAGCAATAGCAGCAGAAGCAGGAGGCGGAGTAGTCGAGGATGAGGATGTGGTTGGAATGTATGACTCTGTCGTGTTCAATGGTAGCTTGGGTTTGGTTGGGGAGGAGAGAGTATCGGCATCGGCCGTGAGAAGAAGAAGAAGCAGAAATAAGGAGGAGTATTTGCGGTTATTTGTGGAGGAGACGCAGTGGTACAATGACTTGGTGCTGGGTCTTTGGATGCCATCCCGTTGGCGTGACAAGATGCCGCACACGTTGCAGACGTTTTTGCGCAACTATGTGGCGGGTTTGGTGGTTTATTTTATGTCCGGTGGGCTCTGGTATTGGTATGTGTACAAGCTGAAAGGCCATTTCTTCTTTCCCAACGGTAAGCTTGTTTCCTTGCTTTTTCAGATAGATTTGGTTTTTTTGCGCGGAGATCTGCACTCGAGTGCCTACAAGGTCTTTTTAAAAAAAAAGGGGGGCGGGGGCGGGGGTGGGATGGATTGTTTTGATGTTGGGGTAAAGGAGGGTGAGCAAGCTGCTGTGCGGAAGTTTGGGGTTCATGGTTTTTTGACATTGGTAGCGGCTACATCCTTATCTGTTTAGAAGTTAACAGGATCTGAATTTACTTGAATCTGAAGATCTATTGCTAGGAAGTACAAATTCCTGTGCAAATGTTGTTGACAGGGGTTAATTTTTTTTTCCCCCCTGATTTTTCTTTGGTGCATTTTTGTTATGGTAGGTCGGTTCAGCGTAGCAGTCTCTTAAGGACATATTGCAAGCATTCTTTTCATTTAGACACTACTTCACATTCTACAAGAGATTTCAGTTGTGGACGCCTTGATGGCCATGAACGAAGTGAAAGGACTTTCAAGGTCCAAATTCATGTCTCAGCCTTTTGTTGGATTGCTTCCAGGTGGTATACCAGCAAAAGAGCCAGTATTGATGCAGATTCGAGTGTCAATGCAGGCCATGCCAGCCTACGTAGCATTGCCTACACTGTCAGAGTATATGGTGGAGCAGGGATGGACACGCTGTTTTCCAAGGATTGAGGAAGTGGGATGGCCCACCTACCTCGGATTGATCATCACTTACATGGTTATTGTGGAATTTGGTATTTACTGGATACATAGGGAGCTGCATGATATCAAACCGCTGTACAAACTCCTTCATGCTCCACACCACATATACAACAAGCAAGACACACTGTCACCTTTTGCAGGTCTTTTCTCCATCAATGTCTCCCTCTGTCCCTGTCTGTCTCTTTAAGCAGCTCTAGCAGGAATACCAGAGTTGATTTGCTCATGGTATTAGTTCATTGATCAATTGTCAAAGGCACTTTGTGATGTAGCAGCAGTCAGAATGAGGCCATTTTTGCACATTACAACTGGTACTCACCACTTCTAGGAGTTTCATAGTTTGGTTAAGCAATTTCAGTCATGTGGACCCAAAGAGATCCTCTGTTAGCTGCATTGAGTGCTTCTTAAAACAATAGCAAACTTCATGTTGTTAATCAGAAGAGTTTACTGTTGATGGTCCCTGAACAAGTGAGAAACTGTCAGTCCTATTCATATTGCTACTTTTTTTCATTGTTCTTTTTTGTCCTAGTTCTTCACTTGTGTGTATTTCTTCTTGCCACTTCTTCAGGTGTCATCTGAGAATTTTTCTTTGACACTTAAAAAGGAAGTTTTTTTCACCTGCTCCTGGTTTCCGTGTGGAAATTTCTATTGATATTGACATCAATTATGGTAACTCTCATCAATATCAATATAGATTTGATATCCATGAGAGTTATTATGTCAGTGAGAAGAGTTTCTCCATAGCAGTTCTCAGGATTTGAAGCATTAAGGCTGTTATCTCCAGGACATCAGCTGCTGTTATGTTGCTAGTTCCTGGTGCTTCTTGCAACCCTTTGGTCTACAGCTAAACTTGAAAGCCTTCAGTCCCCTGGTTAGAACAGGGCTCAAGATTTTACACTCAGATGTGAAAGAGGATTTCTCTATGATCAACATCATGTTAGCTGCTCAACAGGCTTATGCAAGATGAAAAAGTCGAGAGTCTGTGCTCCAAATGAACAAGTTACTTGGCTGGCATGGTTTTCACCCACTGTCTCACCATCCAAATCCCACCCAGCAGTTGGTGATGCATCTTTGATAGATCATCAACTGTGTGTGTATATTTCTGGCATTGCCAAGAGATTGCGAGGCTTTCACCCAGTGTGTCCTGGGGTTTGTTCCATTGGATAATTGAAACCCACTACTGTGAGCTGATGAAGTCAGTGCAGAAGAACAGTAGCTAGTCACTGTGATATATGATAAAGGTGACAGTCTGAAGCTTTTTGAGTGACACTCACAAGGTTATGGCTGTGCTCATTTTTGTTTTGTGCATTAAGGATTTTCTGGGACTGACAACAGTAATCTTCAAAGTTTTACTGTGGAGTTTTCTCTGCAATCTCATTGATAGGGCTACTTGAAATGCGGCCCAGGGTTGCTGATGCATTTGAGTGACTTTTTAGGTCATGAACTGAATAGGTGTATTTATACTGTTGCCTATGGATTTCAACATGCTCTTGGCTGGGAAGGGGCTGCAATGTGGCTCTGTACTCAGTCTGGAACCCACTCATAGCCTAGGAACATGTAAATAGAGTGTGCAAAAATGAGTGGGAGCTTGGACTTCAGGTGCTGATTTGCAATGTACTCTGTCTGTTTGCCTTTTGATTCATTCATGCTTGTGAGTGTTTTGTTAATGTCATGCAATCCATCAAGTGATTAAAGGGGCAGATCATTTCATTAACCAAGACATCTCTAATTGGTTTCAAATTCAGGGAGGGGGAAGGAGCAGTATTGTGGAGCAGCATTTATTAATTTAATGACCAATGCATTTTTGTGCCATAGGAGAATGCATGTTTCTCAGTAAACCTTTTTTCCAGGTGTCCTGATTTTTTCAATGAATCATTTAGGGGTTTTGATGTCTCTTCGCAAGTTGTGTAGGCTAACATGTATCCTCAGAATCTGTGACAAAATGTGTTCTAAGCAATGGCAACTGTACATTCTGGGGACAGGTTTGGCCTTTCATCCATTGGATGGCATCCTCCAGGCATCTCCTCATGTGGTGGCATTGTTCCTCATCCCGATGCATTTTTTCACACATGAGATCATGCTTTTTATGGAAGGAATTTGGACAACCAACATCCACGACTGTATCGATGGGAGGGTGTGGGGTATAATGGGGGCTGCTTTTCACACAATCCATCATACCACCTACCGCCACAACTATGGTCACTACACCATTTTCATGGACTGGCTGTTTGGCACACTTCGAGAGCCCTATGAACGGAAAGCTGGACATGCAAAGTCATCATGATGCACCATCATAATACATTTTTTTCAGTCTTTCATAGGTTGCAGTGTCTTCCCAAAATGACCAACTTTCTGGGCAGTGGAGGGTTGGAGTGATTTGAGTGCATGACCAATTTGTGATTTGTAAGAATACCGGGAAGTGGGTGTAATTAGGGATGGATATCTGAAGAGCCCTTGTTAGGCATCTTCCTGCACCGTACCAAGTGCATGGAGAATAAAGTCAGCTGCATGCAACATAGTACATCTGGAAGAAAAATGGGTTACGGATGGTGAGAACCAATGGCAGTATTGTCATTTGAGAAGTAACCTTAGTTCCCAGTTACTTCCACATCGAATGGTGGATTTGCTGCCTTGCCTGTGGCACATATTTTCTGCTTATTGTAGATCAATGCATACCAGTCTCAATCAATCATGAGCTTGTTTCTGATTTGCCAAATTGTCAGGTGGCTAGAGAGTCACAACCTTGGCAAATATACACTAGTTGCGCTTTGATTTTGAATCCTTTATAACTCACAAGCTTGTCTCTTGTGGTGTATCAGACTTGCTAATGGCTAGAGGTATGTTGCTCAAGATGATCAAATCTCAGGATGCTGTGTTGGGGATTAAAGCAGTTATCTTTTATAATCTGTTACGAGGCTTGTTGCCTTTTGTCACTGACCCTTCTCCTAACAATTGCAATCTCCTCAGATCCTCATCATTCTGTATTTTATACTGAAGCTGTGGTAGCAATCAGTTGCAAATAACAGAAAGACCTTAAGCAGTGACTGGATGCAGATGACATGCCCACAGGCAGCAGCTGAGTAACTGGTTGAAGCACAGTCCCAACAAGCTCAAGTGTACCTCCACATCCTCCAGTCACCCATGCAGCTGCACAAAGAATACCTTGCAGTGTATCGCACTGCATTCATCTGGTGGCAACAGGTTCATTATACCTGAAGGTTTTGGCTGGTTTTCACTTTATCTCCTTAGTAATTCCACTCTCAATGCTATATCAATGAACTGGCAACCCACATCCTCACCATGCTCACAAAAAGGTTCACAATTGTGGAAGATATGGACATACATGATGTCTGTCTTCACAGCCAAAATTCAGCCGATAGAGATCCATGAAGCATGATGTATGCATCACTGTTGGTGTCCTATTCTTTCAAAGAGGCAATTTCCACCCAGGGTGGCTTCACTTGCTTAACACGTATCAAGTACATTTGCCCACATGGTCTTGAAGAAAGATCAAACCTGGGAATATCAAAAGTTCCAGCAAACTGGGCACTGTGACAAAGCCAGCACTGCAACCAGGGCCCTCATGGATCTTTAGGATTGGTCACGAACAATGGAATACCATCACAATATATATGAAGAGAGGAGATGCCAGAGTTGATGCCCCTGATCAGCAAACTTAGACACTCTTGTGTATCCTCTATGATCATCAGATGAGTACACATTTAGCTCTGGGAATATGGATACTACAACATACATGAGGGCAAAGTACCAGACTTTCCTAGACAGTTAAAGTATCAGCAAACTAGTGCTTCTGCTGTTTGAAGAGCAAGAGCTAACATGCAAAAGGTACCTGACGGAGCTTCTCATAGGACTGCAAATCATTCTCTTGTCTCTGCGTCTGCAGTTTGAAAAGTCAACTTTTGAAAAGCTCTAAAATTCACTATCTGTTCCAAAGCATTATTTAAGCCAGACTACTTAGTGATCGCAAAAAGAAGTTGGAGCACACACACAATTGCATGGTCAATCTAACACTGGGATGGTCTGGTTGTCGTTGCTCATATTGATGGGATACAAAATGGAATAACACAAGAAGAAAAAATGAGGAGCATACATGTCGGGTTGAGGAGCTTTCTCCCTTGGTCTGAAAACATTGAAAGGGTTTGTGTCATTTACAGGTGGGGGAGGCTGCACAGCATCACTCTTTGTAAATTCCCACAAAAGGAGCAAAGAAAACACCTGCTCATATTGCACTGCTAGCAATAGAAGATATATCCACTAACATTATTGCTGTGATTCCAGAGAAAGAAATCTGGCAACATCAAGAAAAGGGTTGTGACCTGTAAGTGACAGAGGAAAGGCTTTTGCCAGTGATCTCACTGAGCTAACAAAAGACAGCAAACCACACCCACACTTCAGTTCCAGATCCTTACATCACCAGATGCAACAATTTTCATTGAAAGGTTACTGACCATGATGGCTGAAAAACATTGATAGATTCCTTGCAAAGTTACATCTCTGTTAAGAGTGTAATCAACATGCATTCTTTGATGGGTTACTGGAAGATTAGCCCAGACATGAAAGTGAGGGGATTACACAGGCTTTGCACTGCCAAATTGAAAGTTTGAAGAATAGAACAGTATTCCCTCAAATATATACAGATGACATCATTGGTGAAGGAACCTTTGAAAATGGTAACCAACTGAGCATACTGGCAGGAGTTCACACCTTCCTCAATAAAAGGTGCATGTTGTGCACACAAATGAGGCCAGGCCCCTACTGTATTGAGCTTGAACGATGGACAACCAAGGAGAAGAGAGAGACCACCTTGGACTTCCAATAGTCATATACAGCTTCCAGCACTGCAATCCTGCTCATCTGTGCGGGCAATGCCTGAAACAACAACAGCCACCTCTTTCCCAAAATCCAATAATTTAGATCAAAGCATCTAATGATGCACATATTGTTGAACCTTTGCAGTGCCTAGATTCCAGGTGCTTGGAGAATGAGCAAGATGGGTCAAAACCAAGAGAGTGGAGATCCAGTTGTTGCATAGTCTTCACCTCAACATCTGGCTTCACTTTGACACAGCCAGAGCTCCCCTGGTCCACAGAAGAATGGAAAAGCAGAATGGAGTATACCACTCATTTTGACCTGAGAAGCAAGGAGAATGCATGAGGGAAGTACTGAAGAAGAGACCAGAAAAGATACCTCAATAGTGGCATCTTTACTCAAGAAGACAGGCATGGGTGAGCCAATCATGGGAATGGTTACTCCAGCTCTCTCACGTGCTTTGTAATCAAGAGTCTCCATTTGATACAACATCTGCTCAAACCTACATATCAGAAGGCACCCAGAAGAAGCTCGATAGGTTATTTAAAACATTCTTGGAGCTTTATGACCAACTTTCACAGGGCCTTTTGTCAGAGCAGGCAAGCTGAGTGGCCACAGAAGTTTCAAGATTATTCTTCTTCTACTGTAGGGAGAGCTGAGATTTCCATTTTGTCACATAGAAACAGACACAGATGAAGCAGGGAGAGAGAACCTCTCTGGTGATAAGATTTTGCGCTCACTTGTTAAGTTGTAAGAGCCAGTCTTCATCCTCATTGTCTAAATCATACTCTACATATGCAGCAGCTTCACTCCTTGCTGCACATTTCAACCACTACCCATGACCAGTGATAACAGCAACACCACTATCCCAAGCGCTTGAAGGTAGAGTGTGTATGCAAGAATTTGTTATCAATGGAAGTGTCCTTATCTTATCATCACTGCTGCAGGAGCACTTGAAGAAAGAGATTCACGGCAGATTCCAAGAAGGTGCTCAACTCTGTTTCCACCTAGCCCCAACGTACAAATGTGACAGATTCATACATCTCACCTTGCTGCCCTTTTGGTGAGACATTTCCGGCACATTAACTGGAGGCACAGTGTAAGTAGGAAGAGTAGAAATGCAATGGCAAAACCAACTCCCACCTCCATGGTCCCGAATGTAGGAAGGGGGCTGAGAAGACAAGCAAGTGTAGTCTTGCTTGTATGAATCCACCACCAAAAATTGGGAGCACCTTTCTCTCCCCATCATCCCCAAACCCACTCTGCTATCAACTATCCAGGAAGCCAAATAAGTAATCTCTGGCTGAAACAAACAAACATTGGGAAGCTGGACACACAGGAGCATCAAAGAGAGTGCGTGGTATGCAAGAATGACAAAGGAAAAATGTCATAAATTTCTATGAATTGACATACCAACTCATTGTCAGCATCCACACCATTGCTGCTGCTAGGCAGGTTCTTGGAGACACTGGCAATGTCATCCCCATCAAGGTCCTTGCCAGACTTGACAATGGGAGCTTCTTGTATATGTCCAAGGGACGAGGCCTGAATGACAACCTGCTCATGTCTGCTCATCACCAATTCTTTTCTCTAACAACTTTCCTTCTGCCCCTTTTCCCTTCCGCAAAATTTTCAAATCTGTCCTCATCCTCGTCCTCCTCTCCTCATACTCAAAAAGGTAATAGCCTTGAACCCTAATTCTTCAGTCCCTGTTCACTTCATGAAACAGATGAAGCTTTTGATCACTGGCTCCTGCGCAAAAACTGAACTCCATTGATCCTCAAATCCCTCCCTCTCCTCCCATCCTTGAAACCTTCGAAGCTTTACTCAGACAAACCTTCAGCTCCATGACCATTCTGTTGGTACTCCCTTACAAAACCCATTGTCATAGATCATTGATTCATATGAATGCCTTTGTATAACTGTGCAAGAAATGGGCGGTTGTTTTCTGCAGCTGGGTGCTGCCCCTTCCGTGTGTCTCAAGCACTAACTATGTTGCAAAAGGTAAGCTTGCAGCATTGAAGGTTGTGCACAGCAAAATTCCCGGCTCAACAAAACCTTGCACTCTGGTCAATTCCACAGGACTGCAAAAAAAGTAATAAACAAAGAAACCCAATTGAATATCTTGAACCACAAAATCAGAAAGACGCATGGGAAGTGTTTCTGTATGATGATAACGAGTGTCACCCACTACACCCATCATTATCATCAACAGAGAAAGAAAGATTTGTAGTCTGCCCTTTGCACATTGCCATGCCTTGCATCGATTTGAGAGAGAGAGAGAGAGAGAGAGAGAGAGACACGGAATGCTGGTGCACAGGCTTCAACTCCACACATCAGAAAGAAGAGCTGCCAGGGACCCACCTTCTCACTGCCATGATGACTGGGACGGATGCTTGTTTGACTCTCTGATGGCACGTCCAAGACTGCTCTAATTGTGAGATGTACAGAAACCTTCACAAGGCAGCGACATGAAGCAAATTGCACGGAGAGAGAGAAGAGAGAGAGATTTGGAGAGCGCAGCATAGAGAGCTGCAGTCATTGTGTGTGGGAGAGAGAGAATGGAACCAACGTTTGGACCTTTCTCCTTCCTCCTCATCAGGACGAAGCACTTGCAAACCCTAAAACCTCCTGAAGCCTCTCTCGGCTTCCTCAACTCCTTCTCTCGACTCTCTCGGCCTTCACTCCTTTGAAATCCTCTCTCTCTCTTTTGTGTTTTCTGTTGCCGAGTGTTCATGTTGTTGTTGATGAAGGAGACGAACAAGAGGATCAATGTGGCTGCAAATCGATTGATGAAGGAGTTGGCTTGATTGTCCTTCCTTCTCTCTTCAGCGGTGATGTCTGGATTTCTGAATTTGTCGTTGAGAGGTAAACCTGTCATGTGAGAGAAACAAACGCGCTGCTGCAGAAGAATCCTTTGAAGTTCACAAAAGAAGACTTCGGGTTGGTAATTTGTTGTTTTCTTCACGCTTTGTTGTAGTTGTTGCTACTGCTGCTACCTGCTAGGGTTTGTGTTTTCTTCAACGTTCCTCTGCACGGCATGCAGATCATCAGTTGCTGCTAGATTGATTACTTGAAGAAAAGGTGGAAGCTTTGGAAATCCTCTTACCTGGCTGGCTTTGTGATCCAGCAGAGCTCTCTGGATGTGGAGAGATTATTGTCAAGATGTGATTTGCAAGCCTTGTAGGGAACCCTTGTTGCTGCTGCTGCTGCTGATCTAAAGTTCTTGTTTTCTGTTTCTGTTTCCATATGAGTTTTTTGTATTTTGTGCAATGGAATTGATGGAAGTGTGCACTAACAGCAATTTTAAATTGATGAAGTCTTACTCGAGCCATGCAGCAATTTCCCAGGGTTTTTTGTTGTTTTGTTTGATTCAAGTGGGATTTTTTTTTGCAGGACAAACTGTTGAAGACATTTCTTTGGAGATGATGCAGAATCAATGGCGTGAGCGAGCTGGTGGTTTCTTCTCATCATCAAGTACAATTTTTCTTCAACAAGAAAATTCTCCTCAAGCTCTGTTTCTGCTTTTGTTAGCTTTGTTGAGAGTTTTACCCAATTGAAGTTTTTCTTCTCATCATCGAGTATGTACAATTCTTCAACAAGAAAAATCTCCTCAAACTCCGTTTTTGCTTTCATTAGCTTTATCAAGAATTCTACCCAGTTGAAGTTTTTCTTCTCAACCTCAAGTTTGTACAGTTCTTCAACAAGAAAAATCTCCTCAACATCTGTTTCTTCTTTCATTTAGCCTGTCAAGAGTTTTACCAGTTGGAAGTTTTTTGCACACATGACAACCTCCTAGCCCAGATCAGATCGTACTCAGCAGCTTCATCACATTGTCAGGCGTTACAGTTTAGGCAATTTTTGTCACTAGTGATTCTAGAGCAATTTCATGTGTACAGTTAATGCATGAATTTCTTCCTTTTGATATATGCTCAAATTGATTGGAGTTCATGAATTGTGTTCAAGAATGTTTTCTTGGATTCAAGCTTTCTCCTGTTGATTTGCAGCGCAATCTTTGTGATCAATTTATGAGCAGTAAAGCTTTGTGGAGGTGTTTCCAAAGGAAGAACTTTTTTGGGTGAAAAATTCAAAGAATTGGAGTTGGCATGTGCAGGTGTGAAGCTGAAGCAAGCGACTGCAGTTGCAGGGGAGGTAGCAAAGTTGGCAGGTTCAAGTGTTGCTGATGCTGCTGAGCAAGCAGGGTCAGTAATGCGCTCAAGCTGGTCTCTTCTCCAACAGGAGCATGGCAGTAATAAAGATGACGGAAGGCCCACCATTCATGACCGCTGGCAGTCTGCAAGCTCTGCATTTAAGAAGACAAGAGAGAAAGTGGTGATTAGCTTGCTAGACACCAAGGAGAAAGTTGTGGTTGGGTTGTCTGACACCAAGGAAAAAGTTGCCATTGGAACAGTAAAAGCTGTAGAGGTACAGGATGTCTAAAGGATGTTATGTTGCAACCTTCTCTGGCTACATTCATGAAGATTTGAAATCCCCTCTGCAATCTGTTTTTTCCATCACATTATTATCTTAGGACTCCATGTCTCTAGTCTCATGTCTCCTGAGTGTTACCCAACATCTTGACTGAGTCTTCCTGTTCAGGAAATGCAAGAGAAACTCAGGTTACAGGTGTTTTATAATGGCTTGGCTTAAGTTTTGGGCTGATCATTATATACTTATGTGCACCCTCTGTTACGAGCTGATGAAATCAATGGATAGTCATGGCAGCTTGTCACTGCTATCCATGAGGAAGGTGATGGTCTGACACTTGTGAATGGCTCTCATAAGGTTATCACCGCACTCATTGTCATGTTACCTTAATGTGTTGTTTGTGGAGATCTTCTTCACAATCTCATAGATTAATTAGCTCAGGACTCCATGCCTGAATTGTGACTGTGTCTTCAACTGTTAACTGTCAGCTTCAGACTTTCTGCCAGATCTGTTCATATGCCCAAATTAATAGACAGAGAGCTTGATCACCACATTGTCAAGAAAATTTGATGGATGATTTGGAATCAATTTATGACTATGATGCAGATAGCAAAGAAAGCAACAGTGCAGAGCAAAGTCTTGATTGCTAAAATGGATTGGTGGCAAAAGGTAATCTGGATATGGTTTTCTCAACTTAATTGCAAGATTCTTCACACCCTTTTTTGCCTTGCTGTTGATGAGCATGTTGCTCAATGTTCACAGATGTGGTTTTCTAGGGGGTGCAGGTTCAGGGTAGTCCTTGAGTACAATATGGTTTGTTGGAGCTGGGTTCATGGACTATTGTTTTTGTTTGGGGGAACTGTCATGGAAGCTTGAGTTTGTTGTAAAAATAAGGGATAATGTGCAAAGGGGAGCCAGAAGATGTAGGATAGCAGTATATCTTTGTTGGTGCTGAACAGGTCTTTAAGTAGGTTTCAGGTTGTCAGAATTGAATATTCAAACTCAAAAGTTACCACAAACTTGGTCTGTCTGACCAAGTATGCTTGTGATGTGTATGGGGGACTCAAATTTGGATCTTTTTGCAGGGTACACATGAGGAGGCTGGTGAGCACCAACAAGAAACTCTGCTTCTGTAATTTTTGCTAGTGGGTTTTCCTTGATGAGACATATTTAAGAAGATTTTCAGACTAGGAGGGATCTCTTTTTGTGCTGGATTTTACTTGCTTATGGATCCCTAGGTTGTATTCTTTGGAGGAAAATAGTGTCCATTCAAGTCTGCCGTACCAACATTAAATGCTAGGGCCAAATGTCTTACCCTCCTTGATCAGCAAGCCTTAAGCTATAAGTTTTCAATAATTGAAAAACCTCACCTTGAAACTGTTTTATCTCGACCTCTAGAAAACCAATGCACAGTGATGCATTTTCTGGGTATTTCTTTTTCCCAGAAAGTGTTCTTTGATTGGGATAGGAACAGTAAATCTTGATTGTTGCTCTTTATGGGTTCAGTATTTGGCTTGCCACTTGATGTTCTTGTGGAGAAACAAAACACTGCAAGGCCCATCCCAGTTATTGTGATCAGATGTGTTGATTATCTTGTCAAATCAGGTGGATTCTTTAATGCCCATCTCCCTCATGTATTGGCTTCTTTTGGCTTATGATTGGTGTGCCTTCTATGATTGATGTTGAAAAGATTCATGGCCTTTGGTTGAGATGTAAAATGGTGCTAGTTAGCAGAGCTCCTTGGGTAATTATTTCAACAACTAGTTAGTTTACCACATTATGTTTTGTTGCAAAGACCTACAGTTAATTGAGTTATTGCTTGAAATTTTGCAGGCTTACATGCAGAGTACTTATTTAGGAAAGAAGGGGACCCCCTAGTGCTTCACCGCCTTGTTAGTCTCTACCATGAAGGTCAGTATTCACTATCTTGCTGAGAAGGAGATTTTTCGAAACCATAGATGCCTCCAGTTCTCTTTCATCTTCCTTCAATAGGATCAGTTTGGATATTTTTAAAGGTTTCTCTAATCTGGCTGATCAACACGAATTTTCAATCACACAATGTTGAACTCAGAGTATTGCTCATGATGACCTCCACTGCACGTAATGAACACATGACAGGCAGTATTCATGTGTAAGTGAGACTACCACTGTTGTACACAGAATTCTCTACGTAAGCCTCTCTATTCTAGCTTGCTTGTACAGGGGCAAGCTAAATTGAATTGATCACAAGCTTGTTGCAGCTAGAATATTATTGACTTTTTTTCTTAGCCATATCTCTTGAGAGCTAGCTGGCATCATGACTGAGTCTTCCCATTGCTTCTGGAAATGCAACAGAAACTCAGGATGCAGATTTTTGCATAATTGTCTGCTGAGATGTTGAACAGATTATTGAGTACTTTTCTACATGCACTACAAAGAAGTCAGTGGGTGGTAATGGCATCTAGTCACTGCCATTTATGTTGGATATGATGGTCTAATAATCTGTGAGTGACACTCATAAGGCTATGACCTCACTCATTCTTCTCATGTTCCTTCTGGTTTGTTGGCACAATGGTTACCTTCAAAGCACTACTGTGGAGTTTTCTTTGCAGTCTCAAAGAACTGTAGTACACAGGATGTGAATGATTAGCAGCCCATTGACCATTCAGGTTATGATCTCTAAGACAGAAGTATGGAACTTGACATGACATGTAGTTTTGTGCCATATGAACAGATTGGAATGCAGCATTGCCAGATGGTGTAAGCCCAATTGATGTAGCAGCTTTGCTGAAGCTATACCTTTGCATGCTTCCTGCACCCCTCCTGACATTTGAGCTATATGATGAAATTGTTGATGCCCGGGGAAATGATCATCTTCTCTGCCAATATCTTGCCACCCTACCTGCAGCCAATTACTCAACTATTGAATGCATCTGTGCCCTTCTTCTCCGGATTAGCCAAAAGTCAGCATTGAACAAGGTCTACCCTTCTACACAGTTTTATTCTCAACCCTACTGCACTCTGCAATCTTTTCTTTCACTTGTGGATAGCTTGTGGGTTAGGTCAGTGCTCAAAGTGATGTTTATTTATTTCCAATCAATGAGTGACTTGCATATGCAGAACAAGGACATTAGAAACTTTTAGCAATGGTGTGTTGAATAGGCCAAGGACCCATGTTGTTACAATTTTCACCTTATGAGCATCAGTGTACTATTGGTTATCCTCTTAAAAATCTTATGAGTTTTCTGCTTATTGTTGACAGTGTTATTTATGGGTTTCAACAGATGGATGCCCACAGCCTAGCAATTGAGCTTTCACCAGCTCTGCTATGGTGGAAAAGTAAATTGAGCCCACCACAATCACCTAAAAGGGATTCTGAGCCCAAGCAAGCTGTGCATGCAATATCATTACAGCGATTCTCAGGCACAAAGTCTCAGGGAGTTACATATGAAAAGGGATCACCCCCACTGAAGCAATCAAATATCTCTGTACGTGTGACTGTCCAAGGGGATGCTGATGATAATTGGCAGGATCTGCAAGGTGACTGCTGCTTCACTTTTGAGTTTTCTGATGCTGAACCCTGAATCCAATGTTCTTTCTCTTAGAAGTCTGACTCCTGAAAGGTTTACACATTGTTTAAGATTACTGTTCATTTTCATGCTATCAATATGTGATTCATTTTCTTAGGTATGGGGTGCTCAGATGTATTCTGAAATGCTGAAGCATATGGAGATTATTACCTTTGAGGAGCAGAGGAAGTTAGTGGGCAGTAATGGCAGCTAGTCACATCCATTCATGTTGAATGTGATGCTCATCGATTACTTTGTGAGTCACAGTCACAAGGTTATCATGGCACTCATTCTTTTGTGTTTGTATTGATTTTACTGGACAAGTAGTTACCTTCAAAGTGTGATTGTGGAGATGTCTCTGCAATCCCATAGGTATGGTTTCAAGGAGTTGGCTTTGACAGGGATGTATTCTCGGCAACTTATCTCTGGACTGGTTGTTGCATATTGCTTGAGAAGACCCAGATGTAAACACATAGAGCTGACACTGCTAGAACATCAACAGTTCTGAACACTGCTAGAAACCCCCCTTTTGTTTGCAATAGCTAATAATCTGAGGTTTTACATAATCCAGGAAAGGGCAGTATTCAACAACTGAAGAATTGCAGGAATGCTTACTAGATGCAAAGTTATATGTGCCATTGATGACTTTGTTGACTATATTGGGCACAAGTTTTGAGAACCTTAGACTAACAAAATCATTGTTTTGTGTTTGAGGTACCAACCAGACAACACTCTTTTGAATGGGGAGACAGAGGATGAAAAGAGTACAGATATGTCAGCCCAAATTCAAATGACTTCAGCTACATTTTGTTGGCATTGAGCATCCTTTATGATGACAAAGGAACAAATGATTTCAACTACATTTTATTGGCATTGAGCATCCTCTATGATGACAAAGGAACAAATGACTGGAGCTACATTTTATTGGCATTTGAGCTTTCTCTTTGATGACAAAGCAACAAATGACTGAACAAATGACTGCAACTATAGAAGGGATGACAAAAAGAGCTACATAAAGGATGCTCAATGCCAGTAAAATGTAGCTGAAGTCATTTGTTCCTTTGTCATCATAGAGGATGCTCAATGCTAGAATACTTTATTGTGATCTTCACTTGATGAGCGCCTCCTGAATATACTAGTGAAAAAAAGATCAAATTCCATATGCAGGAAGGGCTATGGATATTGCATGAAAGAAGTGAATGTGGATGGAATGGGTCCAAAATGCACCTATGATTGACCTGACTTTTAAAATCCATTGTCCTAGATCTGATTAGGATCAACCTGGCCTTAAGAATGGACATTGACTTAGCCTCATCAAAATCCATCTGGATCTAGAAACTGGCCGAGTTTAGACTTAGTGAAGAAAATATAAAAGAATTGTCAAGCTCGAGGAGAATGACGAGGCTATGTCTTCTTATCCAGGCAAGCATCAATCATTGCCTTGCTTGCCACTGCCTTCTCTTCCAATTGCATAGGGGGAAGAACTCACCATCACTTTTGGCTATGGCAGTGGATACTTGAGGTCTTCGTGAAAAGAACCTACACTTCGGATTCATTGAAGATCCATATTATTTTCCATATAGCAGTAAACAAAGACATCATGATTCTAAGAAAGATAATGAAGCTGTCCTACACACATGACTCTAGCAAGCTTACTGGACTTTCATCGAGTTTCTTAATTGCAGAGGCAACATAGTTATTGGACAATGGATCAGCAAGTTGTAGTGAATCTGGATCTAACAAGACAAGAGTGTATAGCATACATTAGCAAGGCCAACCACAAGAATTGTGCAGAGTAGTGCCCAAGGACATGATCTCATCTATGCAAATAGCTGGATGTGTATACTCAAAAGGGATGTCTATATGACAATGTTAGTCTGTTTTCTTGGTAAACTATGAGTTTGCCATGCTCCTCAAAGTTTCCTTGTCACCATTCCAATAGCTACATTTCTTTGCACAATTCATAGCACATAAGAGCCAGTTGCAGAATCATAGCAAATAAGAGAGCAAACTGGTCACAACAAAGTTGAAAAAAAAATCATAATTAAGTTGCACTATAGTGAAAAACAGAGACATTATTTCATCCTTCAAAATTTCAACATTCATCCATCCATAAACAAGGCTAACCAAGACAATGAAGCGGTCGACACGATAAAACCTAACAAAACTTGAATTTGTTAATTAAAAATAAAAATCAATGGTCAATTAACAGTGATGGTCAACATCGTACATTTACCAATTTAGTCAAAAAATCGACCAAATTGAGGTGTGAAGCGGGTCACATGGAATTTGTTGAAATAAATATAATTATGTAGGTGAAGGCAAGTTGAACCCGACATGTAGTTGAAAACTAGTTGGTTAGAAAATGGTTTGTTTTTCCTATTAATTATTGTCCCCCAAGGAGAAATTAGCCTAAATTGCCCCATCGAACAACCATGTTCGTTAGGGAGAAAGGGTCCTAAGTTGCCCCAGGGAGCGACCATGTTCTCTTGGGGAGCAAACATGTCTTAAATTTTGTGTAATCATAATTTTTACATATGAGTTCTAATTGAAGTGCTTCCAACTACAAAGTTATAACTTTCCTCGAAACCTTTCCACTGATAGGTGAAAAACCTATGCAAAAATGAACATGAAATGACGATGATTGCAAAAAAAGTCAAAACATACGTTTCATATGTTTCCCCAAGGAACATGGGCCTTTCCTTGGGGAAAGTTCATTGTTCTTTGAGGAGATTGCCTTTTCACTTAAATATATATTTTCCTTGGGGAACAATCATGTCCTTGGGGAAAATGAGTTTAAGTTGCTCTGAGGAATAACTTAATTTACTTTTTCCTTGGGGAACAATCATATCCTTGGGGAGAAGGAGTTTAAGTTGCCCTAGGGAACAATTTAAATCTTTTTTTTTCCCTAGGGAACAATCACGTCCTTGGGAAGAAGGAATTTAAGTTGCCTTAAGGAAGAACTTTTACAAAATTCCTTGGGGAAAAATCATGTCCCCAAGGAGAAAGGGTTTAAATTGCCCTAAGAAAGAATTTACAATTTTTTTTCCTTAAGGAATAATCATGTCCCCAAGGAGAAAGGGTTTAAATTGCCCTAAGGAAGAATTTACAATTTTTTTCCTTAAGGAATAATCATGTCCCCAAGGAGAATGAATTTAAGTTTCCTTGGGAAGCAACCATTTGCTTCAAGGGAGTAAGGATTTAAGTTGCCTTAAAGGGAGCAGCCATGTTCCTTGGGGAATAAATGTGTTCAAAATTTTGTTTGACCATAATTTTTGCATATGAATTTTAATTGAAATGTTTGCAATTACAAAATTGTAGCTCTCCTCAAAACCTTTGCAATGGTAGATCGCAAAACTATATAAAAACAAACATGAAATATTTTAATTGCAAAAAGATTCGGAACATATGTTTTTTCGATAAACTTGGGCCTTTCCCCAAAAAACTTATATGGTTCCTTTGGGAAGGTGCCCTTCTCCCGAGGGAACTTGGGCCCTTCCCCAAGGAAAATTCATTACTCCTTAAGGAAGTTGTCTTTTTTATCGAGGAATTATTTTCACTCCATGAGAAACTTGTTTGGGACTAGCATTTTGTCTTCTTTTCCCTAGGGCAGTTACTTCCTAAAGGCAACTAGCTTTTTTAAAAAAATTAAATGTTTTATGAATTTTTCATCCATTTTGTTTATTGGAAAAACTAATTAAGAAAAGGATTGAACCTTTGACCTTTGGGTTGAAAAGAAGATTCTATTTATATCAAATGTTTTTTCTTTGAAACTATTATGTAAGAAAGATACTTACAATGTTAATCATTATGCGAGTACAATTAAACAAAAAATTGATTTTTTTTCATGTTGAACATCATATTGAAAATATGTGAAACCCAACGCCACATTTAACTCATTGCTACTATTTAATGCTTGTCATTAAGGGGTATTTAACATCTTCTAAGTTTTGGTGCAAGAGAATTAAAACATTGGCTTTAGGGTTTTAGAAATCAGTGAAGAGATGGGAAGGAAAAGTAGTAAGAGACCTCACTAGTGTTTTTTTTTGTCCTAGCAAAATTTCATTATTTTTGACCAAAAAATTTGGGAAAGTTTTGGAAATTATTGTCTTTCTAGTGTAGACTTGATTAATTCTGCACTTTTGGGGAAATGTTTTGTTTTTTCTATGTAAATTTGATTAATTTTGCAAATTTTTGAGGTTTAATTTCGCCAAATGTTTTATATTTAAAAATGAAGGAAAAAAAAAACACTGGACCCCACCACTCTATTGCAACAAATACTACAATCCAATACAATGCACATTAAGCTACAAACAAACAAAAAAGCATGAGTGTGAACATGAAACAACAAAGAGCAACAACAATTGAGCTGCTGCATCATGATAGAGAGCTGTGGGCCCCCAATGATAACAAGTGCACTATTATTGCTCTCTCCCTCTCTTTGTCTGGCGCTCTCTCACTCAGTCTTGCTTTCATCCATCACACCCATTCAAGAGATTTTGGAACAGTCCCCAATGAAGAATAGTCACCATTCCTCTCCCCTCATCCCATCATTTGTTTCCTTTCTTTTTCTTCTTCTTCCTTCCCTCCAACCCACCCAACCCACGCCCAAGTTTCCTTGCCAAGTGACCCATCCATCCGTTTGCCCAAAAAGGAGTGACTTTGAAAGAAGGAATAAAAGGTGCCAGTTTTGATCATCATTGTTGTTGTTGTTGTTGTTGTGGTTCTTGTTGAAGTGTGGAATTTTCCATATCTCAGATTTGTAGGTGAGAAAGAAGAGGAGGAGGAGGTGCCAGTGCTGAAGAAGCGGATGGTTGGTGGGTGGATTTCTTCGTCTCAAGCTTTGGCAAACATTTTGGAGAACTAATATACAAACTCGGGGAGCTTTGCCAAAACAATGTGGACATCATCGTCATCTTCATGGGAGGATGTGAAGTTGAAGTGGAAGGAGATGTACAATTCAATCTTAGAGGAACCACTGATGCACAGGATTTGGTCTGTGATGATTTACTTTATGATGTTCATTGTGGCGCTGGTGCTCACCATTCTGATCTCAGGCTATGTGCTCTACACTCTGAGCTTTGTGGGCATTCCTTATTTGGAGTTCATGCATTCTCATAGACCTTACTCTTTCATCCTTCTCATTCTGCTATGGGCTGCCAGTCTCTTGATCTACAGTATGGAAACTGAATCTCCTCTTTCTGTGAGATGGGAGTTATTTTTCTACTCCCTTTCCCTCCTACTGGTATGTACTGGGATTGGTGCTTTCGTAGTGCTGCCATATCTTCTCTGATACAAGCAAAGCAGATCAATCAAAACCCAACTCTCAGATCTAAGAATTATTCATTTCTAGTTTTTTTCCTTTTTTTAGGGTTTTTATTTCCTTCTCAACTGGTTTTGGGATCTAGAGTTATTTCGTTTCTGGTTTTTAAAAAAATTATAGGGTTTTTATTCCCTTCTCAACTGTTTCTTAGATTCAGAAAATTCTTTCAATCTTTTACTGCTTCAGGCAGAAGGAAGATGGCACATTACATACAATACAATTCAATTCAACTGAAGAACAAGAAGAAGAACAAGAAGAGGGAACTCCGGTGTCATTTGCAGGTTGCAAAACTAGTATGTCAACTTCATCAGCATATTGTCATTCCATAAACTTTTTTGGAAAGGATTTTTGTTCAACATCATCAACTTGGAGGAATCGACATTTCAGAACTTGGATCTGGCCTATTCCTCAGTTCAGACTGTTGTACTGTAGGTCATATTATACTGTTGTACCCCCCCCCCCCCCCCCAATCCATGACATTGTCCCAGTAGCTAGGTTTTCTTTAGGATCTTATTTTGAAAAAAAGTTGCAGTTCTGGGGGAAGAGAGACACAGCTCCGAAATCTGAAGTGGGATACCTAATTGGGAGGCCTGTGAATCCAGAGAAGAGCTGCCATGGGAGTAGATTGTGTGAATCATGCATGGAGCTGCCATGTTATTTGGATTGCAGGTTTCAGGACATTGCAGAGTGCTCATGTGCAGGAGGAGAGACTCATACTCTAGCTTCCTAGCTTTTTGCAGTGACTGGGGAATTGGAGTAGCTTGCTTTGTTCCTGAAGGTTTCTGGCAAGAGCTGCTCATAGATGATGAACCAGTCTCAGTGAACTTTGCAGTAATGGATGCGGTGCAGTGTTTGATAGAACAACATGATCTGATATTTGTGGATGCAAATGAGGTGTGGCAGGAATTGGGTACTTTGATTTAAAGTAGCCCGTAATTTTTTTAGCTTGTATAGTATCAAGGTGATCTGTTGATATTGGTCCCCAAAATTCTTCGCTACCACAGTAGAGCTAATGCAGGTGGCTGTTTTTTGCTCAGTGATAGTTCTGTGTAATAAGCTTGGACTCAAGGTCTTCACCTTTGCAATGTGCATTCTGGTACAGTCTTTTGGTACATGGGATGATCTTACAACTGGAATCTGGAAAGTTTCTTTGCACTCTTTCGTTCTGTGTGTATACTTGTTGGGTTCTCTGTAATCAATTGTCATGGTTCATCACAGATAAAGAAATGTCTCTGTTTGCTTGCAGTAGATGAACTAAATTCAAACTGGTGACTTGGAACTGCCCACTGACTCTATTATTGCTTTTTTATGCATCAGAGCAACAACTGTTTGTTATTGGGACTGAAATGACCTGTGACTACAGGACACTCATGGTCAGATAGTAAGCTCCTAGTGTATTTGCACAATGTGAGAAGCCTGACTCAACATGTCAATTCCCACAATCAATGTTGCCTTCAAACTAAACATCCTATGTCAAGACTATAACATGAAAATCTATAAAAAATAATAATACCTCTTCTGAAGGTAGACCACATGTGGATATTGCAATCATGGGCTATAATATGGTTGGTGTCAGTTCCAAGCCTCCTCACTTTGGGCCATTTTAATGCATGACTGACTTAGTTTTGATAAGCAATAGTTAAGCGACCCTCCTGTACATTGTAAGTCTTCCTCCCGCCCCCCAAAGCAACTTTAGCAATGTTGTAGCCTGTTTTTGAGGTTCTGTTCTTTGCTATTATGCATCCCACAATATGTGGATGCATATCTTAGAAGCTGGTGGCTCACTCACATCAGGTTTCACCAGTTCTCACAACCCCTGCTGCATATGTTTACCTGAGAGAATCATGGGGTTGTTGTGTAATCAGCAGTACAGCAGAGGATGGATAAAGAGAAGGGGACGAGGATTGTCCTGGACTTTATTAGCTGAAGGATCTGGTGAAAGGAATTTTTTGAAATTCAGATTCAAAAAGGAGAAACCGATATGTGCCCCCCATCAGCAAAGCACAGGGTTTGGACATTTGAGAATCAAAAGAAGGGAACCGTAGGAAAGTCCACAACAAGCATAGTGAAAGTTTTGATGGCAGGAGGAGCGGATTTCAAGATGCGAAGGTTGGGGCCACTTGTGGAGGCATTGGAAGAATCTCCTCCCTCTCTGATTTTGGAGGGTGAAGGAGATAGTACTCTTCAAGATAACAAGGTGCTAGAAGCCATTTATGAATGAGCTGGCAAGGAGAATGTGGACATCAAGGAGCAATCTGCATGGCTATTAGGGCCAGAGGCAGAAGCATTTATGGGAGTAGGAGAGAAAGTGATTTTTTTTGGAAGGGGAGAAGTGGAATTGAGCCAATCTATACTGGGAGTACTAAGGCAACTCCAAAAACAGTCAGTGAACTCAAGTGCCCAGGCACATCACTCTGCTTAACCAATTCAAGTGACATGCTTTGGAGAACCTGCCCTCTATCCACAAAGGGGTGCATAATCTTTTCAAGCTCTGTTTTGGAATGGCAGCTATGGATATGGTCAAGAAGAATGAGTTCCGATTGAAGGTTTCTTGGGAGAACCCCAAAAACTGAACATAATTTTACAGATTGCTTGAGGCATTGCAAACTTTTTGTAAAGATTCCTTGGTGATTACTAGCTATAGATTGATTTGAGGCATTGCAAATTCTTTGTACAGATTCCTAGCTGTAGATATGTTTAGATGTTCAGATGTTAAACAATTTTTGCTCCTAGATACTTCTTGTAATAAGCTTGGACTTGAGGTCTTCACCTTTGCAATGTGCATTCTGGTGTAGTCTATCAGTACATGGGATGATCTCAAGTTTGGAATCCGGAAACTTTTCTTTGCACTCTTCAATCCTCTGTGTATACTTGTGGTATCTCAGTAATCAATTTTCATGGCTCATCACAGATAAATTGTACTTGCAGGAGATGGACTAAATTTGGACTTGTGACTTGTAGCCCGCTAACTCTGTTATTGTTTTGTCATGCATCAGAGCAACTGTTTGTTATTGAGGCCTGCAACTGTGATCTGTCCTGGTGATGGATGTGCAGAATAAGCCAACGAGTGCTGCCACTAAAACAGCCAACATTGAGTTTCAGGAGTTGATGAGAGAAACTGTCTAAGTTTAGAAGCAGTATATGCAGATTAGGAATCAAGCCCTAAGTTTTACTCTCCCTCTTTTTTTCTCCCTTGTCATCATCTCCCAGTTTTGTGGTGACCTGGGAGAGTAAAATAATATTACAAGATCAATGTGCAAAACAGAAAGCAAGAATGTACGCAGGTGTATGCAGATTCCCTTACAACTTTCCAATGGTTCAAAGGAGTGGAGGTGGCAGCTTTCACAAAGAAACAGAAATGAACAACCCATTCAATCAAGGAGAAAATTAGGTTATGTGATTCAGAACCCAACCAATGATTTCAACACTCTACAATACAATCAGATCTTGTGAGTTTGAATCTGAAACTTTATTCCAATGCAATCTGGTAAAACAGTTATCCAATGCAATCCAGGTGAAGCAAAAAAGTGAGCTTGGGTGAAATCAAGGGGGAATCCCCAAAAAAGCAACAGGGATGAATGAGCTATAGCAACTTAGCCGAGCTAATGGTACCAAGCTGGTAACAAAATTACTCTTGCAATACCAAGCAGTATGGAAAAGTTTGCAATCACCACATCCTCAACCTTCCAATCATTCAAAGGGATCCTAAGATCTTGAGAGAGGGGGATAGAGGACCTTCTTCTCACAGCACTACTCCTTCCCATTCAAATCAATTCTTCTTCTCAGATTCATCTTCTCCATATTCCTTCTTCTCATCTACCTTTTTGTACTCCTTTGCTTTCTCCTTTTCCTCTTTTCCAACAGAGTTCTTCTCATACTCCTTTCCATCAATCTTCTTTTTTGCATACTCGTTGACTTCCTTTTTATCCTCCTTTCTGTCATCAGTCTTCATCTCAGATTCCCCCTTTCCCTCAATCTTCTTTTTGTCACACTCCTCCTTTTCC
Source organism: Sphagnum contortum (assembly GCA_963920785.1). Classification (NCBI taxonomy): domain Eukaryota; kingdom Viridiplantae; phylum Streptophyta; class Sphagnopsida; order Sphagnales; family Sphagnaceae; genus Sphagnum; species Sphagnum contortum. The sequence goes on from OY987282.1 coordinate 8,270,114, forward strand.
TCCTTGCCCTTCTTCTCATACTGTTTGTACTCCCTTACATGTTCTTTATGCCCCTTCTTGTAGTGGTGCTCCTTCTCATACTCCTCCTTCTCATGCTCTTTGTGCTCCTCCTTGTAGTGATGCTCCTTCTCAGACTTCTTCTCATGCTCTTTGTGCTGCTTCTCATACTCCTCCTTCTCATGCTCCTTGTGCTCCTTCTTATAGTGATGCTCCTTCTCATACTCCTTTGTAGATTCCTTGCAACCATGCAAGTATGCCTCAGCTATCTTTCCATGGCCACCTTTGGGATAAAAACCACCAGGTTTAGAAGCAGTTCCTGTGCCATAAACTGTTGCAAATACTTGCTCAGGAGTCCGGCCATACGCTAAGGAGTCCTTATCAGCTGACAAAATATTACCCTTTGTCAAGCCCTCTGGTCCAAGGGGTCTTGGCACCACCAACCCCTCATCCAAAAATGCATGGCTGAGTTCATTCCTCAGAGAAGAGATTTTGTCGGTGAACTCAGCGACAGTAATACTATATGGCTTCACCTCTTCATGCCTTTTTTGGTAAAGAAAAGTGCGGATTACTGCATCTTGTCCTGATTCAACACCCAATAATCCTGCCACAAGCTGGTTGGAAAAGCATTCACAGCACTTTATATCAATTCATGTGAATTATATAAGCGCGTATAGTAGCTCTGACGCCTTTGATCAACTGCTCAAACCTAGAGATAGTAAATGATTTATATGATGCAATCTGAGAAGCGGATCATTGTTCAAAAATCTGCTCATGATTTGCACAAATCAATCAATCTGCAGTAAATGTAAAAATCAACTTAATACTGGGAATTGGATTAATCTTTTGAAGTGGCACAATCAGGAGAGGTACAAGAGGTTGTTGATTATGGTGTTATTTTGTGTTATTTGTAATTTTTTTGATTTACCTTCTTAGCTTCCTTGCTGAGCAGAAGGGGATTTGCACCCACGTAACCAGTGAGACCCACATATGGAATTGTGTAAGCTGATATTACATAGTTGAGACCGTTGCAATATGGATCAAATGGAGGTTTGAGCTCCTTCCCTATTACTTTGTCAAACAGCTTGGCCCATGTCTTCATGCTCACATCCAGCAACGGTCTTGGGAATGCATACTCCTTTAATCCCTTGTGAATGGCCCTGTCCATCAAAATCCATCCAAATTCATAACCCAGTTAGTTCATCATCAGCCTGAAGGATCATGATCAAAAATTGAGCCATGAATGAAAAACTGTGAAAATTGAATCACAAATCAGATCCCGTGCCACAAAATTGAATAAAAAACTGGGCAATTGAATTGCAAATCAGTTCAGTGCTGCAAAAAACACACAGAATCCTCTAATAGACGTGTGAACAAACATACCCATCAAATCAACAGAATCCTTAAATAAGTTCATGAACAAACACAACCCATGAAACCATTGACAAAGAGTAGCAAATGCAACAGAAAGTTGATTAAAGCCTCAGGCAGAAAATATGATCATCAAAGTGGTGGCATCACAGAAAATGGCATTCAAATACAGATTAAAAGTTTCTGAATTTCAAGTGAGAAACTGAGAAATTCTCTTCACCTGAGATGGCCTACTTCCTGAAGACCAAATTGAAAGAAAACATCAGCAAGCAAAGGTGGAAGATTAGCTTTCTGTACACCAATTGGGTGTGGTCCACCCTTTGCCAAGTAAGGAGCAAACTTGTCCAACCCTTTCCCAACACTAGACCACAAGAAAAACTCAGCTTCCAAATACTCCAAATTGAGAGCTACTTGAATGAGTTCTTTGTCCCACACAGTGAGATTTTTCACTTTCTCAAAACGCTTATGATAATTTTCTTCTTCTTCTTTTTGCTCCTTTTCAACAACACAATGTGCCTCTAATGCAATCACCACACAGCTCATTGCAACAGTAAACATCAACAAACACATAACATAATTCTTGAAGAAATCCATTTTCGACTCTCAATCTCCCTCTCCCACCACAGCCCCAAAATTCTACAAATTCTCTCACTACTGCACTCCAACTGCAAAACAATCCCCAACTGATGGGTTCTCAGACTTCCAAATCTCCAATCAGAATTAGCCACAGAAGAAGCTTGAATAGAAGCTTGCACAGAAGCTTGCACAGAAGCTCAGGCAAGCTTGTAGAGAAGCTTGCAAAATATTATTACCAAATGACTGAAGCCTGCAATCCAGCTTGCAGGTATTGCCCAATTCTTATACTCCTCCTTTCTCCTTCAATTCCTTGAGTTTCAGTTTGCATGCAAGCTTTGTACCTGATATGATTCCTTTGCAGTTTGGAGAATCCTAACTGAAGCTCCCTCCTGAACTGAAGTTCCTTCAACTTCTCTCGGTTTGAACTCTACTGCTGCTGCTGCTTTGCATGTGGTTGTAATCTATTAGGGTCACACACTGTGAACTCTACATGCAGCTCTCCCATGCAAAGCTGAATGTTTGTAGCCATGCAGATCAACTCCGCAATTTGTAGCCATGCAAGCTTATAGCAACGATGATGCTTGGCACACTCATGATGCTTGCAGTAGTAGTAGTAGTAGTAGAAGAAGAAGAAGAAGAAGACTTAGTACTGTTTTGTTTTCCTGCATGTCATGAAAACAAAACAAAAACTGCATTTGTTTTACGGATAATAAAATTTGCCCAATTTCCTTTTGGTGTTTCATCATCAAAACAAACCTGATCCAGGATCAACCACGCCTGAAATCACGAAAAATTCATTCTGAGAGAAGGGTTTAGTGGTAGCAGCAGAAAAAGGGGAAAAAAAAAACAGCTAAGAAATTCTGTACGCTGGAAAAAAAAGAGCTCGAACAAAAGCGAAAAAGGGTTTAGGGTTCACAGTCTCAAAGTGAACTGTGCTCCCTGTCGCCGCTTCCGAATTGCAACTTTGCGAGGTTTGTTTTTCCTCGAACTGGTCGCAAACAACTAATGCAGGGTTTGTTTTCAGGGTTTAAGGAGCTTGTAGGGAAGATTTATGAGCAAGTTGTTTGATTTTCGAGCTCTTCCCAGCCAAGCTCCGACTCCCCCTGCTTTTTATTTTTCTTGAGGAATGTCAGAAACGTCCTCAGATTTGCGTAATTTGCGTAATTTGCGTGAATTCCATGTTCCATGCTTCCACCAAGTTGTGGAATTACTTCCATGTTGTAAACTGATTATTGAACAAATTATTTTTAAAAATAAATAAAAATTCCCCTGTTTTAAAATTGTCTGTCATAAACATGTTTAGTGTTTTAGGATAGATAACCTGCCTGGATGATGACCGGGTCATCTGAGTAGGTTATTAAAACTTGAAAATTCAATACCAGGTGGGTAGGTTATTTGATGGTTTTTTAACTAAAAAAACAAGGGCTGTGTCACCCTGCATGGCCTTGCCATTTACATTAACATGTATTTTAATGCAAACGAAGAATTTTGGAAATTTTGGAAATTTTGGGTTTTCACCATGCAAAAATATAATCTAAAGGAATACCAAAATCCTTCAAGACATCATAACTCTATAACCATTTATCTCAAGTTTCAACACAAGCCAAAATATCATCTTTCAAAAATCCTCTTATAAAAATAGACCTATTATTATTATTATCATTATTATTATTATTATTATTATTATTACCTAGGGGCCAAAATCCCCCTTAAGCTACTATTATACTCTATAATGAATGTAAACACCAAAATATCCTTGCCTTGGTAGGCAAGGCCGATAAATACCCGGCTGGTAGGTTATTGATACCCAGCCCCAGACCTGGCCGGTTACCCGGGCCCTAAAGCAATAACCGGCCGGCCAACACTGGTCTAGCCAACCATTGCTTTGCCCCAAAATAGTTTCCTGCCACGGTTTCAAGGACTATGACCCCGCTTCAAAGTTCCGGTAGAGCTTCCAGTTCAGTGCTGGAGATTGGGGAGTTTAAGAAGCGCATGGATTCTGGAACTCAATGGGACGAGAAGTAAACGACCATAGTTTGTGCCGAGCTGCTGCTACTCCAGTCACCAGTTCATGATGATCTCAACTTCAAAGGACAATTAAGCTGCTCAAGATCTGAAGCGCCTGTTATCTCTAAGTGTAAATCATGTCCGTGGCTTTTTGACACCAGAAAAAAAGCTTTGAATCTCACACAAAAGTGTAGAAAATGCAAAGCTTTATTATCTTCAAAGCACTTACGTGAACAATAACAACAACATGGAATGGAATCCTTTCTATATATTTGTCTGTACTGATCCTGCACATAGCAGTGGTAATGGTTGGCGATAATTAACTAGAAGAAAAAGAACTAATTATTACTAATAACTGATATTTGAACTTATGTGACTCTTCATGTAACAACTACTAACCTTCTCAGTGTTTTCATGGAGTCACATGTCCCCCTAACTCACAAAGAGTCAAATAAGAAATGTGCTAAAGCCATCAGGATTGCTAAATAATTCTCCTACACCCCCGCCCTAATCCTAATCCTAATCTAGGGATGACATATTTTTATTTTTATTTTAAGAAATATTATTATTTTTAAAGAAAATTTAAAATTATGAACTATTTTTTAAAATCCTTCAACCCATGGTCCAAACTATTGATGATTTTCATTGGTAGATGTCACAATTTTATGATTATTAGATTAATTCATCCAAGTTCGTTATTCCTAATTGTCTCCTTGATTCTACAAATTTCAATCTTCCCATTGGCTTTGTCAACATGTCTGTTTCTTGTTTCTTGTTTTGCTGTTGGAATGTATGCAACTTCCATGTCTCTAGTTGCAACATGCTCCCTAATGTAGTGATGTTCAATCTCAATGTGTTTTGTTCTTGCATGATAAACAAGGTTCTTCACAAGTTTTATGCTAGATTGGTTGTCACAAAACAACATAGTTGGTCCTTCTTGCAATATGTGCATATCAACTAGTAAGTTCCATAACCACAATTTCTTTGGCTCCTTCTACCAAAGTCTGGTACTTTGCTTCAATGGTTGACATTGCAATAGTTGGCTAAAAGTTTGCTACTCCAGTGAATTGGCATAGGTCCCATTTTGAACACCATGCCCGACGTGGATGTTCTTTTGTCTAGATCCCTACCCCAATCCAAATGTGTAGTTGATCAATTCTATCATACCTACATGAGGATAAAATATTCCATAACATGTTGTTCCCTTGATGTATCATAAAATCCTTTTTGCAATAGTGAAATGAATTTGTTGTGGTGCTCCAAGATACCAACTCACAAAACTCACATCAAAGGATATGTATGGCTTTGAGTGGGTCAAGAAAATCAAGCTTCCTACCATACTTGATATCAACATGTTGAATCAGTACGTTTCATTGACAAGTGCAACATATTTGGCATCGTTAAAACATGTGCAAAATGGGATGATGATCGGTGTTGGGAACAAAAACCTATGTATATCACTAACCATGGGGCAAAGGACAAAACTAGGATTTAATTTTTGTCCATAAGGGTTTCTAAATGCATACCAAGCCTTCACATCTCGTGAATGCATTCACATTGTAACCCAATAAAAAAGTTGTTCCTTTGTCAATCAAGGTCATTTCTCGAACACACCGTCCCAATTGGAAAGAAGTTCAATGTTTTTGGTTTGTATTGATTTTTTGTCAAATATCCCTTTTCCTAGTAGGGTCAAAGCCATCATAACTAGTTGGGGCAAAATAAGGTTCATTGACAAATGGTTTTGCTCCATCCCAACCACACAAGAATAAGTGGGGGTTGTTTCAAATCATCCTATAACCAAAAAGGGAAAGGGAAGATAAGGTTAGGACAACCCATGTATACATAGATCAATACACATGAGGCTAGTTGTTTTTGAACATTTTTTTAGAATGACTCATTTGTATGCTTGTGAAATGTTAATCTAACTAACCCATTTTTATTCTTTTAACTTCTTAGGCTCCACACTCATTTCACCCCACAATTCTTTTGAAGTTTATGTTTCACAACACTCCCATTCAATCATCAAACTAAAGATCACTATGCACAATTCATATATTGCATCAAACCAAGGTACACATGAATGACACCCCATCATTTCTTCTATCACAAATGCATGAACCACTTTTGCCCACATAACACAAACATGTCACTTCACAAGATCTATGCCAACATCCAAATGACATTGAGGAATGCAAACTTCATGGATTAAAAAATAATAATAAAACATTTCAACCACAAATTGTTGGTAAAAATATGTTTTTCACCTTGCAACACTTAAATAATTCAAATTAATTAGCACCCACTAGCCATATAGTCTTCCACTCTACATGCATGATCATGATTCCTTTGTGAACTTCAAATGTAATTATAATCATGAATAAATATTGGTGTTCATACGTAACAAAACCTCCAACACCCATAATATATCCTTCATGCCCAATTATAAATATTTCGTGTCTTTTTTCAACTTTTCATAAACATTATATTCATCTAAATTTCTATAGCCCCTTCATCCCTTTCTTATCTTCTTTTCAAAAACTATTTTTCACCTTCATCAACAAAGCTTTACTTTATCTTGAAACTTCCTTTCCAACCTAACATTTGCATCCATGCAAAATTAATATCAAAAGACAATTTTTTAATTTCAACATCAAATTAATGATGCCTCCAAACTAAATTCACCTAGCCATGTAAATTGGATAATTCAACATTAACTTAATTGTCACTAAAATTGTATCTAATAACATTCCAATTAAAACATTTATTAGCAGACCATTTGCATTTTACATTCTTATCTTGTTGAATTTTTTGGGTTGATATGCAACCTTTCAAATTCAATTAATTTCAAGCATTGATTTCCCAATATCCACTTTTGTTTGTACATGTTTGGAACATGCCACTAGTATTGAACACCATAACCACATAATTAATGGAAAACACAAGACATTATGAATAATCCATCGATGTTTTTTTCATAACCCCTAACTTGGCCAAGTGTGCCAAGTGTGGGGGTGAAGCCCAACACTTGGAAAAGTTGGGGATTTGGAGTCCTCCGGGACTCCCGAATGTTCAGAGCTCGACAACAAGGGGAAAAACACCTCGCATTGGGGTGTTCTTGGTGTCATTGGAAAGGTCTTGAAACGTAGATATCGAAAATGCCCTCTCATTGGCAATTAGAACATCTACAGCTCAAGTTATGGGCAAAAGAAGGGCCGGGAGTCAAACTGGCAGTTTGACTCCCGACCACTTAAAGTCGGGAATCGACCTCTTGCCGACGTCCGATTTGAGTGTGCGACATGGCGTTGGAAAGATCTCAACGAGGGGCTACAACTTTGGTTCAAACCTCGTCGCGATCCAACTCTGCAATCGAGAGTTATGGCGGTTCAAAATTCCGGGAGTCCCACCGGGACAATTTTGGGACTCCATTTCGAGAGTCCCGGGAATTTGTGCCATTTGGATGTAGCCTCCACGGCGAGCTGCAGAGAATACTATAGGGAGTAAGGTGGTGGCTTACTCCCGAGTCCGGGCCGTGGTGAGTCTTGTGTGTCCAAGTGCCCGTGGCAAGTCCCAACACCCAAGGGTGTCCCGAATGCTAAACTAACCTCCTGTGGTTGGTTTTTTTTGGATGCAGATTCAAGCTTGATCTTCTAATCCCTCTTCCTAGTCTAATCTCAGGGCTCCCAACTCGACCCTCTACCCTTTTCTAAAGTTGGAAGCCGGGAGCGTGCCCTTGGTCCCAACTTTCCACAACTTGACATTTGGTGAACCTTCAAGTGGGTTCACCCTAGGACCAAGGAGCACGTCATCTTGTGTATTATACATAGTTTACTACTTCTACCAAATCCACTTCCTATAACCATTTTCTTATCCACTTAACTTATTTCTTTTAGATTGAATTGTTTTCCTTTGTTAATCGTGGAAATAACACACAACTTGTTTTGTATACATATGTTTGATATGATTCATTATTCAATGGTATATATATTAGACAAGATTGGGAAAATATTTAATTGTATGATGTGTATCCCAAGTATAATCTTCAAAATTAAACAAATGAAAATTAATGCACAATTAGGTGCATGTTTCAAAAAGTATATAGTTGATTTTAATAAATGTGTGTGTTGATTAAACAACCTTTTATTATTAATGTTCATTGAAAATTTTGGTGGTAACACAATCTAACCCTTATAATAGATGAACAAATATAAAATATTTAATTGCATCATTTTGACACAACATTTTGGGTCATGTAGTGAGTATCATAATATGTTAAAATTTCATTTGATTGTACATGAATTCCCTAAATTAGAATATTATGATAAAATTGACAATTTTAGAAATTCATGTGAAAGAAAATAGGGGGGGGGGGGGAGGAGGGTGAAAAAATGGGGTAAAAACTACTTATTTGGTCTACTTACAACAAATAAAATTTTGCATGAAATTTTGGGCCAAAACGTTTTATTTGGGGCTCTTGTTATATCATTAAAAAGATAATGATCAAGACTTGGTTTTGATGTGACAATATAATGGAATTGGTTCTCCATTGTTATGTCATAAAATGTTATAGTTATTGCAAACTAGTTATGCATAATTTAGATTACAATTGAATCATTTATGACTTAGTGTCATTTTCATAATTTGAATTACTTGAAGCAATGCACAATATTGTTTTATGAACCATCCAAGTTGCAATTAAAAGTATGATAAGAAAAGAAAGATTATGGCAACTATGTAACAATTCACATGTGCACATTTGAATATTATTGCACAAATACATTCTTAGGTTTGGATTAGTGTGAGGTGGGTATTTGTTATTTTACATAGTAATTGGGTCTAGTTTCTAGGGGGAAAAAAAATCATAACCACTCAAGTCCAGTTATTTCAATTTTCAATTCTTAAAAATCACTCAAATTTGGGTTTTTGACAACTTGAATAGGGCGAATACGAAACAAGGTGGGGCTTTTGACGGTTATTGCAGTTCCAAGTATATGCCATGGTTAGTTGGCAAAACCCCCAGTACATATGTCACCCATATTTTAAGATTTTTTTGGTTTTTCGAAAAATACAAGTGTGTCTTAAATAATTGGGGTTTTTTTTTATTCAACTTCAATTCTTGAAGTTTTAAAAATAAAACCTTTGATTTTTTTAATATTACCTTTATATGGGTTTTAAATGACCAAAATATCTACATTCATTAGTAGACCTTTAAAAAATAAATGCAATACATATTTTAATTTTGTTCCATTCATTCTTAAAGAGATTAAGTGGATTAAATTCCCATAATGCCCCATTTTTTGAGTTTTTTTAATCCAAGATATTATCATATTTATATTAACAAGACTTGGACAACTTTGGAACCTAGGATTTGTCATCATTTTCTCTATCCATTTTCTTATTAAAGAACATTACAATTGGTATTACTTGTGATGGCTAAACATATTATATGAAAAGTTTAATCCTACATAACAAACCCATGATGACTATCCATCAAAGTCATCATGAAAATCACATGATATTATTATCAATTACATGATCATACCAATGCTAAAAAGTGTTTTGGCAAAAAAAAATCACATTCCACTTCATGTTCAAATTTATCACCTAATTTTTTCATCAAAATTAATTATACTTCACATGCAAATGGAAGTTCACAAAACTTGGGGCATCCAACATGTGGGTTAGAATGCTACTTCTTGTTAACAAAGATCAATTTGTCAAGGTTTTTTTTTGAAGGTGACATATGTGAACTGTTATGAAAATGTTAGCAATAAAAAGGAATTATTTAGTTTCAATTAGTTAACTAGAATGCCCAAGATTTGTCTTGACAAGTTAGCAACTATTATAAACTTGTGTTCTTCAATTTGCCACTAAGTCAAAGTATATTTGCAAATGTTTGCATCAATAGGATGTTGATGGCAGCCATAAAGTTATTTTCCAACAATCTTTATGTTCATGTGTTTACAATTATGTTAACACTATTATAAATCACGATTTTTTAAGAGGTTAAAGTTGATTGATTTGTCATTTTTTACTATTGGACATGTACATTTTGACTAAAGGCTAGAGGCTTGAATGACACATGCGTTTTTTGACTAATCAACTTGACTATAATGATTTATTTGATTATATACATGTAGTCAAATTGTACAACTTTAGTCAACATGGCGAATTTTTTAAGTCAAATGTGATATGGTTTACTACCTTATGTATATACCTACTACCTATTCATCCATCTATTTACTTACCATCTATTTACTTACCTATTACCCGCTACTCGCCTACCTACCTATCTACCTATACCTTCTCACCTACCTACCTACATACCTATATTTTTCACTTTCATACAACCTACCTACATACTACCTACCTACCTATCCACCTAATACCTACTTAAGTTTAGCCATTAAGTGTAGCCATTAGGTTTAACCACTAGATTTAACCCTTGGTTTTACCCAAAGTTTAGCAAAAATTTTGTCATTAGGTTTAAATTAAATTTAGCTATTAAATTTAGGCATTAAATGTAGTCACTATAATATTTAGCCACTATATTTGGCCACTAAGTTTAGCTTAAGTTGAACCATTAAATTTGGCCACTAAATTTAGTTAAAATTTAATCATTAAATATAGCCTAGGTTTAGCCATTATGTTTAACCATTATCGATGATGATTAAACCTTATCAATCATAAATAAATCAAAACACCCCAAAAAAAGGCCCAAGTAAAAAGAACAAAATGGAAAGACCCATGTTCAAAAAGACAAAAAAGAACCACTTAAGGAGGTGAAACACAAAAAAAACATCAACCCCTTATTGTCGTGAAAAACATATCAAATAATGAAAGGGGATGACTTATTGAAATGACCTTTTCCTTAGAAGAACCTTCACCCATTATAACAGCACGTCCCAAAATAGGAACCACCTATGCATGTTATAATGCCACTTACAATTTTTACTTATAAAATGTGAGCAAAACTAAGAGAGGAGGGCCTCTAGCACCCTTGACCTTCCTTGCCATGTTGGCACATCGATGAAAAAACCTATATGTTTGTTAATGTAGACATTTGAAAGCCTCCACAACTAGAAGGAAAAACATGTCCACTAAAAACCGATCCCAATAAAGACCATCATTCATTCGAGTTGCAATTATCGTTATAACCCCACGAAAAATAGTAGCCCGTGAAACCGAATCATTTTGAGTGGGATCAGCGATAACAACATCTACCTATTTATTAACACCATCAACTAATAACACGATGTTGGTTTGACATTGCCAAAACTATAAGGTGCGGGGTGAAAGGACATGGGTCTACTATTAAGAAACATGAAATCTTGCATCACTCATAATGCCCACGAAAACATCTCACACAATATCATATGAAATCATCTTATGCCCACCATGCACACAACGAAAAAGGTGAATCCCCATAGGATCCAACAATTGGCTACAAATGTAATGTGACACCCCAAGGACCAAAGGATGAGAAAGACCCAACCTAATGTGCAATGCAATAGAGAAAACATATGAAGGCAAGCCAAAAAAGGAATGACTAGGCAAGCTAACAACTAAACACTAGCACCCAGCCCCGCACATGACCTCAATACAAATCAAAACGTAAATAAAAAAAGGATGTTAATGAAAGAATGGTCGTGCAATTTTTCTAAAATATTTTCCTAAAAATAATCTATGTCATTCTCAAAAGGGAATTATATATTTAGGGATTAGGCTTAACATACATCTAACCATTATGTTTTGTTTAAGTTTAATCATTATGTTTAACCACTAGGTTTAAACATTAGATTTAACCTAGGGTTAACCATTATGTTTAGATCAAGTTTAGTCATTATGTTTAACCATTACGTTTAGGCATTAAATTTAACCAAAGGTTAACCATTATGTTTAGCTTAAATTTAATCATTATGTTTAGCCATTATATTTAAGCATTAAATTTAACCTAAGGTTAACCATTATGTTTAGCCTAAATTTAATCATTATGTTTAACCGTTATATTTAGGCATTAAATTTAACCTAAGGTTAGCCATTATGTTTAGCTTAAATTTAGTCATTATGTTTAACCATTAGGTTTAGGCATTAAATTTAACCTAAGGTTAACCATTACGTTTAACTTAAGTTTAGTCATTATGTATATTTGAGGTTTAATCATTATGTTTAGCAATTAAATTTAAACATTATATTTAACCAATGTCTAGTCATTATGTTTAAAGGCATTATGTTTAGCCAATGTTGAGTCATTATATTTGTACACTACACAAGAAAAAATCTTGTCCTTTCCACTTTCACAAATTGCGACTATTGTTCGATTTGATTACAATTAACTACATTTGGCCATTTTAAATTTGCAAGTGGCCTATTGCATTAACTAATGGTCAATATTATTCATAGTTGATACATTCATTATGTTGTTCATTTATGAGTATAATTCGGATCTTATTTAATTGTTTAATAATTTGAAATTCTTGATGTGGAAATTAGGGTAGCTTTAATTTTATTTACACAATGCATTGTATGAGTTAGTAATTTTTAAAACATTTTATTAACAATCAACATTTTTACATGAATTGAATCATTGATTTAAAACTTATTGAAACCATTATTCAAGCATTCCATATTGCACTTATTAATATATATTGAAACACATATAACAACTTAATGCTTCACATTCACAGTTGAATGGGTTATTCAAATTTTTCATACGAACCAGTAACATTTGCGCATGAGTTCAATCATTCAATTTGAATGTTGTTAAATCCATTGCTTATGAACAACATTTTGCACTCACCACAATTTTTTCAAATGGATGTATGATTTTTTTGGAAATTTCACATTTACATGTGAATGGATTAGCGATTATACCAAATGTTCATGCATTCAAAGACTACAATGCATGCAAACATTTAAATTATATATTTTTCATATATTAAATTATTGTACATTTATGTAAATTAAAATGTAATTTTTTTCCTTAATTCGTTTTAGGTATCACGGGCAAATTTATTATTATGGATGTTCATGATGCCACACCAAAAAAACCCCTAAATTAATCCTTAAAATTTTCCCATTTTTTCTTGATATATATAAAAAATTAAAATTTTCCATTTCATTATAAAATTTTAAACTATTATTATTATTATTACGAAAAATAATCAATGTCTTATACTTATTATTTTAATTTTAAGCATGGCTTTATCAAAAAAAAAAAAAAAAACTTGTTTTGTAACAAATTTATGTTTAAATATTTAAAAATTAATTAAATTCTTTTATTTAAAAAAAAGAATGAATTATAAATCATGATAATAATAATGACATCAATGATTTTTGTTTTAATTTAAATTTTTGCAATCTTTTTCCAAATCATCCATAAGAAAATTTAACCATGTTTTTGTTATAAACCATATATGAAAGCACAAATTTGTTAAAATATTTTTATATTTTAGCTACAAGTCGCAAAACACATTGTATAATTATATCGTTTGAAAAAATGTAAAAAATAAATTAAAACCTTTTAGTGATGTTGATGGCCTTTTTCCATGTTTGTAAAATGATGGAAATTCATCACGAAAAAAATCCAGTTACATTGTTCATATTGTTTTTTAAATTTCAAACAAATTGGATAAGATTTATAATCATCCCAAAGATTAAACTTTTAAAATTTTCAAAAAAATTTGACATTATATTTAATTATGTGTTTAATGTTGAAATTATTAAAATTAATTTTAAATTTTTACTCATTAAAATGTTTAATCACAAACGATTTACAACGAAAACATTTATCCCATATGTTTTGGCTTTCATTCTCATATTCAAAAATATATAATTAAGGTGCTTTTTATTTACATTTTCATATTTAAAAACATGAGCATGTGGGATGAGCCAATAAAAATGACTTGACCCAAAATAAAATATAAATATTCATGTAGTTACACCTAACTACCTACTTCTTTAACTTACCTACCTACTTACCTACCTAAATCGGTATTTGGCTTAGGTAGGTAAATAGGTCCCATCTAGATAGATGTTTAACTTAGATGGGTAGGTAATTCCTTCAACTTACATACCTAAATATTGATTTAAATTTAATTTGGAAATTTTCAATTCATATGCCACGTGGCAAAATTATATTGCACCACATGTCATAATCTAAACCATCTAAACATAAAAATTAAACGTCTTAGATTATTTCAAAATAATAATATAATTTTAAAATTATTACGAACTAGGACACATGGCAACACATTACTTGTTCCCATTATTCACCAAAAAAATCGCATCCTAGTTACAACTGACAATAGGTATATGACCAATCAAAGGATGAAGGCGTATTTCATTGATTTTTTCATTCATCCAAAATTCGTTGTCATTTACAATTAGTGTCAATGTGACTTGTTTAATGTGACTTGTTTAATTTGACTACTGAGATTTTAGTTGCAAATGTTGTTTGTAACTAAAAATTAGTTGCAAAGACCAATTGCAAAATGACCATTTTCTACTAACCTTTTACAAAAGAAACAAATGTAAAGTATATTCTTACAACATTAAAAAAAAATGTATGTTGTAATTTTTTTCAAAGTTATGTAATTAGCTATTAATATTAATGTATGATTAACCTAGCTAAACAAATATGGTCTTCATAATTAAATGCCTATATTTATTACTTAATTAATATCTTTTTATGGCTATTTTTTGTTAATTTAAGTGGACAACAACATCAAAAAATGATTTTTTTGAAAGAAAAAAAAATTTGTGCCAAATTTTAGATACACATTTTTTTAATAATAAAATATTATAAATAACCATAATATTGAAAGATTTAAACAAGTTTCCAACTACACAATTTGTCTATAATCGATGGCAACCTTCTTATGGATGATTACCATTTTAACAAAAAATTAAAATTTTTACCCAATCATATCAAGGAATTTTTTTTAAAACAATGAAAAAACAATTATGTACTAATTTTTTTGTAAAAAACTTAATAAATGCATTTTTGAATTCACATTGAATTTACAATTATTTAAGTCAAGTTTAAATAAATATATATTTGTTGATTTATTCATGAAATGTTATTTTAAGTTGTTTTTTTAACATTGTAAATTTAATTTTTGTAAATTGTAATATTTTTTTGAATACATTATTGAATAAGCTTTAAAATCATCTTTTCATTTGTAGTGTTTGAATAATTTTTGTAAAAGAAAATATATGTTGAAGTTTGATTTTTTTAAATAATTTCATGCCAAACATAATAAAGTTAAACTTTTTTATTTTTTTAATAAAATGTTGATGTGGTTTGGTGGTTAAATCTTAGTGTGTTTCCACAAGGTCTTGGGTTCAATCATTGATGGAGGCACGTTTTAATGTATCTTGTACAAATGCAATTTACAAACATATATATCATGGTGAATACATACATAAACATGTACATCATGCTTAAATAACGTTGAAACATTTTTGTTGACAAATGTTTTATTTTAGAAAAGACTTCAAATTTTTTTTAATGGCATTTAAATTTGTCACTACACGTTGTGACAAAAGATTGTAATCCATGACTCCACAAATTTTTTTAAAAAGGATTTTTAATATGATGACATGGCACGTTATTCCATGTCATATTAACTTGGGACCTTGTATATCCATGTCATACTTTTTAAATTAAATTTTATCTAATGCAACATATGACTATCCAAAACAACTAAAAAACATTTTAGTAAAAATGTCATAATCAACTAGTCCTTTTTAATGAAAACCATACAAGTTGCATATTAGTCAATTTTATCATATTTCACTAAAAACCTAGTGAATTTGAATAGCGAAAAAAAACAAGATTTCTTCTTGTGTTAGGTTTAGCCAAATTCAAATCATGAAATTTAAACATTGGGCTTATCAATTAGGTTTATTCGTTTTATTTAGCCATTAAATTAAGCCAAGGTAAATAACCAATGTTTAACCACTTGGTTTAGCCATTAGATTTAGTTTAATTTTAACCATTATATGTCATCTAGGTTTGGCCATTATGTTTAGTTATGTGAAATAAATTTGTGAAATAAAAAACTTAACAAAAGTTGAACACATTTGATGTTGTAATCCATTCGTGAGGACTTGGTTTATCATTTTAGAGGTAGAGGGTTCAATTCCTTATGCTTGTACTAGTTTGTAAACCCATTTTGCAAGCAAAATGATCAGGTTTTTTTGCCTTTGGAAACATTTTTGATGTGCTTATAATCCTTGATATCTAGTAATTTATCTTTATGTTCAACCTTTCAAATATTTGAGCTTCCTTACACATCTAGCAAGTGATCAATTTTAATTAGGGCCTTTAAAACCCTAGAGTTTCCACATTTTCCATTCCTCGTCCCCCCACGACCCCCCTTCCCCAAATTCCTCCCTTCCACAAAATCTTGGATGGCATGACAACCATTTTCATCCTTATAGTCCCTTTTCATCCCTCATGTCCAAGAGAATAAAGGTGCTTATTTTCATTCATCCATTTCTTGCCAAAGTTTGACTTCATAGGTTTTAGTAGGCAACAATTTGTTTTTGGTTATAAGTCATGTTCACTTCTGCCCTTTTTGTTGTAACATCAAGGAGGATCCCCAAACCAATCACGAATTAGGAGAAAGGATTGACAGGACCTTTAAAACTGTTTAGTTAACAATTTTAAGTTGGGACAATTTTCATTCGATGGGACAGTAAGAATTTAGGAAGCATTTTGTTTTCAATAGCCGCACGTCGTGAGTGTAGCTTCCATTGCAACCATTTCTGCATCCAATGCAAGGAATTTCAACCCATGATTTAGATGTGGGAATTTTGACCTAGCAAGAAAGAAAAACAAGCAATAAATAGAGAAGAGAGATCATCGCAACAATTTTGTATAAACAATGTTGGTTGTTGTCCTGCCATTCGGGCAGAAAACAAAAACATCATCCACACACATAGCTCGTGACAAAGCTACATACAATTGGCCGTGGGTGAAGACATGTTTAGGTAAGTAAATGCCAACAGTTTTCATGGTCTAACCTTGCACCTTGCTAATGGTCATAACAAATGCCAGTTGTAAGTGGAATTGGCACCTTTGTAAGGTGAATGTCCACTTTGAATGGTTTGTTATTGTGGTGATGCATGGTATGTTGACAATATTCCTCGCATGCGCGCCACCAATGATTTGCGCGACAGTTAATCTTCGTGCGAGGTGCCAAATTATTAAACGGGTCCCATTACAAAGTCCCAGGCTGCATCAAGATTTCTCAGTAAGATAATAAGGATGCTAACTTTGAGGGCTAGGCAACGTGGTGGCATACCTGCCAGAATAATGGTGTTGAGAAATTTCGTGTTAATCAGCATAGCCTGGTTGTCCCCCGTTTCCATCGAGTCTGCCAACAAAAATACGTGCTCTCGCTCGGGCACAACCTCAACATTCTGAGTGTTGAGAGAGTTCATGACTATATTTTTTGTTGTTAGAATAGCTCGATTGTGCATGTATCCTTGGTTTGCGTAATTGATTACTAGGGCCGGGAAAACAACGTGGATGAAGGTATCTAAAAATGGCGCTTAATGGATTTCTAGGTATAAGGCGATTTCAACTCTGACTAAGGGCTCCGCGTTAGCTTCTGATGGAAAATGATCAATGATGGAAGACTCTTGGCCATTGCCGACTCTCAAAAGGTACTCAACATACGGCTTGGTGAAAGGATCAGCACGCAATCTCATTTTTTCGTCAGAATCAATACGCGCATTTCACGCCACAAAACTGAACGTGAAAGGGCTGCAGAAACGATTGTTGCCCGAGAGCCTCTGGACACCAATGGCGGACATTGTTGAAAATCACCCCCGAAGACCACCACTTTACCACCAAAGGGCGAATATGGGTGCTGCATGATATTGTGCAAAGTCCGATCTACTGCCTCGGCACAATGTCGGTGTTGTGCTAGAGCCTCATCCGAAACGATTAGTTTTGCTTCTCGGAGGAGTTCAGCAAAATCACTTTGCACAGGTATTGAGCACATTGAGTCCCTACCAATGGCAATTGGGATTTTGAAAATTGAATGTGAGGTCCGTCCACCTTCCAATAGGAGAGCTGTTATGCCGAAAGACGTGACTACAATGGTAACGTGTCTATCTTGTCGAACTGATGCCAATAACACGCTATATACAGGTTTTGCCTGACCCACCTGGACCATCTAGGAAAAATATTGTGCCTTCCCTTTGGGCTATTGCGTTGAACACTACAGTGACATCTGTTTCTTGGCAAATGTTGAGTCGTGGCAGATTTTGGTTGAAGTAGCCATGGAGTATGTCTCTATCATAGTCAAGGTTTACAGCCAATTGAGGATTGACACATAACATTTCTGAACGCGGCAAAATGAGTGACATTTCCGGAAAGTTGTGCAAGCCTTTGTTCGTCAACGCTAATTTGGCTTCAAGGAGTAATAGGGTGTCATTGTAGGCATCCTCAATAGTGCCTCCATTCATGATGTGTCGATGCCACGTATCGTGTGACATATTGTCTCAATATCTTTCCCATAACATTTCTGGATTCAAAGGAGAGTAGAACAATAAGAGAGTCACAAAGAGATTCCTTAGCCTCTTTGCATCTTGATCGATACATGCTTCCCGCATGCACATGTCCCATTTTATGTCATTTTGCAATAATCCCAATGTTCCGCAAGCAGCTTGAAATGTCGGATGTTCTATGTCGTCAACAGTTCAGAGATGTTCGAAAGAGGTTGCACCTGGTACGATAGTAAGTAGGAGGCGGAGGAAGAAACGTTCATCAGCGGTGGGATGTACGAAATACATTCACCCAACAGCTTTTTATCCTTGCTGTTGGGCTGACCAAATTTTTTTTCGAATTTTCCAAACATGATCAACATGGAAGTTTGCACACACCACGTTCTGCCCATCTACATTTTGAGGATTATACGCAAAGTAGGAAGTCAAGGTGGTTCTTTGGTAAGCAACACGTTCCGCCACAATGGCCAAATCTTCAATTTCGTTAAAGATGACATTGTGTTGTCTTGGCAAATGAACAACTAATAGAATGACAGGCGGCCATTCCATACGTTTTTTGAATGAAAGTAAGGAATCAACACCTTCAGCAACACTTAAATATCGAACGTCAATGTATTGTTGGATCTCGTTTGTTGGACGAGCGATCATCGCTACAACACGGTCATGACCTTTGTAAACATATTTTAAAAGGTATTTAACACTTCGAATACTAGTGGACACCTTGACGTTAATATGTGCATTAAACATCTTGGTAAGGTAAGGGTTGTGGGGCACCACCCATCGGTTGTTGTACGCAAAGCCATTTGGAGTCTTTCAAAACATTCAACCATTGTTTCGCCGACAGTAAACAGGGTAACCATCTTCGCCTTGTGTTGTTTCCTCGAAGAAAGCTTACGAATAATGTTTCTTACATACACCATGGACCATGCACAGTGCGTTGGGGTATTCTTGGCCGCACGGTCTAAACATTTTGTGACCATTTCAAAAAGAGGTGTGTTATCTGGAAGAGGAAGTTTTGCTAACACCAAACGATCTATGTCTTTGGTTGTTGAAACTTTTTGCTCTGGAAGAAAGATAAGGAGGAGATGGATGTGAAGTAGGCCTCGTTTTTCATATTCCCTTGTCTAGATGTTCCCATAACTTTGGTGAACCATCCAATTTTTGCCATTCCTTTAAGAAGGGCTTTCACCTTCATCTGAAATATGTGGGCGACTAAATTTGGACGGTCAGAGGCTGTTTGGTTGGGCTAGAGCTTTGCAATTATTTCTTGCCAATTCGGGTTGCAAGTGAATGTGAGAAGACATCCAGAATTCCTTTGTTCCGCACAATAGCCATCGCATCTTAATACACTTGCATCATGAAACGTGGAGAATTGCGAAATGAAGCTAGGAGAACAATTCGCTGACCCACTTGCATAGGATTGAATCAGACATCATGTTCGAGCATATCTGCTAACTCTTGGTAAAGTTCCACACGAAGTTGAGCTTGGTTTAACACCAAAAAGTTAAGAATGTTCTGCTTTGTCTTGGCAACAACGTTGACAATATATTGTTGAAAAAGGCAACCATCAAGATGCAGAACGGAAGGTTTGTTGTTAAAGTGCATTTTTTGTGCGTAATAAGCGCCATTGAGACCTTGTGCGTGCTCTGTCCTGATTGTTTTGTAGCTGCAAATTTTCAAACCACCCGTCTTCCCCGATGAGGAAAAGCAACGACTATTGTAAAGGATCATAAGAAGGTGCTAGCTCGTTCATCCAATGTAAAACACCTCCATATCATTGTTATACAATGACATCGCGATTTCCAACCTCTCCCGACTCACCAGGAATTATCATTGCAACCTTGTTTGTTGTAGGGACATTGTAATAGTGGACACCTCTTTTTCCCGAGGTACAACCAACTGTAATGCAAATGTGAACCTCCTCTACAGGGTTTGCGATGAGACGGTCGGCTGCACGAACAAAGACATTTACATAAAATTTGGTGTGCTTGAGGATTGTGCGAAATGTCGTCAAATGCGTTGGGCTTTAATTGGGGTTCTGCATCTACCAATTTAGACCCTCATTTGTCGCATCATGCACATAGGCCTAAAGAAAGTGTGGTAATTGCCCCTTCTATGGGTTCCATACCACCAATCAAATGGTAGAATCCTACTTGCACTTTGTAGGTATGCACTTTAGGTCTAAGTTCAAAGCCCACACTTTGGACCTTTATGGACGTAAATGCGAATGTAGCATTGTACAAATGGATATGTTTACGCAATTCAACATTTTGTCGATCTTGTAACATTACCATGTACTCTAGCGAGATGCGAATAGGAGGCAAAAGAATTTTCCCTGAGGCAAAACATTTATTATAGTGTGGTCTTTGAAGAGAGCCCCCCCTGCGTTCTTGGATCCAAAAACGAAAGCCACAATGGTTGCATTGTTCATTCAAGCGTTCGAGCACTTGTCAATCTACTTGCGGGTTGGCCAAGGGGTATCGCAAATCTCGCAGGGCCATGTGCTGTCCAGCCTGAAGTTGATCCTTTGCGCATGCGACGCGGCATCGTTTAGCATGTTGCACAACATCTATCATTAGTTGGGCTTGACGGGCCTGCTTTGTTTCAATTGCACGCGTTCTCGTGTGTTATTTTACGTTTTCCAATAATAGTTGAGTAGTATCAATCATACACCATGCTTCCTCATGTTGGGCCCCATTACACGCAGCCCTTTTGAGAACTATTGCAACATGGCGGAGTCTTTGATGTTCTCAAGGAATTATTCGCCTTTCTTTGTCGTTTGCATATTTGTATGGCGCTCCCAAGCCTCGTCTATGATTCTTTCAGTCCAAAACAAAATGGAGTCACGTTTTAAAAACACAATATCATAACTTCATATTTAATTACCATTACAATAGGCACAAGTCTAACCTCGGGGTTAGCATATTCGTAGGCAATGTGGTGGTCAACAACGTCCGTGTCATGCTCAACACAAACTGAGTGGGCGTGGTCTCCACAGAGTGGTCGTGTGCAAAGTAAACATGCTATGAACATCTCTTGGTCACAGAGGGCACAAATCAAAAGTAGGTCCACCATCTTTAAAAAAAACGTTTTGTGAACTTCACGATCCGCAATTTAATTATTTGAAAGAAATATATATATCTAGGATGTAAGGCGAATGAGAAACGAAATAAAAAAAAAGGTGTTTTGTCGAAAGATGTTATCCTCAAAAGTAAGTAAACATATTTTGCAAGCAAAATGATTAGGAGTGCATTACATATAACATTAAATGGATGGGAGTGGATTACATATAACACTAAATGGATTGATGTGGTGTGTCTTTTGACATGTGTTTACTCTTGATGTAACTTTTCTAGTGTTGTTTCTACAAAGAGATGGTCTGTTATTAGTGGAGCCCTAAATTTCCAATCAGTAGGATGACTTCTCGTAATGAAATCATACGCTTTTTGTGAAAAAAAACCATACACACAAGTGCTCTAGCTTCAACATCCCATTGTAGAACACATAAATCATCTCTCTCAAATGTTAGAAAAAGAAGCTCCTTTGACTCCCCCTAAAAAAAATACTCCATCAAAATAATGTTGACATGATTTGAAACTCTTGGGAAAATTATAGCAACAAATAACTAAGTAGAGAATCTAACTGCAATAGGAATTAATTTTGATGATTTTTGAACTGTCTTTCAGAACACCCCCCCCCCCTCAAGGTTATCATCATGACTGAAAGCCATGTGTCATTTTATGGCTGATCATGCGAGAAACACTTACAGGGGAGTGGAAAAGCTCAAGAGTGGCTATACGCCCATAGACTGGAACATCAAGCATGAGCTGCAATTCTCAGACACCCACGATGCCAACTAAGTTTTTGCAAAGAATAAACGCACCAAGGTCTTCAACCTCTTCGAGGTGAATGCAAAAGAATTAAGATTGAACAAAAACAACATAACATCACAAGATCATGAATAGAGAGAGCAACTTCTTTTGTACAAAAATTTATTTGACTTTTTAACTTGGCTCTAGATGGGTCATCTGTCAACTGGCCAAAATGTGTAACTTGCTTCTTTGATTTTCCATTCCCAAGTTTTTTCCTTTGTCACTTTCTCCCTTCCCTTCCTTTTCTCTTTTGTTTTTTCACAATTCCATAAATTGTTTACCTATAATCCCAAAGCATTGAATAGTTGAATCTCCAAGTGGGTGCATTTCCTACAACCAAAAAATAGGACAGATAGATCTAAGCATCATCCATCTCCCCACATGAACAATAGACTCCAATTCTTCCACACATCAGAAAAGGCATTCACATCAGGAAAAAATAATTCAGATACCCTAAATTCCTCCTGCTAATAGGACCAAAACATACCAATGATGAAGTGAAAGTCCAAGGGATCGGTGAAGCTCCCCACACAAGAGTGTGTCACATTGGTGGGTTTGTGAGTAGTGACCACATAATTCCAACCCCCCATCTTTCTCTCTCTACACATAGCCCACCATCACCACTACCACAACAACTACAACAGAAGCAAGAACTTCCTTCTTATTCCAACCCAATTGTGGGTGCTACAACAGCAGTAGCAAAGTTCCAACAACAACAACATGCATCCCTCAGATTCCTCAGCCAAAAAAAACACAGCAAAGAACCCAAAAACAACAAAGCTCTCACTTACCTTGTAGCAGCTCCACGAGTGCTTAGAATATGTGGCCCAAAAAAAAAGAAATTGTCCATGAACTGGCGCCTCATCTAATTAATAGGAGAGGTGATTATGTCCCCAAATTTATTTCCCTACCATTAGCCCATGCGAAAAAAATAACTAACAATTTTGGAAATAGAAATTGCATGCAGCCAATGGGAAAGTGCAGCATCCATTCAGGGGCCGCAACATTTTAAGTTGGGTTGTGGGGGTAGGGGGGGAGAGGTTTTTTTTTTTTTTTTTTTGAATTGCTTATGTGTTACTACCATTTCTCCAAGTTATTCCCCAAGTTCTCGATGTGTCCCCCAAGGATGTTCCCAATAGCACCTGATTTCAAACCCATATGTTTTGCCCAAAATCCTCCCCTTCTCACCTATATACTTGGGGTGTTCGTTGCAATGGGTAATAGCCTAGGCGAAAAATTGTGACGAACCATCTTGAGGAGAGAAATTCATCCAACCAATGGGAAGTGCAATCATATTCTCAGGGTGCCATGTTTTTTTTCCTTTTAAGTTTTGGGTTTAGGGTTGGGCGGTTGGAGGGGAGGTTTTTTCTTCAAGCTCTATTTGGTGTGGAAAGTGGACTGTCCAGTGTCCACTCAGTCACTGGACACTGGACTTTCCATGCAAGTTTTATTGGGGGCGACATGGGTGAGGGGGGAGGATTTATTTTCCTTTCAGCCAATAAGAAGGGCCAAGGTGCCTTTTTTTTTTTTTTTTTTTTTTTTTAAAAGTTAGTGGGGGCAAGGGGGGGGGGGGGGGATGGGGATGGAAGATTTTTTTGTAATTTTCCTTGTTTCATAATGTGTTCCCATGGTGTTCCCTCTAAGTTCCTAATGGGTTCCCAAAATATTCCCCAATTTCATAATGTGTCCCCAACATGTTCTCCATATAAACACCTCACTTCTAGCCCATGTGTTTTGGCAAATGTTATTTTCCTTTTACCTATATAGGTGGGCCCAAGGGGAAGAACTATATATATCAAAACAGAACCTTCTATTTTGAGGAGCTTCCATAGTTTCATTTTTTTGGGAGCAATGGGCCAATCTTCTTGCACATAACAGTGCAGTGCATGAGTTCGCAAATGAGCCCTCCCACTAAAGGTTGGCAAAGACACTATTAATTTAATGGGCTGCTCGTGATTGGGATGTAGGGCCCACATATTTCCACTCACGGCTCTCAAGGGAGGGGGGCTCTAACCACTCACAAATTACCGAATCAAGCACGTGTGGATAGACACCCATTATTTTACATAAGTAGAAAATATGTGCATGTTTAAAGGGCTAAGTTAAACTAAAGTAATTTAGTGATATGAGGTTATGTTATGTTAGGAAATTAGGTAGCCTAGCTAGGTTAAGCTAGCACCTATTTACCTAAGTGTTTTTTTCCAACCTACTTAAATGTATTTATTACGTATTAACCTACATGCTTGTTAAATTTTTGAAATAATAATCCAAAGAATAATTTTAATTTAAGTATAGATTCAACCCATCAAATGGTCCATCGTCTACTAGTTAAATAGTTAATTACTCTATTAATGAAAACAACAAGGTCCAAATTAACGACCAAATTGCATTGGCAAGTCCAAATCAATTTGTTCAAATTGACAAAATGGTTTTGTTTTATGCATGTCATTTGGGGTATCTTTTGATTAAAATACCTAATAAAAAATCATGAATAGTAATATTATAATGGTGAAATAGATCTCCAAGACAACCACCATCTAGGGATTCAAATGTTTGAAATTTTTCAATAAACAACATTGATGACTTGTAGACCTCCATCAACAAAGGTAACAACATTTGTTCATCATATGCAGCAATTAGAACTAATGCATTCTCATGGCCCACATAAATGCACACAAGACACATGGACTTAAATCTTGGATGTAACATTAATGCTAATATATTGTTACCCATTTAAAAAATTTGAAGTAAAAAAAAGAAGGAAAGGGTCAAAAACATCCATGTTTCATGTGACAAACATACATTTCTAATTCTTGATTTAAAATTTTAAAAAAACTTCGAGATCTACCAAGTTATTAAAAATAGTCATAGATGCAAGATCTTGGTTAAGGTCACGATATGTAGAAATGATGTAATGTAGGACATCTCCAAGAAACCAATGCCAACGCCTTTAACTTTGATTCAAAACACAACTAATCACAATAGGACTCAAGACCTTCACAACAATTTCACAAACTTCCCGAGTCCTTGGAAAAGGTCTGCGGTTTTGTGAAACCATTATTTGTTAACATAGGGGAATAACACCCAATAATGTCAATGCATCTTGGAAGAACAAGACTTAGCTTGCAAACTTATGAACATTTTTAAAAATTACACATAACCCCTAACCATAAGTAAAAAATGCAAGACAACAAAATAAAACAAAAAACAACAAAAGAACAATGAAATTGAACAAAATATGGAAAAAAATGGGTAAGAAGCAAGTCACAAACCTAATTTTGACATGCACGCTTAATTTTTTAGTCATTAATCTATATTTATGAAAACTTGTTCCTAAGCACGCATTCCCTTGTTTGATTTTTCCAACCATGTAATATATTTATATATATAAGTTTACACACCTTTTATAAATGTGTTGATTAGTCCTTGAACCATTTTTTCATCTATTGTTGCGCATTGGTAGACCTTGGATAAGGCATGCCCAAATCGAGACCCATGAAATGGTTTCAACATGCCCAAAATTTTACACAACACCATTGCATAAATAAGGGTTATTACATAATACTACAAATTAACCTCATGTCCTTCACATATGCAAGAATCTTATCACTAAGGGCAAGCTTGTCAAGAATTTTGAAGTTCGTAAAAAAAACCTCTTCCACAAAACTATTTTAGATGGAAAACCCCCCTTGGGCATAACTTGGAAGCCATACGATGTAACCAAACACATTCAACCATCAACCTTGTGGGTAAAACTTTTAATGACATGTAACATTACATTTACCAAAAATCCAACATGTCTATCATTATCTAAAAAAAATTGGTTTGTAGATTAAAAAATCCAAAAATTACATTCAACGTAATAAATGGGTGCTTACTATGGTTAATGTTCAAGTGCAAGTATAGGTTAATTATTAATTTCTTCCAAATACTTCTTTAGCAAGGCACTATGTTCCACCTCAGCATGTTTCTTCATGGTAGTCATGCCATTGGATTTGTGCTAAGCTATGAACCTTTTTTGACTTTTAGTGCATAAGGTTAGGATTTCAAGATGTATTGTTTGATGGTGACAATACATTGCATGATTTAATTTTGGGTAAGATTGATAAGTTGGTTGTTGTTCATTAAATATAAAACTTAGGTGACTCAGTTGCAATTGTGTGGCTTCCATGCCACACTTCATTTTTTGAAATTTGTGAATTGTCTTTCTAGAACATGATGCTCCTCAACTACATGCTTTTCAAACTCTATAACCTCACCTTCAATGTTATTATTACAAGAACTTATAAAAACCTATGAAGGATTAAAAAATAAAATCTACAATTAGATTGTTTGGAGATTCCATGCAAGTTAAGAAGGGTAGATAAGAAGCACAAAAACAAGATGTTAAAAGTTTTGGAAGGTGCAAAGAGTTGAAGGAAGTAAAACATTTGTAAAATGTGATTTTGTATGAAAAGGAACGTGTTGAACGATTCATCAATTCCTTGTATTTTGAAGCCCAATAATAGGAATGGGAAAGGAATACTACATGATTCATCATTGCTCATAAACAAATGGATGAAGAATTCCATGAAACTCAATAGGATGTAGCAAAAGCCAAGGCGGAGGTCGAGCAAGTGGAGGAAGCTTTGATGATTATGCAACAAAGCTATGATATCATGGAAAGCATGTTCACCTGAGTGGTGGAAAAAATGAAAGTGGTTACAACACAACATGAGGAAGAAGTGACAACAATATGGCTAAACTCAAGGAGGAGATGGATAATGTCACATATTGTCTAAAGGAAACCAAACAAAACTTTCTTAAGATGCAGACTAATAAGGAAAGTTCGCAAGCCAACATGAGTATGGAGTTTGTAATGTAGCTTGTGGAAGAAGAAAATGAGACTAGAAAAAAAAAAAAACCATGAACATGAAAAATTTCTTATGGAGGAAAAACATAAGCTTTAGGAGCATACTCAATTTGTGTCTTTTAAGGAAAATGAAATAGGTGTATTAAAGGAAGTAAGGGTTAAACATGAAGTGGAGATAGCCACATGGAGAACATTGGCATTGGAGCACTTGGTTAAAGTTGTCATGTATGATCAAATGGTTCAAAATCAAGGTGAGGCATTCTTTGTTGTGTTGAATAAAACCCAACTATATATCAATGGTGCAATTGTATTACCAAAAGGAGTGAGATATGGTGACGAGGTTCAACGTTGCACATGCACACATTCGGAAGTAGGAAGAATCCAAAAAAGTAGAGATAGGAGAGGAGGAGGAGGATCAATATGAAATACATAAAATTTCTAGTACATAATTTATAGAACATGTTGGAAGGAAACAACAAAAAGAGGGCATGGTGTGTGGAAAGAAACCACATGGAGGTAGGCAAAGTGGAAGAAAATAACAACCTAAAATAAGAATTGGATGATTATCCACGACGAGAATATTCTCCCATGATGGATCATTATTACGTTCGTGCTTGCTTTCCAATATACAATCAACAAACCAAGATTATCCCTCCTACATATTCCCCATCCAAAGGTATATTACTTCATCTATCACTTACAAACATGCATCTTGGTAGGATATGCCTCACCAATGTTCAACACTTGAATTATGTTAAACGACTTTGAGTGGATTTGGAAGATACAAGATAAAAAATTTCATGAATACATCGTTTACATCATCTCTTGTGGGTAGATCATCTTCAACAATGGATGCGGTTTTGGATTGTTAGAGAACTTAATAGGTTATATTGGAATCTATACCTTGTAGTATTAATGTTGACTAAAGGTGACATAAAATAAATATTACCTAAAGCATACAACAATGGTTAGTTAGAAGCCAACTTTTGTCATAACTAGAAGAGATCCCTTACCAAACATGGTTAAGAATAGGGTGAAGGACAACATTGAGACATGACAAATGGACAAAAAAATTGCAAGACATACAAAAAAGTTGTAAGACATACAAGATGGGTGTGTTCTCAAAGGCCTTTTGCATGAAACAATGAATTCAATGGCTTGGCATCACACAATGAAAGGACCAAATTTGCACATGGCACAAGCTCACCTTGGTAAGAATCAAATGGCATTGCATGCAACTATTTTTAGAGCAACACACCTAGTTAAATAATTCTAGAAAAAACTTAAAAGGTTTTTGGCATGCCAAATTCAATAATGTTTTTTGCACCCATTGATGTTTGGTAGGAACAAAAAACATTGATGACTATTTTCAAGAAAATTACTAGACAAGAATTTTGAATCAGAAGTTGAGATCAACGATGAGATTGATGATATTTTGATTCCAACGAACATTTCTTGATCTCAACCAATATCACAATGGAAGGGTTAGTTTGAGAAATAAATTAGAAGACCTTTTGAGGGTACTATAGTCGTAAGAAAGGGATAATGCCATGAATAACTTATAGTTTGTAGAATTGTATAGGGACTAATAGTCAACCAAAGCCATTCCCACTAAACCAAAATGTAATAACAAGTTACCTTACAAATTTTTTGTAATGATCTAATCAAATTTATGAAACCACCCTATTGAACTTTGGAAATAACCTATTCATCATTGAATTCTTTTTAATTGAATTTATTTTGTTGAATCATCAAGAATTCCCAATATGTTGTTAGGTTGTTAACTATTTGATAAAGGTAAATAAGGAAATAAAAAGTGGGGACGTGGGAGGAGGAGTAGAAGTCAACTTCTAAAAACTCTCTTTCTTTTGAAATGATGGGCACATTAATGTTTTGGGTTTTGTTTTAATAATAAGAAACAATGTTTCATATTATTATTTTTTGAATTGTTTTTTCTTATTATGCATGATCCATCCTTAATTACATGTGTGCACTAGTATGTATATGTTTGCTTAATGTAATTTGTATGAATTACATGTGTGCATTATTATGTATATGGTGCCGTGTGGTTGATAAAAATCTAGTAACAGTGTTGAAGTCAAACATTATAATTCATTGTTAACATACTTATTCGGGAAGGTAGATCATGAATGCTTCTTTCTTAAAGTTTAGTAATTGATGAACTTTTTAAAACATATTTTTTTATGATGTATTGTGGATGAAAATAAAAACAATGGTGATTGATTTTTTGTGAGGGTTCTCCATTATGCATTTGACCAACAATAACAAACCAAGGAATGGGAATGGAATTATTGGAATTCCATCCTTGAATTTTTGTGAACATTCTCATGTGCGCAAGCATAACCACATGTTTGATGTTTCCATTGGCTAGATGCACTTTCATTTTTTGAAGTTGTAATCATCTAATGTGTAAATGAATTATGTATCGAAATTACAAGGTTTAGTCAAAATGAAATGTATTTTCAAGTGTTGGACAAAATTCTATTTTTACAAAGAAAAAACTTGTAAAGGTGGGGTATATGGAACCATGATGAACTGGTTCATAAAAGATAAAAAAATTGGTTTTAAACTTAAAATTGTGATTCTTAAAAAAAATCAAAGAATTAATAAAAAAATATCATGAACCATTTTTCTTTTAAGAAACATGTAAGTTTTTCAAATTTAGGGTTTAAGATCCTAAAATTGGTAAATATTTTATTTTGACAAATTTCAAAAACTTGAAATTGATTGTTATGATGACATGAAAAATTGACCAATAATAATAATTTCAACCAATAAAATTCATGTTGAATAAGTGAATTAAGGAATAGGTGTTGGATTTGTTGGAAAGGCTTGTTCATGAATTTACATTAATTGTTTAGCTCAATGACTGTGTAGTTTATAGTAAAGTAATTAAGTTTGTCTATATTATCAAATTAATTTGCAAAGGGTTAAAATGAGATTCAACAATGGGGAGTTTTGAATCGAAATTTTGCTAAATTAGATTGTAGGGTTTTAGATTTGTTGAATTCACAATCTAGTAAGTTTTACAATTTCCATTCATAACTTTAAATTTGTGGATTGAAAGTCATATAATTAAATTTACTAGAGTCATTTTATCCCAAAGTTGGGAGGGACAATGTTAATACATCTTTTTCCCCCAAATTTATTCCAATTTCATGCCATTGAAAAATAAACATTCAATGCCTTTTATTCAAAATTTACTTCAATTTTATTGTCATTGAAAAAAAAATCTTAATAAGACAATTAATTTTTTTTTTTTTTTTTTAAGTGACATCTCAAACATATTTTTATAGAGCAAGGTTCAAAAATGAAAAATTATGTATATAGTTTGAAATTCACAAAAACCAACATAATATATTACAAATAAATAAATAATAAATAAGGTAAATAATGTAAAAAAAGAAAGTAAATAAATGATCTACATATAAAATAAAGTTAAAAATTGGGACTTAAAAAAAAGAAAAAGAGATAAAAAGGTACTCAATTTTCATATCATCTAGTGTGAAAACTTTCAAAGTACGCTGGCGACGTGGCAGCAATGACCGGTTTGTATGGCGTGTAGAAGTGCGAGGACTTTACTACGTGGCAGGACCCAGACTGGCCAAGAACAACTCCACGTGGCGGTCATTCGCAGGTTCAAAATCGCGGCCAGTCTGGGTTCATTTCCACTTGTTAATGTGAACAGGAATTTTTTCTAACCGACTATTACCTACAGCTTCTTCCGCACGGTTAGCTAGGCCTACTAGCACTAGGTACCTACTTAGTAATTTTATTATTATTATTTCTGGGGTGCCAAAGTGGCGATCATCCATAAGAAAATTTAGCCAAATATGGCTATAAACTAGATATGAAAGTACACAACTTTAATCGTCCTTCTATATTTTTGGCTACACTGTCAGAACCAAATACAGGAAAATGGCGTTTTTAGTAACTTTTTCCCTCATTTATGGCGATTGAAAACCTCTAATTTCGCCAATTAATGAAAAGGTTCCTACCTACGAAGTTCAACCGTAGTAGTAGACTAAACCGACCCCTGTTACCGTGCGGTTACCACGCCGCTACTGTGCGGTCGCTATGCCGTAACCGTGCGGTTACCGTGGCGGCACGGGAGGACAGCCGCAGCAGCGTCTTTCTTGTGTGTGTCCGCTATGCCGCTGCGGTCTGGACCAAGAAGAACACGAACTCTTCTTCTTGCGAGGAAGAGGAGAGTTTTGCAACCTTGATAGAATTGAGTCCCATTCTGTTGCTGGATTTGTTGTGGTGGCGGTGGGAATTTTTGGGGGTTTGTGGTTCAAGAGTCTGGAGTGTTTTGTTGCAAGAATTCTTTGCAACCGTTCATTGTGGTGCGAGTTTTGTGGAGCTTATTTGGGATTTGTTTGTTTTGTTTCCCTCTTCCTGGATCATCGTCTTCATCATCATCATGATGAGATGTGGATTTTTTGGACAGCAGAAGAGGAAGAAGTAGTAGGGGTTTTGTTGTTTTTTTTTCTTTCCTTTCTGTTGTGCCTGAACACAACACAACAGGCGACAGGACAAGATGTTGGAAGAGCATGTAGCTTATTATCTGGAGAAGTACCTTGGCAATTATGTCAAGGGACTCTCTAAAGAAGCTCTCAAGATCAGTGTATGGCAAGGTACTGATTTTCTCCACTCTCTTTCCCTTCTTCTCCTCTCCTCTCCTCCCACCCAACACCCAAAACCCTTTCTTTCTCCACCCCATCCAAAGCTTTTTTTTGAGTTCATTTCTCTTTTCCAGATGTGGGTTTTTGTTGTCTCTCCAATCCAGCAAGATCCCCCAACACCCATTACACCCCATCACCCACACTCATCGCTCATCACTCATCCCCCTGTGCTCTAGAGACACCTGCCCACCAGATCTGGATTTGTTTTGGATCTGGATTTGGAGCTTGACTCTTTGCTCCTAAACTCCCCCCTTAGCACCCCCCCCGCCTTGGAATTGGGGGAAGTAGAGTGAAGGGCAAAAGGAATTTGCAGCTGATATGTATTTCTTTAGCATTTGAAGATCTGCTGGGTTGGAACAAAAAAAAAGCATTGAGCATGACCACCATCAGCAGAATGCAAATTGACAGTGCCTGTCGTGACACAATACAATCTATGGCTCTTGAAAAATCCTGTAATCAGCAAATTGAGAATTGCAAAATGGATTTAGGTTAAAATCACCACAACAGACAATTTAGAAATGTTCTAACTGTTGCAGCAGCAAGAATTTCTTTCACATGGTTACCATCAGTTGTCGGTGACTCAAGGACTTGACAATTCACCATTGTTAGCTATTGCATGTAGTAGTATGCTCGTGGAATTGAAACATCCATTTGAGCATGCGAGAATGATAGAATGGAAAAGCCACTGATTGCTGCAACTGAATAGCCCTGCATGAAAGTGCAATTGAAGAAGGAGGAGGAGGAGGAGGAGGAGGAGGAGGAGGAAGCCCAACTGCTTGAAAACTTACTATAAGGGTTTAGAGCTCCAAACCCTAAACCCTAGCGGGACAATGAAGCCTTGGCATTTTCTCTCACATTTGGTCAGTATCTATCTGATGGGTTTAGTGCACTGACTGACTGACTGATGTTTCATGAGTCTCTTTGGAATTTTTGTTGCATTCTTCTTCTGCAGGCAATGTGGAGCTCACAAACATGCAGCTTAAACCCGAGGCCCTCAATGCGCTAAAGTTGCCAATCAAAGTGAAGGCTGGGTTTTTGGGATCTGTCAAACTCAAGGTACAAATTGCCCACTCTTGGGCTGGTGTAAGAATTCACAAAGTGATTTGGGTTTGATTGTGTGTTGCAACTGTTACAAAGTGATCATCAACTGTTGGGTTTTTTGAGTTTTGCAACACTTTTGTGTGCAGAAATTGAATTTTTTTGTGTTAACTGGTGGGTTTTTTTCCTTTTTTCTTGGGGGAGTTTTGTGAAGGTCCCTTGGAGTCGACTTGGTCAAGAGCCAGTCATTGTGGAACTTGATCGCATTTTTGTTTTGGCTGAACCTGCAACTGACGTAGAAGGTGGTGATGCTGATGCTGTACAAGATGCAAAAAATGCTCGTGTGAAAGTAAGGTCCAGAACCTGATGAAAAAAATGTCCATTTTGTTCGAATCCATTCTTTTTCTTTGCAGCAGCACCAGCAGCAGCAGAAAACACAGGTATTTTAATCAAAGAACCTTGACAAGGGTTTTAACTATCTTCCAGGTTTACTCAATATTCTTTCTCTTGGTGGTGGGGGGTCTTTTTTTTGCAGGAAGATGAAACCAAATTTGTAACTGCCAAGCAAGAAGAGAGTCGAAAGCAAGAACTGGTGTAGTAGTCTTTCATACCCCATCATCCAATTGTTGATGCTTCTTGACATTGCTCTTGGTGATGTATATATATATATCAATATCTTCAACTGCAGTTCCTATTAAATTGCATTGATTTGTTGCTGTTCTAAACTGTTTTTTTTCTCTGGTGGGATTTGTTCTGTTTTTTTGGGGGGCTGTAGAACAACTCATCATGGCTCGGCTCTCTCATCAGCACTATCATTGGCAACTTGAAGCTCTCCATCACAAATATCCATATTAGATATGAAGACACTGAGAGGTATGCACACCCACCGGAGGTAATCTATCCTAGAAGATTGCACACCAGAAGAGATTGCACATTGTTGCAAGTTGGGTTGTCCTCCTCCTTTAGCTGCATGAGTTACACTGTGACCCAAATGAATGGAGCACTCGTATTGCCTATCCTTCTATAAAAATACACACGTGTGATTTGTTATTCATTTGGTGGGCATTGTTTTGCACTGTGTTCTTCTGTTTCTGCAGCAATCCTGGGCACCCATTTGCAGTGGGTATGACCTTAGCAAAGCTTGCGGCAGTTACAGTGGATGATGATGGCAAGGAGACATTTGTCACAGGTGGATCTTTGGATCGAATCCAAAAGGTGAGAAAAATCACAACTCTACTACTAGCTACTATTGCGTTTTTTTTTCTGATGGTTGTAAACAAACAAGGAGGGTCTTTTAAAGCAGGATACTACTTTTTTGTTTTGTCTTTCCTGAACTGCTGCTGCTGTGATTTTTCCTTATTTTGCAGTCAGGGGAGCTGAATCGGCTCTCATTCTACTTTGACACTGACAGTGAGCCTTGGCCAACTGATAAGCCATGGGAGCAATTCTTACCAGCTGAATGGAGCAAGGTTAGTAATGGAAGGAAACTGAAATTTATCATTCAGTCCATTTTGGTGATGCATATCAATTTGGGTTTTTTGCAGGATCTGCCTTGCCTGTTGATTACAATTGATAGATCCCTTTTTTCTTCCTCTCTTTTTCTGTTTTTCTGTGGAGTTACCTTTTTCCTGTTTGAATGAGGTTAGTTGCTGATCTCTCTGTGTCTGAGATTTTTTTTGTGGATCTAAATGTATTGTGCAGATTTTTGAGCCTGGAATCAAAGATTATCAATCAGATGACATTGTCAAGGATGGTGAAACACCCAGTTCAATTCAACGGCGTCACAATTATTTGCTAGAGCCTGTTGCAGGAACAGCTCAGTATTTCAAATTAGGAAATGAGGACTCTCGAAGTCCTGATCGACCAGCTCAGAAGGCAGTTGTCATTCTTGATGATGTGACCATCAGCCTTTCTGAGGTAATGTTGTACATATGAGTTGTTTCTTCCAGGACATCAACTTAGTGCATACCTACCCGTATGTTTTTTTGTTCCGTCTCTCTTTAGACTAGTCTTCATGATTTGGCAACATGAGAAAGTTGCAGTGATTTCACCCTAGAGGGTTGGTGATTGCAAGTTTTCTGAAACTTCTTCTTGTGTTTATATATAAATTAATTTTTTTCGCTCTTTGGTATGTGGCAGAGACAATATAGAGATGTGTTGAAGTTGACAGAAAACATTTCCACCTTTAGCAAGCGTGTGCAATATGCACACTATCGACCCAATGTGGGAGTCAAAGAGGATGCAAGGGCATGGTGGCAATATAGTATCACAGCTATCATAGAGCTTCAGAAAAAAGCTAGGTAACAACATAAAATCCTCTCAGGAGCTCAGCAGCATATTTTATGATTTAAAGGAGAGAGAGAGAGAGAGAGAGCACTCACTCATGGGTGCTAAACCCTAAACCCTAAACCCTAAACCCTAAACCTAAATATGCATTTCTGACAAAATTATTGATCTCTTTATTATGGTTGTTTTTTTGCAGTGGACAGATGTCATGGAAGCAAATGCTGCGGTTGTCACATATGCGGAAGCAGTATGTGTCCAAGTATGTTGCAGCACTCCAAGCAAATCCTGACAAAATTACCATTGACAACAACAAAGAGATTCAAAAGCTGGATCGTGAGCTTGATGCGGGCATCATTCTGCAGTGGAGGTGTGGTGCTCCATGTTCTGGGTTCCCCACTTTTTGTGTCATTTTTCATTTGTTGTTGGGAATGAGCCAGCTTCATGTTTCTTCAATTGTTTGCATAAAGTCCAAGCTGATCTATGTCACAAGATCTATATGAAATCCATGCCTTTTTTTAGATGATGATCCCTCGGATGATCCATCTTTAGTGCCCAGTTTCCTTCTACAACAAAGTGCTCAATAGAAAGTCCACTGATCACAAGCTTTTCTTTTGTGGCAGAATGTTGGCACACACATATGTGGATCAGACAAGAGCGGAAGATGCAAAGCGGCAGCAAGAAGAGCAAGCCAAAGGGAGTTGGTGGTTGTTTGGCTGGTTTGTGATTTTTGAACCCCCATCTGTCCCACAGAGACACACTTACCTTCCCTTTGAAGTTTGTTCCATTTGCCAGCTCTTGATGCAGAAAGAAAGATGACATCTCTGTGCCAAATCAGGACAGATGGACGACATTGAATTTTTTCTGTTTCTAAAACAGCTGAAGGGATCTTTTTTTTTTTTTGGGGGGGGGTCTTTACAGGGGCACACAAGCAACCAATGCAGATAGTGAAGGTCGTCCATTCACCGATGAAGATTGGGAGCAAGTAAACAAAATTATTGGTTACCAGGAAGGAAAGCCTTCAATGGTGGTGCCAGGTGAGGATCCACCCAACATGCTTCACACAGTAGTTGAAGTCCGCATGAACCACAATGCCACCAAGTTGTTATCTGCCAACAGCACCACTATCCTGGAGCTTTCTTCTGAGGATCTCAATTGTGGGATTAAACTTTATCCCATAGCAAAATCGTTCGATGTGAAGTTGGCCTCGTACAAGATCTCATGTCCCGAAGGTTTGCTCGGTGAGGTGAGAGGTTTTCCATTTGTCATTCTGCTCAATTGCACAAACAACTCCATTACACTTGTACTCCTTATGCTCCTCTCCTCTGAACTGTTGAACTAGATGATGTCCAGTTTGTGCTAAACAAAACTAATCAAGGTTCATGTGCTTCTGTTTTCGCACATTGGGTCTTCCTTGATCTAGGTGCAGTAAGGTGGCTCTTGACAGTTTTTTTTTGCTTCTTGTTGTTGTTTTTGTTGTTGCAGAGTGCAACTCATGAGAAAGCTGTGAATGCGACGTTTGTGTTGAAACCATTGGAGGGCAATCTGGATTGGAAACTAGCTGCAAAGGCAGCTCCTTGTTATGTGACTGTAAGACTCTTTTGTGAACTTTTACTGACAACACTGGCTGTAGGTGTTTCATTTCTGTAATCGAAATGGCATTTCCATAAAGCCATCTGGTCCAACCAAACATGTCTGATTTGTTCAACATCATCATCATCTCATCCTAGATGGTCAGAAAGGAAGTGTGGCACCACCCGACAATTTCAGTGTTTTATTTCGCTTTCTTCTGTCGTGGTCACACCCCCCAAAAGCAAGAAAGTGAATTTTTCTGAGAACATCTCTTTGGTTTTCTTTATCCTTTTGTCTCAGGTTTTGAAGCCAGCCATTGACAGAGTGGTTGCATTCTTTTCAAGCAAAGAAGCTGTCAGCCAAAGTGTTGCCCTGGAAACAGCAGCAGCCTTGCAGGTGGGATCCAGTGGTTTTAAAAAAATAAAATAGAAATGAAAATTTACATTGAAAATTTGGTGAAATTGAACAAAAAATTAGCAAAATTAGTCAAATCTACACTAGAAAAAAAAAAATTCCAAAAATTTCCCAAATTTTTTGCCAGAAAAAAAGCACTGGTGGGATCTATTTGTGCAACTCTTTGTAGGTTTAGAGTTGATGGGTCCCTCCTTTTGGACAGATAACATGTCAGTATGGTTGTTGTTGTGAGTACTCTTGCTTAACATCCAGTGCTTTTTCCAATTGTTATGCTCAATCTGAAATCTTGAAACTTTCCAACATGAAGAATATTGAATGATGGGTATGTGATATATATTGGCATGAAGATGACACTCGATGAAGTTTCAAAAAATGCACAGCAACAACTGAATCAAGCCTTGAAGGACAAGCCAAAGTAAGCATTGATTTGTGATTCTTTTTTTTTTTTGGGGGGGTGTTATGCAAATTGAGTTTTTTTACCACATCTGTCTCGGGTCATCTGCTTGCAAAGAGTCGTTACTTCTTCTTCTTCTTTGCCCTACTGTGAAAGGTTTCAAGAAGTTTGACATGCTCTGCTTTTCTTGTCTAAACAAATAGAGATGGGTGGGTTTTTTAACAAAGATTTGAATTTTAAGTAATTGATTGATTATTGACTTTTGCAGGTTTTCTCTCGATTTGGACATTGCAGCACCGAAGATCACAATTCCCACTGATTTTTTCCCTGATGGCAAGAACCAGTGCAAACTTCTGGTTGATCTTGGGTACTTGACGCTTCAGACAGAGGTTTGTAAAAACTGCCTCGGAGTTTTATCAATCCAATTGACTTCTCTTTTTCCTGTTGGCAGACAAAACAGAAAGAGATATATATATGCTACTAATTGGGAAGTGGATGTTGCACCAAGTTTTGCAATGCTCAAATCCCATTGAGAGCAAGAGCTGCAACACAATCAGGTTTTGTTGCTGCCCAGTTATGGGTGGGTATGACCAGGTTATCGGTGTTGGTTGCCCAAGCCAGCATCTGACATGGATTTCTGTTTTTTTCTTGGTGAAAGGAGGATGGTGCAGCAGATGCTACACAGGAGGAGCTTGATTTGTACATGCGTTTTCGTATTTGGTTAAGTGACGTTTCTGCCTTTCTTGTTGACGGAGATTTCAGTTGGCATAAGAACTACAACGTGGATGCTACTGCTGGAAAGCTTTGTCTTACAGACAAAGCATCACAGGAAGAAGGCACATGGAATGGATCTGGAGGATTGAAGTCACTGGCTGGTGAGATTTCTGTGAACGGGGTGAATGATGGTGATGTGAAGATTGAGAACGGTGCCGGTGCCATGAAGATATATGAAAAGAGTGAGAGTGGCAAGTGTAATTCTGATGTGGGTTTCAACTTCTGGCCTGTGCTTGAGAAAACCGGAATGGCAGTGGCACTCCAACAGGTAGTTTTTAATGCATTTAGGTTCCCTTTTCCGGTCATCCTTTTTTCCTGTATGTGATTTGCTGAGGAAAAAAATCAAGAGATTCATCTGTTTGGTGAAATTGATAATGGGGTCTGAACCATTGTGTGAATTCAATTCTTTTGGGTTGCAGATATGTGTGCCCCACAGCTTGTATGCGTCAACAAGAGTAGCTGTACGAGTGCCATCTCTTGGGTTCCAGTTTTCACCTGCACGCTTCCATCGTCTGATGCAAGTCTTGAAAGTCTTTCAGAGCAGTCCAGACGATGCTGAAGACACATCCATCCGTCCTTGGGACCCTGCTGACTTTGAAGGACAGATGTCTGTCCTTTCATGGAAGGTGCGGTAAAAACAGTCTTTTGACCTAAGAATTCTAGCTCACATTTCTCAAAGAGCAGAATATGAACTCTATGCACATCCAATCATATGTGGCCACATGGTCAGGCAACCACATGGCTTCCGTCATTCATTGTTGTTGGAAGTTGTGCTTTACAGACAGGTTGTTGACAGATTGTTAATTTCAGAACCTCCCTTTTGCCTCCTGAATGTATTATTCAGATTTTGTTTTCTACCCATCAAGCCTTATTGTAGCTGTGGAAGGATATTTTTTCTGACTGCTGTTTTTCCCCTGACAGGGAGTTGGACATAGAGAAGCAGTTTGGCAGCATCGTTACGGTGCTTTGGCAGGACCATTCCTGTATTTGCTGGAATCCAGTTCTTCACAATCTTACAAATATTGTGCCAGGTATACATACATACATACTTCCCCCCACTTCTTTATGTCCCTGAAAACAAACTCCTGATCTTCATGGATGTGACATGTCTCCTGCTACCCAGTCTCTTGTTCCCTTCATTCCATCTCACACATCTCCCCCAGGGAAAGGCACTTTTCCTCTTTGTGGAAATTATGTTCTGCCAAAACCCACGTTTGAGAAATTGGGGAAGTTACATGTTCTCACTTGGTTTTATATGTGTGTCTAGTTTGATTGGCAAGCAGGTTTTCAATGTTCCACCAGAATCTGTTGGTGATGTGCAAAATGTGCTAGCAGTGTGCGATGCCGGGCAGTTCAACAATAAGGTATGTGGGTGGTGCCATGTTTCCCCGTGATTGTCAATTATGACATCTTGCTGCACAAAGATTGTCAACTGACAGTTTGTGGTGTGGCATGCCACACTTGGACACCCCTCCCCACCCAGGTTGCAGAATCTGTAGGTGCTCTACTTTTACGGTTTGAAGATGAAGCAAGTCTGTATGCTTGGCAAGGACGACTTTCTCGAGCCATTTATGGAGCATCTGTAAAATCTCTCTCTCTTTTCAGTTTCCTCATCTCTTTGGTGTTCAGAAAACAATTGTGTGACACAACAAATTTTGTCAGGACTCGTGTTCACGTGGGGCTGATGCATGACCCACCCACCCAGTTTATGTTTTGCAATCAACTGATTATGTTGATTGTGTTGCGGGTTGGATGGGGGTTGGGGAGGCCAGGCACCAGGCCTTGTTACTATGATGGGATCTGGTAACAAGAATGACCACCCCACCGAAGTGTTGCAAAATTCCGAAGGCAATGAGAAGATGACTTTAGCAGCACATGAGACCTTCTATTTTGTTGGAGCACTGGATGAGCTGAAAATTGTGATAAGCAACAGTGCAGAGGTAATAACAACATCACCCAACAAGTAACTTCAGTCATTGAAGGCATTGCTTTAGTAGACACAGAGGCTTTCAACATGTGTATGATACTTATCTGTCAGTTGTTCTGGTTCATAATGGGTCAGTCCTGAGATTTATACTCTTTGCTGTGACCATGCATGTAGGTGGATCATACCTCAAGGAAGTTTTTGTTGGAGCCAGAAAAGCCTCTATTGGAGTTTCGGGCGATTGGCAGTAAGGTGAGAGAGGCTTGCAGCAGAGAGAACATTGATTTTAATCACAACTCAAATCAGTGTTGCTGCAAATCTGGTTTTAGAACATGACTTTAGGATTTAGGGTTTAGGGTAGGATCTGAAGTCTGATATTTCAGCTGATGACATTGTGGGGATGATGTAGGGGAAAGAATTTCGCATATGTATTTTATTTTGGTTGCATTTTCTTTTGGCAATTTTGTTGGCATTGTTGTTGTTCTGATTGGTGTAACTTTTGTGGGTCACAGGTTGAGTTCTTAATGAAGCAGTTTGACATGCAAGTAGGAGCTGTACTGGAATCTTTAGAAGTAGAGGACAAGTATCATGGTCATGTTTCGTCTTCCTGTCGCTACTTGGCTCGATCGTACATCAAAGAATCCAAGAAAGGTCACAAGAACAAGAAGGGTGGGACAAAGGTATCTCAGTCAAGAAAGCCAGACAACCCAGAACAGCAGCAGCAGCAGCCCAAGGCCAAAGCATTGACAGAAAGCACCAGCAGAGGTGGCAGCTCACAATCTGCATTGGCTCACAAGGGCAGATCTAGTGATGACCGATTTTTTGATGCAACAGAAGATCTTGTTGAAAGTGATGATGGGTCACGTTCTCCTTTACGCAGACGGAGTTTCAATCGAGCAGCTGTAATCTTCTATGATGCTGAAGAGGGCAGTGAAGATATGGAAAGAGAACCTCCCAGTTTCAAGCGTGAAGTTGGGTTGCTGCCTGAAACAACTGCTGCATCGTCATCGCCTGCTGATGAGTTGTCACGTAGCAAGTCATTGCAAACTTTTGTGAAAGCACAAGTCATTATCTCTTCCCAGGAATCACCTGAATATGCAAACATTGACAAGGAGGTATTTTCTTTGAACTTATCCGACTCATGGATTCTGTACACTTTGTACTGTGGTCAGTGTCTTGACATTTGTGGGCACAAGGAACTGGCTTTACACATGACATAAAGATCGTTGAATGGACAATTGGGTGGGTGCTGATGAATGAATGAATGAATGTTCCTTCACAGGTGCGAATAGGACTGTCAACACTCTCGTTTTACTGTAATCGCCCAACGCTGATTGCGCTAATGGATTTGGGGACAGCAATCACGGCAGATGTGGAAGAGCAGCCACCTCCGGAAGAAAGCACGCAACCGGCAGCAGGGCCAACATCAACAGCAGGCGAGGGTTACTCAACGGATCTTGTCAGTACCATCGATACATCTGTCATTGAAGATGTCGATGAAGATGGGAATCCCAAGGTGCCTTATGAACGAAAGGATTCTGTGGTCAAGGGCTTATTGGGACAGGGCAAAGACCGAGTCATGTTTCTTCTTGTCGTCGACATGGATCTTGCCCAGATTGTTCTCAACTCAGATGATGGATCTCAACTTGCCACACTTTCCCAGGAAAACTTGCATACCGAAGTGAAAGTACGTCATGTTGTCATAAAAATACCGCTACACATAAATCTAAGTGTCAATGTCTCCTGTATGTTTTGTTTGCTTACAGTTGCACATTGTTGAAGCTGTGGTGCACATGTTTTGGGTCTTGTGCTATCCTGATCGCATCCAAAGAGCAAATCCAATGACATCATATAATAGTGATGGTCATGATTTTTTTTTGTTCTTTGGGGGGTGGGGGGGTGTGCTATTTGATGGGTATGCACAGTTGTATCCAGCATCATGGGGCATAAAAGCAGCGTTGGGGAATCTTCGAATTAGCGACGATGGAGTGGACGATGCTCACCATCCATATCAGTATATCTGTGACATGCGTGATCCACAGGGGACATCATTCATTGAGGTTTTTTTCTTTTCCCCCAGCATGAAATGAATTAAATTTCAAACCCAATCTCTCATTGAATTTGTGGTGCATGAATAAAATAATAAATCTTATCTTGTTTTCAGTGAAGGATTTAGCCATGTGTAGATGATGTCACCAAGTGGAAGAAGTTGTGGGTTGCATTTCAAAGTGCTTTAAGCAGGAAGGTGGGTGCCATGGAAGCAGAAAAAACTACTAATGAGGAGCCTTTTTGCCTCTAATTGTATGTGATTGTTTTTATTACAGTTGGAGATTGTATCATTCAATGCTGATGATGAGGACTATGAAGGCTATGAGTTTTCAATCACTGGCAAGATGTCTGAATTACGGATTGTGTTTCTGAATCGGTTCATTCAAGAGGTACATATGCCACCTTCTGCTGTGATCCCAGTTTTGTCTGTGCACCAAAAAAGAAAAAAAGACTTTTACAGGTTTTGTGCAGCAATGTTGTTAATTGATCAAATTTAGGCATGAAAATGACTTGATCCCAAATTCGTATTTTCCTTACAGGTTTGCTTGTAGAGGGGAAAAAAAGGGCCTAGTTTTACAAAGGGTGAATGTTGTGGGTGCTTATAATGTGTCGGTACAGGTCTTGGCATATGGAATGGGGTTAATCCCACCCAGTTCTGGCGAAGTGTTGGTGAAACTGAAGGATCGGGTGACAGATGTGGAGAAGCTCTTCACACAGTCGGAGATTGAAGGACAACCCTCTCTGAAGATAGATTTGTCACTCATGAAGCCCATCATTATCATGCCCAGATCTAGTCACAGCACAGAGTAAAGATCAATCTCTCTCTCTCTCTCTCACTCTCATCATTCATTAT
Source organism: Sphagnum contortum (assembly GCA_963920785.1). NCBI lineage: Eukaryota > Viridiplantae > Streptophyta > Sphagnopsida > Sphagnales > Sphagnaceae > Sphagnum > Sphagnum contortum. The sequence goes on from OY987282.1 coordinate 8,313,316, forward strand.
GCAACCTTTTTTTTTTTTGGTGCAATGTTTTCAGCATTTTGCTTGTTTGAAGATAAAAATGTTCCAGCACCCTATTGCAAACAGATTCTTCTAATGAATATTTGAACTAAATACTAAGAATGTCACCATCCCTCTTCTATCTGCCTATCTCAGTTGCACAGAGACTGATGCAAGTCACAACTAAAACCTCTCATTCCATATCTGTTTGTTGTTGTTGGTTGTTTTGATTGAGACCAGTTTCCTTGAGTTGGACATTTTACACATCAACATCAGAAGTACTTCTGAGTGGTATGGGGGAAGCAAGGATGAGCTCGGAGCTGTACATTTGGAAACAATGACTTTGGAGGTTGGTTTTCCAGGAAAACAATAAAATTTTGTTACGTCAGTTTTGGAAATAATGTCACCTTTGGAACTGACTGGCTGTGTTTCTTCTTCTCTTGTTACTGCAGAAACCCTTTTTTTTCTCCTTTTGCGGCTGAAAAGCTTGTGTTTTTGGGTTGTGGGTGTGGCTGCAGATTGAGGATTTGCATTTGGTTGTTGGTGTCGGGGGTCAAACAGGAGAAGGCATAATCCAAGAGGCGAATGGATTTTCCCTCGTTTTGAGACGACCACTCCGTGATCTTTGGCACCAAGTTCCAGCAGCTGATCTGTCTGTTAAGGTGGTGTTTTTTCTTTGTTTTGTTTTCAGAGTGATAGTTTTTGTTTTCTGAGTTTTCATACTCCTAGGTGTGCTGTTCTTTTATTTTTTGCTGAAAAGAAATAGAACGACTCTTTTTAGCATTTTGTGTTGTCATGGGCATAGATAGCAGTATCATCAGGCTCATGGTCTGCAGTATTGTCTGGCTCATGAGTAGTAGTGGGTTTGTTTTGGAGCACAGATTGAGGAGCTGAAGGCAGCTTTGTCAGACAAAGAGTATCAGGTAATAACCGAATGTGCAATCAGCAACATGGCTGAAACTCCCAATTTGCCACCTTCCTTATTTCCGAGCAAGGAAGAAGCTACAGACAAGATCAACAAGGAGAAGCAAATCGTGGAGGAAGAATCACCACCACCACAGCAATTATCCAGTGACCCCAATGTTGTCACCAATGAAGCTCATGGTGGGTCCACAGAGGAAATGGTCCCAGAGATTTCTGGTTCATCAGCAAACACAGCTGCCTCTTTGGCATCTCAAAACGCTCATACAACAGTGAAAATTGGCATTGGAATTGATCTTGTCCAGCTCAGTTTGTTTGTGGGCGGTTCTCGGGACAACACCCTTGCATCAATTCAGGTACTGATTTTCTTTCACATGATGAAACCCTAAACCCTATTGGAATCCTGCCTCTTTTATTATTGTTAATTCAACACTAGGAGATGATTATTGCTTTTTTTTATTTTCTTCAAGCCTGATCCACCATGGGGACGAGGAAAAAAAATTGTGCAGGTGAGTGGAGTCTGGGCATCGCTGAAGCAGAATTCAGTTGAAGAGATGATGGTGATGGCAACGCTGGAGAGGTTTAGTGTGAAAGATGATCGGGAAGGTACCGACCCTGAGATGTGCTACATGATTGGCAGTGCTGATGATCGTGAATCGAATAATTTGTTGGGGGTTGCTGCAGCAACTACCATCATCAACAATCCACAAAATGAAATCCTAAAGAACAACAACAATTCAGGGACTGTGATGGACACACCCTCTTGTAGTAAGCCGGGATGCAGGTCAGTTGATGGGTGGGTGGGTGGGTGGTTACCACCCAAGAGAGTGCTATCTATCTCTTATTGGTGTTCCTCTTTCTTTTCTTTTTCCTGATCGGTAGTATAGCTACTAGATTCAGAAGCATTCTTTGTCAGGACATAAATACTATTTGAAGCAATCAGTTACTAACAGAAGCAAATAAATTCAGGTCTGCTCTCACGATGTTGGTGATGGATGCAAAGATCAGCCCGACTTTGCAGCTAATATCAGTTCGATTGCAACGCCCTCGGTTACTTGTTGCATTTGATTTTCTATTGGCAGTCGCTGAGTTCTTTATCCCTTCAGTCCATGCAATTCTGTCAGAAGGAAAGGGTGATGAGAATCCGCTGGACATGAAAGGTGGCATCTTTCTATCTGAACCTGCTCACAAGCAGGCTTATAAAGATGTGGAAATCTCACCCAGTAAGCCACTTGTTGCTGACTGCGACACTGTTAACGAGTATGTGTATGATGGGCAAGGAAACCATCTCCGTCTGCTGAATCGCAATGGGACAGACTTATCTGAATTCTCTCAAGATGCGCTTATCTTCATTGGGGATGGAAAGCGGCTGATTTTCAGGAATATAATAATCCAGGTCTGTTTGTTGTTGCAATTCTCTGTACCTGAATTCTACTGTTCACATTACTGGGGAAAAAAAGAGAAAACATGCTCGTAACTGTTACTTATGTGATGGAGTCTCATGTTGCAATCTAAATGTGGCAGAAGACTTGAAGCTTTTCCTTAATCGTGTTGTGGGTTTTTGTAGAATGGAGATTTTCTAGACTCATGCATTTCTCTGGGAAGCAACAGCAGCTATTCAGCATCAGAAGACGATGGTGTATTCTTTGAAGGGCCCCCTGAAGGATCAATGGATGAATGCACCAAGCACTTTGCATCAACCAATAAGGGCCAAGGGGCAGAAGCGGAAGACAAACCTCCAACAGAACTTTTATTCGATTTGCAGGTTGAGTGAACTACAACATCACAACCACCCTAAACCCTAAACCACTGTCTCTAAGATCCCTGAAAACTCTTTATGGGTGTTTGCAAATCATCATGGTTCAGGTGTCTCAGGTGACATCCTGGATGCTTTGTTTTGGGATCAAAAAACACACACTACTAAACCCTAAACCCTAGACCCTAAACCCATGTCCTTTTTGTTGTGGTGGATTTTGGGGAAGTGTACAGATGTCGAAATGGAGTCACAAATAGCAATACCAAAGTGTTGGAAAAAACATTGAATATGCATTTTGAATACAGTCTTTAAAATAATAATAATAATAATGCTTGCAGGCAATTGGTCCAGAGCTTACATTCTACGACAGTTTGAAACGGCCCGCGGAACCGCTTCTGGTTCCAGAGAGGCTGGTTCGGGCAAGAATGAATGCTTTCTCCAGGTTGTGTTTACGGGGCGAGGATTTGGAGTTGAATGCGAATCTGAATGCTTTCACCATGGAATCCAGTAGCGGTGTGAGTGTTGTGGAACCGTTTGATGCCACGGTCAAATACTCCAAAGTGTCGGGCAAGCAGAATATTCATGTCAGTATGTCAGAGATTTATACCAATTTCTCATTCAGCATCCTGCAGCTCATCTTGCGTCTACAGGATGATGTGATGGCCTTCATGCGTATCACATCTGAGCAAATCACAGTGGAATGCTCGGAGTTTGACAGAATCTGGGTGGATGATCGTAAGGACAAAATACAAAACAACTCTACTTGTTTGAAATCCTTTTTAATACTGGAAAGACACTTGGTTTGATTGCATGAAATTGTTCTGTGGGTGAAATCATTTGTTCTACTCTCTTCACAGTTACCTGCAGAAATTATATTATTTATTACCTGCAGATATATGCCCAAAAGATGAGTTCTGGAAGGATCGATTCCTGAACTCTGATTGACTGACTGTTTGTCAACAGGACCAGAGGAAATATCAGGAGGCCGAAATATTGCTTTCTGGCGACCCCGACCACCTCCAGGTTTTGCAGTCCTTGGAGACTGTTTTACTCCACGGTAAAAAAGCAGACATTCCCCTTGTAATTCTAGAAGCTAAAAGTGGGACCTTAGAATCTGCATTATTTGTGCTTTTGCAAACTGCTACACTCCAAATCTTATAGCTGGGTACACGTGTTGCTGTTGTTCAAATTGCTCCAGCATCAGACAGATGTTGCCACCAGTAACAAGATGTGTTTTTTCAGCTGATTTTTTTTGGGTTGGGGGGTGGGGCATATGTTTTTGATCGACAGAAATGAAATTCCGTCAAAAGGAGTGCTGGCACTGAACATGGGCTTGGCAAGGGTCAAGAGACCAGTGGATTTCAAGCTTGTATGGTCATCCTTTGATCTCTCCTCCTCTTTGCATCGTGGCATGAATGCCAACGGGTCCGCAAACAGCTTGTACGGGGTTGTGATGGCAGAGGAAGGTCTGAGTGGATCCAATCAAGCAGATGGGAAAAGCTTTTTGGATGAGGATGGAGAAGATCAGGAGCAGGGGTGTTCCGTTTGGTTGCCGATACCTTCCCCAGGTTATGTGGCACTTGGGTGTGTGGCATCAAGAGGACAGGAACCACCTTCCCCAACCAGTGCCCTATGTGTTCTTGCCACTCTTGTTACACCCTGTTCAATGAAAGACTGCATATCTGTCTCCACTCAGTATTTGTAAGTTCCTCTTCTGTGTCTTCTTATGTTTGCGTCGGTTTCTGCAGTTCATTTGGGTGGATGGAAAAATTGTGTGGTGTGGTACAATTTCGACTTGTAGTTAGTAGTCATGGTCCTACAAACTCAATACTATGTGAAATTGTAATTGTGCTATCTACAGGAATGAAACTTTTGAGCATCAGAAACAGTGGGCATTCTGGCGTGTGGACAACTCGATTGGGTCCTTTTTCACACAATCAGGACTAGACGCTGCAATCAAGTACAAGGCGTATGAAATCCGTCATGTCATCAATAACTACAAGCCATACACGGTGCACGAGACAGAGCCAGCAACAGCAGTTTCAAGGCAATTGTCAGGAACAACTCCTGACTTGGATGTACTACAACAAGAGGGGACCCCCCCACAGGAGGTTCAGAGGGATGAGTCTGGGGTGGTTGTTTCACAGGGACTTTCTTCTGGACGGAGTTATGAAAAGGTGGCCAGATTCAAACTGATTTGGTGGGATAAGGGCAGTGGCTCAAGAGATGGAGTCTCAATCTGGCGCCCGATTGTTCCCCCTGGATGTGCAATGTTGGGTGATTTGGCTGTTCAAGGGTAAACCTTTTTTCTGTTCTTTTCTTTTTTGTATCTGACACCTTTTTGTTGTATTTTTTTTGTGTTGGGTTGTGGTGATACTTCAAAGAAGGTTCAAGGCTTTGGAGTTCTTTCAAGGTTTGCAAGTTTGTTGTAGATTGCAGCACTGTGATATTGTTATCACAAGGTTGAATAAAAGATGTAAAATGTTGTAATGACTTTTTTGGCTTGCAGTTATGAACCACCAAGTATTGGGTTAGTGCTGAATGACACACTAGAAGGGGGCCTTCTTGCCAAACCACTTCGGTTTCGGGAGCGGGGACAGATCTCAAAGCGGAGAGGCATGGAGGGGGTATCATTTTGGTATCCAGTGGCACCACCTGGCTACGTTGCCATGGGATGCATTGCCAGCAAATCTTCAGTACCTGAACCTGATGGAGCCAATCACGTGTGCTGTGTCCGCAATGAGCTTGTAACTCGTGTCAATTTCACAGCTCACAGTATTTGGGATAGCTCAACTTTGCGACATGGAAATGAAGAGCTGAGTATATGGCCTGTTGAAAATGAGGTAATTGTGGGTCATCTTATCATCTGTCGGTTTTGCTACCATCATCATCAGGATTATAATTTGTGCATACCTTTGGCGGATCTCTTCTATTATTATGTGGGTTTTATGGAGATTCCTGATTTGATCTCTTATGGGTAGCAGTTTTTGATATGCAAATCAGAGTTTTTCTTCCATGAGTAAAACCCAGCAAGTTCATTATGGTTGGAACCCCCTGAGTTGGGTTTGCAATTATCGTTTGGGTTTTTGGGTGGGGGTTGGGATTTATTCTTTTCAGGCCAATACATTCTTTGCAAGACCAGGCCGCAAGCGGCCTCCAAAGAGACTGGCTCTTGATCTCGCTGATTTTAGAAAGGTCACCAGGGCTGACAACTTAACAGTCGATGCAGAAATCAAGCGCATTTCAGCAACTTTCTTTGACGATTTTGGTGGTCTGGTGAGCTTATGGATATGGTGGAGGAATATTTCAGTTAGTTGTTGCCAATGACCTGACCTTGATGATCTCCATTTTAGTATCAGAAACCAAGATGTTTTGATGGTGTTTGTATGGGGCAATTGAAGAGATTGTACCACTTTGGATTTGTTCGTGGCTTGGTCCAGATGGCTCCTTTGGTGGAATTCTCAGTAAGTGGAATTCAAGCGAGTGTCCATGGTAGGATGGAAGCATTGAGTTCGACAACGAACTTCACACTTTCTGCAACAACATATAACGGGAAGTATGATGCTTGGGAACCGTTGATTGAGCCTTGTGACACTTTTGTCAGGTAAAAGCTGAATATGCACATTCTTAAGAAAAGCTCATCAATTGCAAAGAACAACTTCTGAACAAATGTTGTGTTGATTGGATGTGTCAGTCATACTTTTGCATGTTTTTTTTTTGGTTATCACATACATATGCCATCTGATCCTTTTCTAGCTGAGATTGCATTTGATATCTCTCACATTGAAAAATGATTCTGCTCTAAACCCTAAACCCTAAACCCAGATTCGAGTACAAAAGTCATCCAACAGACAAGGTGCTTCCAACTGAGTCTCAGATACGCGTGAATACATCAAGTGACTTGAATGTGAATGTTTCAACTGCAAACATCAATCTGTTCCTGGAGGCATATGCTAGCTGGACAAATCTAAGCCGCATCGAAGAGGGCTCCAAACAGCAGCTTATCCAGGCATGCATGCAAATTTGTTTTTGCTTACATCTTTTCTTCCATTTCTGCTATGTTATCGGGTGGGGTCTTAGATCCACCACCTGGGAGAAATGGGTTTCTTGTTTTTCTGCAAGACAGGGTTTCAGAGCACAAGAGTTGGGAGGAAGATTTAAGGGTGTGGGTCAGTGCCTTTTTTTCCTCTTTTTTTCCCCATTTATGTCTAATTTTAAAGACTGAGAGTTATTAACTAGCCCCACCCCTGCTGCAATGCAAACCAACCAGGACCAAAGACCAAGCCAGCGTGTGCTCAACCGCAAACCTTCCCGATTGAGCATTGCAAAATCTCTGTCGGGTGCTCCTCACAATGGCAACAAGGGCTTCAACATTGTGAACCACAATGAACTTGGTGAACAACTTTTTCTTCGAGTTATTGAAGCCAATGGACGTCCCAAGATTGTGCCTTTGCCACCAGGTGGAACAGCATCAGTGAAGCTGCCCACTTCTCGCAGCATGCAAGACCCTGGAACAAAGGAGTCACTCAGACGCAGACCTGTAAAATACATTGCTCTCCATATTGGCAGTGCAGAGGTAAATGTCAGCAATTCATATGTTCCAGGGTTTAGGGTTTAGGGTTGTTCTGATGTACTTGAAACTGCCAGAGAATTTGTCAAAAGTAACATTTTGCTCGCTCTCCAATTCACACACACCCAAACTGGAGATTTTATTACAATTTTATCTCTTTTTTCTTCTCAACATTTGAGTGGTGGCTGATGGGGTGCCGTATTTTGCAGTTGCCAGAGGAAGAGGGTCTTGGGGGTCGGGAGTTTATGGCTGCAGTCCGTGTTGTACCCTCTGCACCAACTTCTGACAATCGGGAATTGCTGTACCAAAGTGCTCGGACACGTTGTGTTAATCCTGACAAGGACAATCGTGGTGGCCACATTTATGTTCATTGGGATGAGATTTTTGTCTTTGAAGTTCAACCAGGGGTAAGTGTGTGCATCGTCCAGGATTTGGAACGTTTTCATTTGTCATTGCAATCCTCCATCCATATACGGACAGATTTGTTTGTGGTGCACAATTTCATCACGCATTCCTCTTTTGTCCACCTCAAGTGTTAGTTTGTCCTTCTTGAGATTTGGTCAGTTTGCTAAGATGAACATGGGCTTGTAAAATTGGTGCAGGACATGAATAAAGCAGAGATTGTTGTGACAGATTTAGCTCAAGGTATGCAGCTCTTCCCATTCTCTAAATGGTTTTCTCTGGGGTTTTTTTTCCTCCACCTTCCCAAGATTCTTCTGTCTTCTCAGTTCTTTTCTGCTTTAAGAGGATTTTTTTAAAAAAAATTTTGCAGGTGCAGCGGTGGGTTTCTGCTCCATTCCACTCTCTGAGAACTCTGAAAAGAGCAAATTTGCACCCCATTACAATGTTCCGAGTGAGGGTCCGGTTCCACGGTCATCATTGGAGTTAACCCCTATAAAACTTCTTGCACCACGAGGACAGAAATCAACAGAGAACAACAGTGAAGAGAAGAAACAACAGATTGACTGTGGTGAGATCAATCTTGCGCAGTATTTCTTTTCAGTATCTGCAGACCAGGACATGTCTGCAGATGGTATGCTTGGGGGTGAAGACTCTGGAACTTACAAACCTGGAACGATTGAAGTTTCACCTTCTGAACGTGGACCATGGACGCAAGTAGGCTTGAATTACGCTCTTGGTCCTGCACCCTGGTACATGGGTAACACCACACTGGCTAGTGAAATTGTTGTGGTCGAGGGTGTCAAACATCTCATTGTCCGCACACTTGTGCAGCTTTCCAATGACACTGATTTTTTCCTTGATGTCCGCCTCTGCCCGGACTTCCTGCTTGAAGGAGGAAGTGGGTTGGATCCAATTGAAGTTGATGTTGATGAAACTGGCGCATTTGTTGAAGAGGAAGTTTTTGAGGATGAGCGCTACCAACCACTTGCCGGCTGGGGAAGTGCATGGCCTGGCCATCTTTTGCCAACTGATCCTGGTCGCTGGTCCAAACAAGACCTCTCTGCAGCTTCACCGGTACTTTTGCAACACCATCCTGTACCTGCAGATGGAGAATTGCAGGAATTTCTGTTCTCTTTCTTTAGTTGGGTCTACTTCAATGCATTCAGTTCACCACACATTTAGGAGGTGGAACTAGATCCAGTGTAGACTGATAACACCCATCATTCTGTAATGGTTGTGCAGCCGATCTCAGAGCTTGATCCACCACTGGCTTGGGAGTGGACGAGTGAGTGGCATGTGGACAAAGTGGGTCCTGTTGATCAAGATGGGTGGGCATATGGGTTTGATTTCTGGTCACTTAAGACTTGGCCCCCTGCACAGGGCTCAGAGAATGCCATGAGTTTCATCCGACGGCGTCGCTGGGTCCGCTCTCGGCAACGCATTGGTAAGGAGAAAAGCAAGTGCATTCTGCTCGGCATTTTGGATCCTGGAACAACCATTCCTTTCCCACTCAAGAGCTTGTGTGCTGGGAGCTTGGATTACTGTGTGCAGGCAAGTAGAAATTTTCACCAATGTTGTTGCTCCAAAGATTGATTTCTGGCATGAAGTCAAGCTTGAAGTGTAAGGCAATAAGACTCAACAAGTTCACAGATGCTGTGTTTGTTTGTTGGTGTTTGGTTCGTGCAGGTGAGACCACATCTGGGAGGAATGAGCCCAAGCCTAACACACAACTGGAGTCAGGTGGTTCCATCAAAAGCACGGGCAGAGATGTCACTAAGGCGGTCGGCAACCAAGTTGTTCAGAGTGCGATCTCTTACAGAAACTGAAGAACTTCTGTTGTGCCCAGCTGAAGCTGGAAGCAGTAACACAACACCCGGCAAAGACATTTGGTTCTGTCTGGAATCGAAAGCTACAGAAATCGGGAAGAATGCTCGCTTGGAACCAATCCAGGATTGGTGCCTCAAGATTTCTGCTCCACTGATGCTCAACAACCTGTTACCTGTTCCTTGTGAGTATATGGTATCTGAGAAGTCCACAGGCAGAGGTCCCATAGTCAGAGATCGAGGTATTGCTAATCCTGGTGAAATCACATTTGCATTCCATGCCGACCTTCGTAAAGCGCTTTATCTCACTTGGATTCCTCAAGGAAATTGGCATCCAAAAAAGGTTGGTGTTCATAGTTGTCTACTCTTTGTCATTTTTTCTTTGTTTGTATCCTTCAATTCTTTGACCTTAGAGCACGTGTAGCTTGATCTAAACCTTAAACCGTTAATCTATCTGTTATGAAATTTTGTCTGTGAGAATTTCTTGCTACCTGTGACCTTGATAGGTCACTTCTTTTTTCCATTACTGTCAGCATCATACAGAATAAACCCTGTGTCCTTCGTAGGTCTTTCATAACCATGATATCTGTGTTGAAGATGGGTGTGTGTGCCTTCATTTGATGTGTTTGTGAATGTTGGGTGTTGTGAAGGATGCTGTCCTGATTTCTCATCCCTACAGAGAGCTTGCAAACCATATCACCGTCGATAATGCAGTGACGGGCAGGTCTGTGTCTGGGCTAACACTGCTAATTTTTTTGGTGGCTTCATTTATCATAGTGGTATTCATTTCTTTGTTTCTTCAAAAAAATTAGTGGTGTTGTTACAGTACTGCCACAAACTGGTAGAGTGTTTGTAGATTCAAAAATTTGCAATCTTTCTTCATCTGTGCGTGTTTCAAGGTTTTCTTTTGTGTTGTTGGGGTATCACACCTACTACTACTGGGCAGGAGACTGAAGATCCAGATTCAACAGTGTAATGAAGAGAAGTCAAATGCTGCAAAGGTCATCCAGCTTTACGTACCATATTGGCTCGATACCAAAAAATGTCCACCTCTCAAGTACAAACTGGTGGCAATCGGGCAACATGCAGATAAGAAAGGGGAGTATACTGGAGATTTGGGCTTCAGGAAGCTTAAGGCCTTGTCAGCTGAAGCTGCCGCTGATCTAGATCAGATGGAAAACTCGCCAACCATGCTATCCTCTTTTGATTGCAGGTCCCTGGAACTGTCTGTTGCTTTGGCTGACAGTGCAGAAGCAGTGTTTGGACCTGGTACTCCTCTGCAAGCATTAGATGAAGCGGTAAGACAGAACCCATGTCTCTTCATCCTGAGTGATTTTTGGGACACCCAAATCTTTGCATCCCGAGTGCTCATTGCAAATGGGTAGTACACATCAATCAAACTTGGCTTCTTTGTTCAGAAAAAAGAAGACTGTTGTTCCCACAAGCTCCATAAGCTCGGAGTTGATGATATGATTTTTTTAATTTGAATTTTTCTTTTGAGTGGTTTTGAGTTTCTCCTACAGTAACTTTTGGGTTCCATCCAGCCACCGAGTGATGGACCCAATAACAACTCCTTCACTCAATTCTTCTTATTTCCATTTTTTTTGTACTCATGTAAAATTAGTTTCTTGCATGGGCAGGATGGGAGTGTGGAGTTACATGCGATTGATGATGAGGGTTCTTACTTTAGATTTTTGGTCACAACGACATCCTCCCCATTCCATTCTGGCCAGACAAAGGTACTTGCACCATTATTGCCACTTAAACCCTAAACCTTAAACGCATCATTTTATTTTATTTTTAAACAGGTTAAAAAGGGTTTGATTGCTGCTAATACTTTGTGATCACAATCACTGCTGCCTATTTCAGAAAATATTCTTCTGTAGGCCACCACTGCCCCCATGCTTTTTTTGCTAGTTGGGTGCATGCCAGCCTTTCTCCATGTGACTGATTCTCTGTTGACAACACTCACATTTGCCTATTGGTCGTTGCAGGTAGTGAGGATTCGCCCATACATGACATTCACAAACAGGCTTGGACAGGAGCTCATTCTGAGGCAGAACAGTGTAAACCAGGCAAGAACTCTGAAAGCTTCAGATTCCCGGGTATCGTTCCCCTTCCAGGAGACAGAGAACCCAATCATGCTGCAGGTGTGTGTGCTACCCAAAAACACCACATTAAATCACCCTGTAATTCTCATTTGTTTCTCGAGCAATTCTCATTTCACAGATGATAGAAGAAATGTTTGCTGCTTTGGTGAGCACTTTTCTTCACCAGGATTGGGTCTATTTTCTCAACCAATCTGTTGTTGGTTGGTTGTGGTCTGGGTGGTGCAGATTCAACTTGCAGGGTCACAGTGGTCTCATCCATTTGCGATCCAAAAGGAAGAATCGCTGCATCTCATGATTCGTCATGACAATGGGTTGAGGCAAAGTGTACAAGTTGACGTTCGGGGATACGAAGATGGGTCCCGTTTCTTGGTCTTCTTTCGCCTTGGTTCTTCACGTGGGCCTTACAGGTTGATCATTGATTTGATGGGTGCTTTAATTTTTGTTTCACTAAACTTTAGTTTTCAATACCTGTAAAAAAACACTTGTTTTGCATTGATTTGAAACAAGAACTTTGAAGCCAGCCATCAATCACAGCAGGGCTTTCATTTGATGGGTTGTGGGTTTTTCCTTTTTTGCTGAATACAGGATTGAGAATCGTACCAAGTTTCGGCGAATTAAATTCCGTCAAGCAGGGCTTGATGAGGAGGCATGGCAGACGTTGCGCCCACACTCAACAACAAGCTTTGCATGGGAGCATCCCCAGGGGTTGCAACTGCTGGAGGTAGTAGCAGATGGAATGGAAGCTTCTGATGCTGTCAAGTATGACATCAACAAAACTGGCAATCAGCCTGTTTTGACGTTTGATGGGGTGACCTCATCAAGTGTTTGTGTTCGTGTGTTGGAACTTGGGGAGATTAAAGCAGTTCGCTTTTTTGACCAAGAGCTGGAGGTAGTAGATGCAGGCAGCAGCAGCAACAACAAGGAGGGCAAGGAAATTGTTTTAGCCCGAGAAGGATCAGCTGAGCCTGTTCAGGAAGATGAAGTCAAACGTGATGTTCCCTCTCAGCTGGAGATTGTATTTGGTATCGAAAAGTTTGGTCTCTCGGTTATCGATCACAAACCTCAAGAGATCCTGTTCCTTTCACTTCAAAAAGTCGGCATCACCTACTCTGCAGGCTTGGGCCAAGAAAATATCAGCAGGTAAAGGCCTGGATATTTTCCAAAGAAAAAAAATCCTTGTATATGTTTTGTTGTTTAATGTCAGAATGGTAAAGAGCATCCATTCTATGTTGGAATTCTGATGTACAACTTCTTGGGTCCTGTGAAACCCTGTTCTTGATGTCCAAAAAGGAAGAAATCATGTGTTGATGATGCATAGATCGTCATCATCATCATAGAGAAAAAACCCATGTAATGATGTGAGTATAAGCATATGCTTTGTGTTATGTATGGGTTTGGATAGGCTTAAGGTCATGGTAAGATACATTCAGTTGGACAACCAGCTGCCATTGGCAGCCATGCCGGTGCTCCTGGCCCCAGAAACAGGAAACGAGAACGAAGAATCTGTGGTGAAGGCCACTATCAATGTGTATAACGACAACAGTAATGTGATTGCGGTTTACCCTTACATTGGAATACGGGTACGTATGTCTTTCAACAGACTGAGGAGGTGTAAGGATCCCCTTTTAAGTTTGTGAATTTTGAGTACAAAAACTGTATATTGCCAGGTACATAATATATCTATGTACGTAGCTTGCAGATCTTTCTTTCCATTGGTCCTAATGATACTGAATTTCTGTTATTTTTTCCTTCCAGGTTACGCAAAGTGCATGGCAGATTAATGTGCATGAACCCATTATATGGGCTGTTATGGAGATGTTTAACAACTTGCATCTGGATCGCCTTTCTTCTGATTCTGAAGTCGTTCAAGTAGACCCTGAAATCCGTATTGAGTAAGTATTTGTCACAAAATTCCACCCAAAAATTACCCTTTTTCCCTGGACGCTGCTGGAACATTCAGCCTGTTGAAACCATTCCAGTTGGTGAACCATGAACAGATTTATGTTCAGGTTGTACACTTGGGCTTTTGTTCTTGACGAATGTACTGAAGTGCAGTGGTGGTGGTACACTATCTTTTGGATAATGCAGGCTGATTGATGTGTCGGAAGTGCGATTGAAGCTTACTCTTGAGACAGCTCCGGAGCAGCGACCACGTGGGACTCTTGGCATTTGGAGTCCCGTGGTTACAACCATTGGTAACATCTCCAAAATGCCTGTACGTTTCTTGAACCTTCCTACCTACCCAGTAGTGAGTTTTCTCCATCACATGTTTTCTTGTTCTACTTGGCAATTGGGCGTCTTTACAATTCTCATGTACTCATCAAACAGGGGGAAATCCCTGTACATTGGATCATGCAAGTATTTGATGACACTTGAAGTGCAAGTGCTATTGACAGCAATATGCTAGATCAGAGAGACCCAAAACAAATATCGAACATTGATGGGTTGTCTTGCGACTTTATTTTATTTTTGTGTGTTTGATGTGGTGATGGCAGATTCACTTCAGCAGTGTCTTCCATGAGCACCGGTACATGCGGAAGAGCCAAGTAATGCCAGCAATTTTGAATCGTGTGAGGAGGGACTTGATACACCAGCCACTGCAACTCCTCATCGGTGTGAATGTACTTGGGATGACGAGTTCAACACTCGGCACATTGAGTCGAGGAGCTGCTGAGTTATCCGGAGATGGAAAATTCTTGCGCCTGCGTTCCAAACAGGTTTCTACATACCCAATGCTCTCCTACCTACATCTGTGATGTAAAATTCAGTATGCTCCATGAATTATTATGGTATGTTGAAGACGGGTGGCACACCACCCATGTATGTCATGTTGGGTTTTAAGGGTTTATGGTTGTGTGAATGAGTTCTAACTTCATCTGTATGTGGCAAGGTCATCTCGTGAGGTGCTAACACCACCATGATACCCAGTGGGTACAGAGAAGCCATTATGCTGTATACCCACTTACCAGGATTTGCCTTACCTCCTTATGTTGGGAATTGCAGGAGAGGTCAAGGATCATTGGAGGAGTGAGTGATGGACTGTTACAAGGGACTGAAGCACTGGCACGTGGATTTGCATATGGTTTCAGAGGAGTGGTAACCAAACCTGTGTACAGTGCACGACAAAATGGGTTTGCTGGGTTTTTCTCCGGCTTAGGCAAAGCAGCAGTGGGTGTTGTGGTGCAACCTGTGAGTGGTGCTCTCGACTTTGTTGCTCTCACTGTGAATGGAGTCGGAACTAGCTGTACAAACTGCTTTGACATCTTTGAGCAAAAGCCTAAGTTTGGACCAGCTCGCTTGCCACGGGCTATTTGCGGAGATGGAATCCTACGTCCCTATGATGAGCAGACTGCATATGGACAGGTGGGGAGTTTTTCTCTGGTAACAAAAGAAAACAAAAATCTTTATAAAGATGATGGCCTTATTACTTTCAGAAGTCACATGATGAGAGAATAATAATATTATGTTACACAATTGGTTGGGCAGGCTATTCTGAGACTTGCACAATCGGGTGCATATTTTGGAAGCAAAGATGTATTCAAAGAGCCAGCCAAGTTTGCATGGTCAGATTTTTACCAGGATCATTTCCCTCTGCCAAAGAACAAAATACTGATGCTCACAAATCGACGTATCATGATGCTTGTAGTAAGTACCCCTCCATTTCATCTGTTTTTTTTAATCCTTCTGTGCATCACTAGACATGAAGGATTGTGGTTTCTTTTAGCAATTGAAGCACCATCCATCAATGGGTTTTCTAAAAGAGTTTTTATTTTGGTTTTGCAGCGCACAGCATCTCATGAAAAAGGATCTGACCTCACCTTGACAGATCCTTGCACAATACTGTGGGAGGTTCAATGGGGTAACATACTGGCTATGGAGGTAGCCACAGGGCCATCTGATGAACTGCCTTCTCATGTTCTTATTCACCTCCGCTATTCCACAAAGAGCTTCGCCCACGTGATCCATTGCTACAGGCCTGATGAAAACCGATATCCCCAAGCTTCTTACATTTACCAAGTTGTTTACCACCAATGGCGTGCACTTGGGGCTGGGCACAATCTTCCTCCCTCCAAGGTACAATTGTCTCCCCTCCCCCCCCATGACCTCCAAGGGTCATTGAGAGATGTTTCTGTTTTGAATTTCCTTTTAGTTATGTTGTGGAATGTGCATTTATCAACAGAGAGGAAGACGGCAGCAACATCGTCGGATGACACCAAAGTTGGGTCCAATCGTTGATGCAAACATGGGGAAGAAACTTGAGCAACAAGACAGCACAAGTCTGTGCTGGTCAGAAGATGTTGGTGAGTCATCTGCATCAGCAGCAAGCTCTCCAGCACTTTCCTATGAGTGCAGTGAAGGCTTCAAAAAGGAAGTAGTGTTGTTTGAACAAGTTTGGACGACTGATAGGGAACCATCAAGGCAATGTTCCTTCTGTTGCATGGTATGTCCCAATTCCCAACAGACAGATTACATTCAGCTTGAAATTCTTAGTTGAGTACAGACGCTCAACTTCACAATCAGTTTCTATGGTCTATTTGTAAGTTCTGCAATTGTCTGAAGGATCTTGATTTGCTATTGGAAGTACGTTACAGCAGTTCAATTTTCCAACCAACCACATTGTCTTTGCAAGTTAAGAAATCTTGTTGTTTTGCAGGGCTCTGCAGGCGATGAGAAGTGTACAATCTGGCGACCCATTGCACTTGAAGGGTAACATATCCCATCTTCAGCTAAACTGCACAACTCCTGCTTCACACCAATTTTACTACTACGATTTATATTTTCTTCTAGCAGTTTCTATTTTCAATGCTAGATGATAGTGCCAGTCATCCTCTTTGTGTTTCAAGAGCTTCAATTTAACTACAGAACATGCAGATAAAGTAAAGCCTTATCCAATTTGATGGGATTTGTAGAAAAGAATAAGACTTTGAGGTCACAATTTTATGAGTTCATATTTTGATGTGGGTTTTCACTTTATTTGCCTGCAGGTATGTCTCAGTGGGGGATGTTGCATATGTTGGAAAGCATCCACCAACAATTGTGATGACTTACAAAAACGGAAAGGGCAGATTTGCACAGCCAACAGGCTTTGATTTGGTAAGCCTGTTTGCAAATATTGCACCATTTCTGTCGTGGGTTTGGAGTTTGATTTATCATTAGAATTGCTCTGTAGTGTGTCTCTCAGACCTCCGGACAGCTTTTGCATAGTACATGATTGGAGAATCATATCTGTCTGGTACTAGGCAAAAATTGAATTAGACAGATATATGTAGAGTTTGTCTTGGACTTTTGCATACAATTGTGCTATGCTTTGGAAATGAAATTGATGGTCCACCATCTGGTGACTTCATGATGTGATGAATTCTCCAGTTTTGGAGGCTTTTTCAGTTGTATAGCAAAAGTTTCAATTTTGGTTTTTTCTGAAAATGCAGGTGTGGCGGAACTGGAAGGATGGAGTCAATGACCCGATTTCCATATGGATGCCCAGAGCTCCAGAGGGTTATGTGGCACTGGGTTGTGTTGCCGTACCTGATTACAAAGAACCTGAAAATGATTCAGTCTGGTGTGTGCACTCAGACTTGACAGAAGAAGCTGAGCTGGAAGAATACCCAGTGTATCACGCTCCCAGTGACTCGCCCTGGCACTGTTTTCTTTACCCAGTGAACAGTGACTCACTCACTTTCATGGCCATGCGGGAACAGAAACACAGTGGCAGCCCAGTTCCACACCGCATCATCTCAGGCATCTTGCACGAGATCCGATCGTAACTAAATTTTTAGGTACGTAGAAAGAAGCTTTTTCTCTTTTGAGAGCTTCAGAGTGTTAAAATTTGCACCCCGCAGTTACTGTCTCTCTTCTCTTTTGCTTCAGGAAGGCATTAACAAACACAACCTCTGTTTTTGTACAGCTTTATCTAGAGTCCTACAAATGGGTAGTATTTTTATTTTTTTATGTTGTAGACTGGAGGAGCATGTGTGATAAAAAAATTTGTTTCTGTTATTCTCTGAGGTTCTGAAAGAGCCTTGGGAATGTAAACTGTAACGGTTTATGTTCATGAAATAACAAAGCTTGAGCAATGTTAGGCGTCTTGGGTTCTTTTGCTTCCAAGTTGGTTTTGTGATTGTGTTTTCTAGCATCTATGGTGGTCTTTCAAATGTTATCACAATCACATGAAGATATGGAAATTGATTCATGTTCAAATTGATCAAAACTAGCATTGTGGTATCAACATATATATATCTAGCAATGTTGATAGAAACATCCAATAAATGTACAACTATCTATTTTGAAAGCTTAGTGTTGTTATGCTACTAGTATATTTTATGTTGGGATGTTTTTGGATTGAGAATGATATGTTCCTCTAAAATATTACTACAATCCAAAATGGTTGCAAAAGAAGAGATTTGCATAGTTTGTCAAGCAAATGTGAGTAACTAGCTTTCCATACGATTTAGTGTTCTCCAAAGTTCCAATTTGGGAGGGTCATCATGATCTCATTGGTACTTATTGTTGTGAGGGCAATGTTGTCGGCTAACCTTCTTCTATGGTTTGTCCACCAAGTACCTTTTATAAATAACCTTTTGGTCTTTCCCAAAATTTGCAACAAAAAATTTGTACAATTTTTTTTACAATATGAAATTGTACTTAAAATTGTCAAATCCATATAATTCCTTCTTAAATCGTTGTCTTGTTCTTGACAATATCATTGTGGAAATGTTGATTGAATATGTGTCTCATTTTTTACAATGTCATTGTGTGAATGTTGATTGAATATTTCTCTTTTTTTTTTTTTTTACAATGTCATTGTGTAAATGATGATTGAATATTTCTCTTGTTTTTTTTACAATGTCATTGTGTAAATGTTGATTGAATATTTCTCTTGTTTTCTACAATATCATTGTGTAAATGTTGATCGAATATTTATCCTTTTTTTTTTAGAATGTCATTGTGTAAATGTTGATTGAATATTTATCCTTTTTTTTACAATGTCATTGTGTCAATGTTGACTTAATATTTATCTTGGTTTTTACAATGTCATTTGTGTAAATATTAATCATTTCATGAAAACATTGCATCAAAAATCACTATTTAAAACGTCCATCAATTATTGCCAACAACCCAAATCCTCCTACATATAATCCACTACATTTTGAGGTCTATAAAGGTGAATTAAAACATGACAAATACAATTTCAAAAACATAAACCATGGATGTTGTCGTAAAAATGGTTTGAAAATGATTGATTTTTTCATTCATCATGCAAAATAATAGATATGTTTAACAAAAGTTTTGGAAAATAATATAATATGCCAAAGCAATTTAATTATTAAAAAAATTAACACTAGGATGTTTAAATTCATTAAGGTAACACGTTATTGGAATGGATTTTGATTGAGATATTGAATTATTGGGAAAAATCAAATCAAATAAAACTTTAACCATGTATTCAATTCTTTCTATTAAGTAAAAGCCTATTATTTTATTTTTATTTTTTGTTTGAAAAATGTCTTATGTTCTTTACAACTTTACACATAAAAATCCATATCAACATTGGGTAATATCAAACTAATGGTATAATTTTTGTGGACAAAATGTTCTATATTACCTGATTTTGTAATGTTAAAATTCATTTAAATGTGAATCATGTGGGAGAAATTAAACAAATTTATCCATTGCAGAAAACCACTCACTTAAACATTTCTTTACCATTCATGTTATGCAAAAAAAAATCCTAACAAAAATGATAAAACTACAAACTTTGTTAGGAAAATGTTAATCAAAAAGAAATTATGGACTTTTGAATACTTTTTGGATCTAAGTGTGTTTTCCTTTAATGAATCATATATTGAATCCATATAAAATGAAATTAATGGATGGGAATTCCAAGACATTAATTCTAAAACAAAATTAAAACAAACTCACAAATAAAGAATTCAAAATAAGATTAATTTGCACAAACCAAAAAATAATTATTTAGAACTTGAAGGAAAAATGGGTAAATTAAACTTACAAGATACATCACAACTTAAACTCAAATAACAATCACCACCTCTTTTCCTATTGTATATTTTATGACAAATAATAAAAATTACATTAAAATGCCAAAAAGGTCCAAAAGAGAATCTTAAAGTTTTTTTATAAAATTTAATTAACATCATTTAAACCTTAGTTAAAATAAAATTTGACTGAACATTAATTAAATCTTGATTTTTAAAATTTTAACTTAACCTTTGATAGACATTGGTTCAAAAAGCTTTTGGCTAAACAATGGTTAAACTTTGGCCAAATTAAAATTTGGCTAAACTTTTCTTTAAATTTGAATTTTATCAAACTTTCATATATTCAAATTATGGGAAAAAAATAATGTTTAAACTTTGGTGAAATTTAAAATTTTAATTAATTATTAATTGAAAATGAAAAAATAATGGTTTTTTAAATTATTTTTAATGATAATTTAGTTGAATAATAAATTATTAATATTTTATTTTATTTTATTTTATTTTATTTTAATTCATAATTACTTATTTTATTTAATATATAATTAATAACTAATAATTTTATTTTCTTATCTATTTAATTTGATTATCGAATAATTAATTTAACTATTAATTTACATACCTATTAACCTATTAGTAGTCTAACTAATATGAAAACTCAACTTACAAAATCAATATGATTAAAGTAAACTCAGATATCTTAATTAATGAAAAGGTTGAAAACTAGATGTCTTATTAACTCAAGATTTGAAAATGAGTACAAAAAAATTGTTTAATAATGAAGTTTACTTAAAAGTAAGGTTTAAACAAAATATAAAACATGTATTTTAGTAAAAATACTTATATAGTTAACAAAATAATGAATAGTCTACCAGAAAAAAACAATAAAACTATAAGCCTATCACAAAAGAAACAATTATGATAAAAACATGGTAAATTTGATAAATTAAAAATGTTTGGAGTTTAATTATCTTGGCTTTTAGATTCCAAAAATCTAAATATGTATAAGGGAAAACTAAACTACGCATGGAACATTATTGAATTAATCATGTTACAATTTCACATAACCAATGAAGTCTTCAATAAGGCTCCAAAAAAAAACCAATGAAAATTGACAACAAAAAGCATTTAAATGACTAAGATGCAATTTGTCAATGTAAATAAAAAAAAGAGCTTCTTCAATAACCCCAAAAATTGCTTCAATCTAATATGTTTTTACAATAACAAAAATTGGTGCACTACCAAATACACAAATACAACCTTTGAAGTTCCCAACTAGCATGCATGCGATAACTCCTTTACAATTGTTATAGAAATAGAGTTAATTGTCATGCCTTGATATTTCAAACAATTAACATGTTTCATGACACACATTTGAAAGGAGCCAAAATGAATTTGGGCACAATTTTTTTTCATTTACTTAGATTTTAAAAGAACATGTCTAATGTTAATACATAGAAAAATTATGCAAGATTACTCAAAACATGTTTACATAAAAACAAAAAATGTTCATAGTGTAAAGTAAATCTTGCATACCTACAATGTCATATGCGATGTAGTATTTTACAAATTCCATGTAAACATGTTAAGTGTTAAATTATGTTTTCATCAACCATTGGTGCAAATATTGTTGTTGAACTTATTTAATAGTGGACAGCCCTAAACAAATGTTGCAGACACTTGCTTTATTAGAATTAAAGTGGAAGTTCCAATGCGAAATTTGCAGGCCAAAATATCATGTTCATTGTAAAATAGAACTATAAAACTTACATGCAAATAAATGAAATGACAATGCTTTTAAACATGAAAATCGCCATGAAATTATCAAAAATCAAACTATAATTGAAACATGTTGGCTCCCGTTACTGAAATCGTTCAATGAATTTATTGGAATATTATTGAATTTGTATTGTTTGGATGTCATTTGGAAAATCTCCATCCACCACAACAAGTTCAAAATGACCATCAACTTTTTTTGGAAACGAATCACAACAATCGTAAGAATTGTTATAACCCACTTTTCATGAATTTATTAAGTGAAAAATGCAAGAGTGTCTATATGAAAAAAATGAAGATGAACATTAACATGATCCAAGGTGTCCACCACAATTGATGTTATCACCCTTAATGAAACATTGAGATTCCCCATTTCAAATTTTGCATGTGTTCGCACATAATTTTTTTCAATCTTTAAATGTTTCCTTTTCATAAATTGATCAAGGCACCTCTAATTGTCACTATGAGAGTAGTAAACATGTGCAAATCTATTACATTTGCATGCAAATACGAATAAATAGCAATTTTCTCAAAATTTTCATATCAATGCAATATAATCAATACTAGAATTCCTATTTTTTTCAAACTAGCTAAGTTATTTGGATGGTTTTTTTACTAGAGGACATGTAGTTTTTACTATAGGCCAAGGGCTTGAAAAACAACGAATATTTTTTTACTAATCGATTTGACGAGAATGATTGATTTAATAATTCGTCAAATATGACATCTAGTCAAATTATGCTTTAAAATACCACCTAATCAAATTAATTAATGGCCAAATCAATAAAACCACCCCATATAATAAATTAGTTCGTGGCGCACTCAATAAAGCCACTTATTATACTCAATCAATAGGGTTAACTATGTAGGTTCAGTTAAAATGACCAATGGCCTAATCAAGAAATGCCAACTACAAATATTAATACTAATTGGGTATTTTGGGACTACATGTAACATTTTGATTAAGTTTTACCAATTAAAAATTTAGTTAATCATAACTAAATGAATCGTGACCAAATTAATTATGGTTAAACTAACTATACATGGTTAAACTAACTAACAAGGTTCAATTGATTATATTGAAATTAATTATGGTTAAATTACTTATGAAAAAACTAATTAACTTTAAAACTAATCATAATTAATTTAACCTTCATTTATTTAATTATACTTATTTTAACCATGGTTAGTTTAGCGATATTTAATTTAATTATGACTTGTTTAATCATAAGTAATTTAGAAATTATAAATAATTTATCCATGTTTAATTTAATAATAGTTGGTTTAACCATGATTAGTTTTGACATAATTAATTTAACCATTGTTAATTGAACCATTTTTTCTCTACCATAATGAATTTAACCATGGTAACCATAAACATAGTTAAATTAACTTTATTTATTTTTGGCATGTTAATTATTATGCCTTAATAAATTTAACCATGATTAATATACACATATTTAATTTCACCATGGTTGGTTTTGCCATAATTATTTTAAAACATTTTTATTATATTCATAATTACTTCATTCATGTTTATTTTTATTTAATTATTTCATTCATTAATTTAACCATATTAACTTTACTCATTGTCATTTTTGCCAAATTTATTTTACTCATGGTTAATTTAACCATTTATAGTTTAACCATGGTTGGTTTTGCCATAATTATTTTGACCATTTTCATTTTAGCCATAATTATTTCATTCATGTTTATTTTAACCATAATTAATCTATGCATAATTAGTTTAGCCATAAAATAAACATTCATTAGTTAATTTAGCCATATTAATTTTATTCGTGATTAGTTCAATCATTTTTATTCTTAGCCATGTTTGGTTTAACATAAAATATTTATTCATTAATTAGTTTGGCCATATTTATTTTAGTCATAATATACTTAAACCATACTTATTTGATTCATGGTAACCATATATATTTGATTCATGGTCAATTTGGCCATATTAAAAAAATTCATGGTTAGTTTAACCATTTTTAGTTTAGCCATGGTCGGTTTTGCCACAACTATTTTACCCAAAATTAATTTAGTCATTATATATTTAACCATCATTTATTTAGATCCATATGGGACACCTATTTACCCACTTTTTAAACTATTTATTTACTTAATCTATGTTTTTTACATAATTATTTAGGAATAATGTTGTGTGAACTAAAAAGCTCTAATATTGTATGCACATGATAATGTTTCTTCTTCCCAAAAGTCTATCCCATATTGTTTATCATTTTTTCCAAATAATGAGTAATATAAATAGATGCAACCTAAACATCCAAAATGTAAGAAATATTTTTAAAGGGAAGGTCATTGGTGATGAACCAATTGAAAAGGCTTAACCTTAAATGTCAAATTCAAAATGAAATAGGATTTTCATATTTAGGTCATCTAGGTGTAAGCTTAATTTAAGTGGTGTACATTTAAGGCTAGTAAAGGTCGTAAATAAATTGTCTTAACCTACTTCAAGCTTTTATACCTGGTCCCTAATTATAGGTTCTTACATGTAGGCCTAGGAACTTAGGTTGTAGGTTCATAGACATAAATATCTTACAAGTGGGTATTTAATTTTAGACTTAACCTAGGTTGCTTAGGTTTTATCCACATGGCATAACCTAGTGACCAATATCTAAATGTCATGTGGCATAACATAGTGGCCAATGATTAAATGCCATGTGACATAACCTAATGACCAATGCTTAAATGCCACATGGCGTACCTCAATGGCCAATTTGTAAATGTCATGTGGCATAATTTAAGTGGCCAATGTTTAAATGCCACATGGCATTTGAGTAGTCAAAATGGTGTTTGATTAATTAAAAAATCATTTGACTATTGTATTGAGTAGTCAAAATGGTGTTTGATTAATCAGAAAATCATTTGACTATCGTATTGACCAATCAAAATGATTATTCAAAAATACCAATTGAAATGATAAGTCAAAAATTTAGTTGAAATGACTAGTAAAAAATGCCAACATAGGCCTAATCAAAAAGTACATGGCTTAGTCACAATGGACAAGGTCAAATTGATTTGTCCACAATGACTAAGAAGTTTTTTTTATGCATGTTCCAAATGGGTCCTTTTTACCAAAATTTCTAATAAAACAAAAAGAATTTTAGTAATGAATGCACTCAAAGGCCACATCTTTAATTGTGGAGTCCAATTCATCCAACACAATAACATGACAATTTGTTCTTTTGTTAGCCGTGATGTAACAACAAAGCATAATACACAAATCAATTCAAAACTTATGACTAAATTTTTTTTTTTAAAAACAATTATTTGAACATAGATGATTGGGAAATAATTAGTATGGATAGCAACAAAAAACAATGCTTATAATGAAAGAAGATTAACTTATCAATAATGAAATGCATCATGTTTGGGGTTCAAATTAAATAGGAAATGTAGTTCAAATTTCAACTTCAATAGTAGGTGTCTAACTTAAACAACAAACACACCACAATTAACTATTGTTACATTGCTTTTTGATAGCTCAATTGAGTCCATAGTGAACTTTGTTGTTATTTTCATTTGTGATTGTCCAACTTCAATATTAGTTTCAATTTCAAAATAGTTTCAATAATTACATTCATTAAGTTTCTGTAATTTCAACCTTTGTTGAACTGATATTGTATCTAGACCTATCATTGGCTATTTAGCTAATAAATATCCCATTTAATAAGTCATAGATTGACCTCTTCTATTCACATCATCTTGCATAAAATTTCATGTTCAAACCTCATGTAGGCAACTTTTTCAATGGTTTCTTCACCAATAATGTTTTGAAAAAACTTACCACATATTATACATGATGACTCCATGCTAGAACAAGGGCCAAAGCCTTTGTAAAAATATCTGCTTGGCCTTTGTAAAACGATTTGACCCATATTTCATTTCATAGACAACACGCACCTTCATCACAATTACCACATAAACATATTATTAATTTCAATACATTTGTTTTTTTTTAAAACACAACAAGAAAGGTAAAAATCATTTAAAATTTTGCAAAATAGCACCAACAAGATAACACGAAACAAAGTAAATGCTATAAAAACAATCAACAACCCTCCACAATTAACGTAAATTATCCATCAAACTTGCCTTTGGAGACAACCACACATGAAATGCCACAAAGGAAAGTTCTACAAAGTTGACAAATTTATGCTTGCACATGGATTATTATCCAACACCATTCAAGCGAGTTAAACATGTGTGAAAGACTTTAAGAACCTTGAGAATATATCAAGTCAGGTACAAAATTTCAACATTAGACACAATCAAATCAAAGCCACATGAAATAATGAGTTTCACATGAATGATGTTTATGAATTCCAATTTAGATCCTCGCCATAATAGTAATATTAGTTTGGACCTCCTTTTAGGAATTATCTTTGGCTCTAATTGCAACATTTAGTGCAAAATCTTTGAATCAAAACAATCATACTCACAATCAAAACCTTTGTACACAAATTGCACTCTTCATGTTATTAAACTCCAAACATTAGATTGCAACTCATGGAAACATTCTATTTAGATTCCACATTAGAAAATATCAAATAAAATAGTACATCCATGGCTAAAATTCTATGTAGCATTAGAGAACATGCTACTTTGAATGCAATTGGATTGAATTTTGTAACCCTTTCATGAACACAATATATGATAATTCGACAATCATAATCTACATATCCCTTCATCTAATTACAAAAAAATAGGTCAATCCAATATTATATTCATTATAAGATGGTACAAGCCTTTTGAGACTTGCTAGAACTGTGATCCATTTGATTGCATGACAACTAAAGCACATACCATAAAAAATGCATGGAAACATAAGCAACATGAGCAACCCACGTGAAACCAAGGAAATGGTGAAAGATTGTACATGGCCTAGCTTGTTGACATATACAAACAAAACTTTCCATTACAATTCTCTCGTTCATTTCCAAACAGAAATAATTGCCAAGCTCTTCATTTTCACACACAATATTGACATATTAAAAAAAATTCCCTACACCTAATTAACTAGACTTCCATACCAAATTTCAATTTAAAATATTGGAATGAGAGCTTTAATTCAAATGATACAAAATAACTTATCCACCTTTCAAGGTTATTCTATTACCTTTTTTTGAACATTTGAAAAACTCAACATTTCGTGTAAGATGTTCTTTATAGTTCATCTCTAGTTCAATATCATCTACCATCAACTATCCACTGAAACTAATAGATTGACCATGTGATCCCCAGTCATAAGGCGTCATGTTACAAGGCTCCATCAATCTTTGGTTGTCTTTGCCTTAAAGGTTGTTGCACCCTTTAATGCTACATGCAAAGAAATTATGAATCATTATGGTAAGGAAATAGGTTTTAAACTTTCAAAGTAAGCTTTCAAGAAAAAATATCATTGTAATATAACATGGAGACAAAACAAACTCAACAAAATGATGGCTAGAGCCTTTATGGTATAATGGCACTTATATAATAGTAATATAAAACCAAAAAAAAAAAACCTAATTGATGGGCCACTCACCACTAGTGACAATTGGAGCTACGAAGGTCTTGATATCACCAATAATCAATCTGCACATTAACAACAAAACTAATAATAATAGCCATGTGTCCATGATCTACACCCATACTCTCCACCACTTCCACAAATTGACCAACAACCAAAGGAAGAGTTGAAACAACTGCCATAAATATTTTGGAGGACGAGTCATTTGATGAAGTTATTGTGGCAACAATAACTACGACAATTTTTGGTGTTACACCAACAATTGCAATAGTTGCATGGATTTGTGCATTTTGAAAACAATTTGTTTTTTTCCACTTTTCTTTTAGGTCTTTGATCTAATGTCCATTGACATCCCCCTTAATGGTGTCTAGACCATGCTAAAGCTTCTTTGGAACTACAATTCCATTCAAACAATAGTTTTATGAGATAAGAACAACATATGTTATTTTGTAAAATCTAGTTTTGGCATGAAACCCTATGCATACTTGTACATTGTTACATAGTTCACAACATTTGAAAATGTTTAATAATGAATGCCTTGTAAGCTTGCAAAGTATCGTTAATGGTCCACTAATGCTTCAATAACCATGATCACCCAAAATGGGTTATTTTGTAAGTAGTAGAAGAAGCCCATTATGGGTGCTTTAAAAACCATTGGTGAAGTGGGTCAATTTGCTTAATCAGTGTGAACATTGGGCGAAAATGTTTTTAGTTGTGTCTACATAAGCAAGAACAATTACACCCCAAAAGACTACCACTGGTAGGGTTTCATTACTAGGAAATATTGAGATGAATAAACGACTATGTGCACCGTTTTACAAATGGTTATGGTCTTTTTGGCAACAACACTTGCAAAGTTTTTCCTCAGTTCCTTTGGGTATGTATAATTTGCTTACTTCTCAAACCTACAACAAAAAATGTAGAGACAAAAGAAATAAAACAAATATATTCCTCAAATACATAATCGCAAGTTATGTATACCTTATAGTTGTCTACGTGGTGAGGAGACTAACAAGGTTAGTTGACCCCAATGCTGTTTCACCATTTTGCAAATTCTTGTGTGAAATAAATAACAAAATTTATTGCCAAAAAAAAACATAGACACATGAGGTGGAGGAGGAGGCCTTAACTAACTCAACCAAAAACATTTATAGATGATGATGACAGAACAACAACCATGGTGGTGATGGAGTTTTTTCTCTTCACTTATGTTTAAACCCATCACCACAAATGATTTTGTTTGTTGTTGATAATGTTGGAATGGGAAAGAGGAGAGTGGAAGGGAATTTATAGTTTTAAAAATCATGATGTGTTCCATCACTAATTGAGAGGTCATAGAAGAGGTAAACATGAATTAGAAACAAGATACTCCATGAACGAGACAAAAATTCCATAGGCTCTTGACAAGTGTTTTCTAGAGTTGGATACGTGGGCATCAACATGGGGTAATCCTTGTCATTATTATCCAAAAATGGTTGTTGCAAGAAAATATGTTTAAATCTAATTCAAAGTTCTAGCAACAAGTATTATCACTAAGTGAATTAGTGATATTTCACTAAGTGTGTTAGATTGAGCAAATGTTTGAATAATATTCAAGCTTAGTTTCAAACAACTTATACTATGCCATTGAATCATCGCATTCTCTTGCAAGTGAGACAAGGCTAGGTGTGAAAATAGAGGACAAGGAACATATGTTGAAAAAGGTGCAAGTCCTAGCACAATAACAAAATTTGGTTGAAAAAGAAAATCCTTTCAATGGTGACGGTTATCAAAGAATACAATGTTCAACACCTAAAAACCTAATATACTTATATCCACCCAAACATGAAAAATTATATCCATTTGAAAATTTCCATTTTGTGAACACTTGTCATTTCCACATTGACCAATGAATGAGCCAAAATTTTATTCCCAAATCCAAATCTTGCACATATGCATAATCTTTTCCCTCTGTGGGTAAAGCCAACAAACTAATCACAAAGACGATTAACAACTTTAATTTAAAAATGAAGCACTTTCATTTTCCAACATAAATCTATCAAGTTTGAAACAATGATAAAATCACATGTAATGATAAAACTTGGTGTCGATATTGATGATCATCACCTTCCCTTTCAAATGTACTTACACATTTTTTTCAACCTTCATTTGTTAACAATCCTCATGTGCACAACAACATTCAAAAACAACTTCTCACCAAATATGGCCAATTAAGCCCACAACCTTGAGTTAAGAAGCATTGGATAGGACACAACATACAATCAATGCATTCAATGAAACAAGGAGTCGCAATGTGCAAAAAGAATGTGGGCATTGTTGAGTTCTAGAAAATCAAAACAAAACAATTGTAAATGAACCACAAGGAGTTACAGAAAGCTAACCTCTTGCAAAAAATGATGATTGTGTGGTGGCAAAGATCACAAGCTGTTTGTGGACAAGGATCAATGAAATTTGAGGATTCACAACTTTTGGGTCTTTGAAATTAGGTTTTTTTAAACTTTTACATTGTGAATACTAAGATGATTTTGAAATAAATCGATATTTATTTTTAAAATTTTAATACTTCCATATGGTAAAGGTAATCATGTTTAAAAAGAGACAACAAATTGTTTTTCTAGTGCATTAAGAAAGCACATTACAATGCATAATTTCACGTTCATGTTTTGGGCATCCATTACATTCTCAAGGAAACATTGCGTTTTTAAAGGCAAATTTTTTATAAAAAAATTTCAACCCCCTATCTTCCTTTGCCAAAAAAATTACTTTGGGTAAATGTTATATGATACAACCTTGGTCTTAAACAATATTAAAAAAAATTGGGGGAAAAATCACCAAAGTGAAAAAAAAAAAAATTGAATTTGTTTCACCACATTTGGATTTTGCTTTTAATTTGGTAACAAAAATTTAGCTATTTTTTTATTATTATTTAAATTTATTCTAAAAACATGTCACCATTTAATGTTAATTTTTTCTTGGGATGCTAGCCAATGATGCAACATTTTGAAATTTCAAAAAAAACTTCATTAGTCCTTTATGACAAAATTTTCAAAAATGTGATCAAAATCATAAAAACTACATTTGATTGAGAACCATTTATGAAAGGATAGCAAGAAACTTATGAAAAATTGTTGCACCTTTAATAATCATATTTTTAATTTCAAAATAAAAAATTCATCCATAGAAATTTAAAAAAAAATATTAATTATTTGACATACAAGTGCCAAAGCCACCTAAGTACTATGGTAGAACCCCGATCTTTAAATGGCCTCTACATGAAAAGAAATTCAAAAACCTTGAAAGAAGAAAGGAAAAATGTCGATTAGATTTTTGTTTCGAGTAAAGCCCTTGGACATTGGCATTGCCAAAATCAAGCTACACTTGACATCACCTTGTGTGAGCCTTTATTTTTGCAAAGGTTCTCACTCTTGCACTTGAATTTATTTTGGTGTCATTGTCTATTGTCGTTGTTTCTTTTTGTGCACGTGCTTTCCTAAACATTTACACTACCTACACATGAAAAATCATGCATTTGATGAAGTTATGACATTCAAACTTGTTTCATAACTCAAGGTTAATCCCAACCTTTGGACGAATGGGACTAAAACTCGTTGCAAACTTCTTTAAGTGGTCCAAGGCCTTGTAGCCCAAAGTTATCATCTTTTGTCTTTTAACTTAATCATACATTTGTCTAGTTCATCGACTTAATAATGTGTTGAAAACATCACCTCATACCCCTTTTCTCAAACTCTCACTCACCAACATCTATACAATTCATGAGTCTATCAAACCAAGAACCAAAACCTAGTTCAACACTTAAACTCATAACTCAAGCTATTGCAAGCAAACCTAGCTCAACACTTAAACTCGCAACTCAAGCTGTTGCAACCAAACCTAACTCAACACTTAAACTTGTAACTCAAGTTGTGACAACCAAACCTAGCTCAACACTTAAACTCATAACTCAAGCTATCGCAACCAAACCTAGTTCAACACTTAAACTCGTAACTCAAGTTGTGACAACCAAACCTAGCTCAACACTTAAAATTGGTAACTCAAATTGTGGCAACCAAACCTAGCTCAACACTTAAACTCGTAACTCAAGTTGTCGCAACCAAACTTAGCTCAACACTTAAAACTCATAACTCAAACTATCACAACCAAACTTAGCTCAACACTTGAAACTGGTAACTCAAGTTGTCACAACCAAACCTAATTTAACACTTAAACTCGTAAGTCGTCACAATGGTTTGGACTTGGGCCTTGACTAAACGAATCCTTTCATTTTGAAGGTTCACTTAGAAAGGCATGTCACTCACCCTGAGCTTTTACCCTACACATAATCATGATAATAGCCATCATTATAAAGAATAATAATATTTAAAAATTATTAATTTCCCAAAAGAAAAGAAAAAAGAAAAAAGTTTCTTTGGGAGATCCTCGTCTTCTTCGTTTGGTTGGTTTTGTTTTCGCTCTCGCCGTTCCCGTTCCCGTTCCCGTTCCCACTGTCGTTCCCGTTCGGGCGCTTGGGCTTCTTCTTCTTCTTCAGGCTTTTGCCCTTTCCTTGCGAAGAAGTTCTTGCTGGTGCGTGCTCAGCTGCTGCCCTTGTTTTTCCTTAAAGATCGCTGTCGGATCTCACGTCTTAAGAACAGCAACAACAACAAGATCGGAAACACCTGCATCCAGCGATCTTCTTTTTATTTATTTCCATTGCCATTTCCGTTGTTATTACATTAGAGGAGGAGCTGCAGACAGACTGGTGGGCGTGCGTGTTAGAAGAAGAAGGAAGCCGTGGGGAAGGTCAGAACTGTTCCATTTCCATCGCCGATTGTTCAGGTATTATCTGATTTCCTTTCTTCTTCTTCTTCTTCTTCGAGAAAGAAGAGATTTCGTGGGGGCGGAGTTGTTGCTCTGGATGTGAGTTAGTCTGCTAGGATTGGATTGATGAGGAAGAAGAAGGAAGGTTGGTTTTCTTCTTGGTTGGAGGTTGTTTGTTCTTGAACCCTGTGTGTGTGTGTATGTGCCCGCGCGCGCTCTTGCTTATTGTTTCTAGGTTTTGGCATTGGATTAGCTTTGTTTGTTTGTTTGTTTGGGGATTAAGGTGCTTAAGAAATCGGAAATCTGGAAGTTATAGAATAAAGTTTCTTGTTCAGCTTTTTTAAGAGTTGGAAAAAGCTTTAGATCTTAAGTAGGTTTGATCTTGGAGTTTGAACTCAGAGGCTCTCTTCTTTTTTGCGTGAGATCCAACACTCTTCATAACGGTACAGATTGCTGCATTCCCGTGTTTTTTTCCCTTCCTATCTTTTCCTTATTTCCCCTATTTTTTCCTAAATTTTCCCCCTTTTTGCTTCAGGGTTCTGCAATTCTGTGTGCTCAGCAGATCTATTGGATGGAGATAACTGGCCTGGTCTTGGTCCATTGCAGTATTGAAGCTCTCTAGTGGAAAGGAAGCCTTGGACTCAGAGCTAATTTTGTTGTGCTTTCATGCCTTTTTTTCTTTTCTATAGCTTGTTTTGCATTGCTGCTGCTCTGGAGCTTTTTTCCTAAGGAAAAATCAGAAAACAGGCAACTGGTTATGTTGGAGTGAATCTACACAGTGCTGGAAGGAATGTGTGCTACTGGAAGGAATTGACCTTGTGCAAGAAGGAATTTTTCTTGTGTGGCAGTGTCAGCTGAAAGGAGACATCATCTATCATTTGAAATAAGCAAGCAACTGGCATGCTGCATTGAGTCTTCTTCTTTAGGAGAAGAAACTCTGGTAATGGAAGCAAGTATCAATGTGCAGGCAGTGACGGACAGATCAAATTAGGTTTTGCAGTTCGAGGGCTGCATTCTTGCTGTGGATCTGTGTGGGAACGGGTTTTGGGTGGAGTGGGTACGGGCAAACATGCTGACCAGGTTTGAGACCAAGAGTAACCGTGTGAAAGGGTTAAGCTTCCATCCCAAACGGCCATGGATTCTTGGCAGCTTGCACAGTGGTGTGATTCAGTTGTGGGATTATCGGATGGGCACACTCATCGACCGCTTTGATGAGCATGAAGGTCCTGTTAGGGGTGTCCACTTCCACAAGTCTCAACCTCTCTTTGTCTCTGGAGGTTTTGCTTCTTTCTTTCCCTACTCCAGTTCATCACATTCTCTTCTGATTTTGCGCTTGTCTGTCTGAGAGAGAGAGAGGTGCCTTCATGATTGGAAGAAGGTGATTCTTAAGACACGAGGTGTGTTGCAAAATGCAGGGGATGATTACAAGATTAAGGTATGGAACTACAAGCTGAGGCGTTGTCTCTTCACACTTCTTGGTCACTTGGACTACATCCGTACAGTGCAGTTCCATCATGAGTCTCCCTGGATTGTGTCAGCAAGTGATGATCAAACAATCCGGATATGGAACTGGCAGTCCCGCACTTGCATCTCAGTCCTCACAGGCCACAACCATTATGTGATGTGTGCATCTTTTCACCTGAAGGAGGATTTAGTGGTTTCTGCATCCCTAGACCAGACGGTACGAGTCTGGGACATTGGTGCTTTACGGAAAAAGGGTGTGGCACCAGCAGAGGATTTGATGCGTTTGACACAAATGAATACTGACCTTTTTGGAGGTGGGGATGCGGTGGTGAAGTATGTGCTTGAGGGCCATGACCGGGGTGTCAACTGGGCTTCTTTTCATCCCACTCTCCCTCTTATTGTCTCTGGTGCTGATGATCGCCAAGTGAAACTTTGGCGCATGAATGGTATGTGTTTTCAAACAATTTTCCCCAGAGTTATGGGTATTAAGTTGGATGGTGATATTAGATCATGAGACATGTACTGGGAGCTTTTAATGCAGAACAGGTTTGTCAACATTGGTAGTCTGATGAAAGACAATGTATTGGGTCAAATTTGGTGACTTGGTGGAGCAGTTTTGTCTTGTACCCTGCTCATTACATAGGTCTTCATCTCACAAGAGTATGGGCACTCTATATAGTCTGTCTTAGCCTGAGTGTTTGTTCTATGTAAGCAATTGTGTTCGATAAGTTGTGATGATGAAACAATATTTCTTTGTAGCAAGGAAGAATGTGTTGTTGATGTGATCCTTCTCTGATTGCAACCTTTTTCTGGTGAATCAGACACAAAGGCATGGGAGGTAGATACTCTGAGGGGTCATGTGAACAACGTTTCATGTGTGATTTTCCACGCACGCCAAGACATAATTGTATCAAACTCTGAGGACAAGAGCATTCGCGTATGGGACATGTCCAAGCGCACTGGTGTGCAAACTTTCCGTAGGGAGCATGATCGGTTCTGGATCTTGGCTGCTCACCCAGAAATGAATGTCTTAGCTGCAGGACATGACAGTGGTATGATAGTGTTCAAGTTGGAACGGGAGAGACCTGCATTTGCTGTGCAAGGAGGCACTCTCTACTATATCAAGGAGCGGTACCTTCGTACGTATGACTTCTCAGCACAGAAGGATAACCCTCTGATTTCAATCCGCAGACCTGGGGCAACAGCCATGAATCAAGCACCTAGATCTCTCTCATACAATGCAGCTGAAAATGCAGTGTTGTTGTGCTCAGATATTGATGGGGGTTCTTATGAGCTTTATGCAATTCCAAAGGACACAACTGGGAAGGGTGAGAGCACTCCTGACTCCAAGAGAGGCTTGGGTGCAGCTGCTGTGTTTGTTGCAAGAAACCGATTCGCTGTCTTGGACAGGAATCACAATCAGGTGAGAGATGACACTTTCCACACTACTTACTGACATCTTACCAGAAAGTTTGAAACTTTATACAACTGGGCAACTGCTTGAGCCTGTTACAGCTAAGTCTTATGCTCAGCCACCAATCCCTTATTTAATGAAGCAACATGCAGTCAAAATATTAATGGCTATGCAGTGCCTGGGTTTCTAATGCATAACTGCATGCATCAGGTTCTAATCAAGGACATGAAAAATGATGTGACCAAAAAATGCAACCTACCTGTCTCTACCAGCGACATTTTCTATGCAGGAACTGGCAACCTGCTGTGCCGGTCAGAAGACAAAGTCGTTCTGTTTGATGTCCAGCAGCGCAGCACACTTGGAGAGCTGACCGCACCATTTGTGAAATATGTCGTCTGGTCCAGTGACATGGAGAATGTGGCTCTTCTCAGCAAGCATACCATCATCATCGCAAACAAAAAACTCGTGCTCAAATGTACAGTCCATGAGACTATCCGTGTCAAGAGTGGGGCGTGGGATGAGTCTGGAGTATTCATTTACACAACTGTCAACCACATCAAGTACTGCTTGCCAAATGGTGACAGTGGCATTGTCCGCACTCTGGATGTTCCCATCTACATCACCAGAGTGTCAAAAAACACCCTCTTCTGTTTGGATCGTGATGGCAAAAATCGGGTCATTCAGATTGATCCAACTGAGTACAGCTTCAAATTGGCACTGCTCCAGAGGAAATATGACCAGGTACAGAACTCTTTTGCATCTTTCAAGGAGCAAGTGGTTGCTCACTGTAGAAGCTATTTGAATATGGCTATGATTTGCTTGTCCTCATGGTTTTGTTGTGAACTGGTTTGTCTTGGATGGTGCAACAGGTTCTCCAAATGATCCAGAACATGAAGCTCTGTGGACAGTCCATCATAGCCTACCTTCAGCAGAAAGGCTTTCCTGAGGTGGCATTGCATTTTGTCAAGGATGAGCACACACGGTTCAACTTGGCTATTGAATGTGGCAACACTGCTGTGGCAGTGGCATCAGCAAAGGAGATTGATGACAAGGATTGTTGGCACCGTCTGGGTGTGGAAGCTTTGCGGCAGGTGTGAGGAATGACTGAAATGTAAAATGAATTTGTACAAAGTCAAACAAGATTTCTGTGCTTTTGTAGCATTTCAAATTTCCAGTATTTGCTGACCAGCATGTATCTAGGATCACCTTGTTTGTTTAAGTTGATCATACAGTAAGCTGCCAAGATGACTTTGTGAGCTTATGATCAACATTTTTGTGTGCTGTAATCTCTGTATTACATGTCTCTGTGCTCAAATTTTGATGGCTGATGTTACAGGGAAACTATGAGATTGTGGAATATGCATATCAGAAGACGAAAAACTTTGAACGTCTCTCTTTCCTGTACCTCATCACAGGAAACACAGAGAAGCTTTCGAAGATGCTTAAGATAGCAGAGATGCGTAGTGATGTGATGGGCCGGTTTCATAATGCACTATACCTGGGTGATGTTCAAGAGAGGATCAGAATTTTTGAGGAGTCAGGGCATCTTCCTTTGGCGTATGCAACAGCAACAACCCATGGACTTACAGATGTGGCTGAAAGGCTAAGAGAGCTTCTTGAAGATGTCCTCCCCACTATCCCTCCTCCAGAGAAAAGCTTTTTGCTGATGCCCCCCAAACCAATAGTACAGGAAAGCAACTGGCCCCTTCTGACTGTGAGCAAAGGCTTCTTTGAGGGTGCATTTGGGGAGTCTGGTGCTGTTGACCTGGAAGAGGAGGCTGCTGAGGGAGCTTGGGGAGAGGACTTAGATCTTGAGGTGGCAGAGAATGTGGGAGAGGATGATGATGCGGTAGTGGTTGAGCGTGAGAAAGGTTTGTTATTTGACTTTGGTTTATGTGACATTATGTGAACTTAATTAATGAAACAATTTCTTAGTCCTAAGACGAAGCTTGTAATGATGAATATGGAGGAATTGAAACACAAGGAACTTCAAATTGTCTTTTTGTTCTTTTGCAGGTGAGGACGATGAGGAAGAGGGCTGGGAAATGGAAGACCTTGAGCTCCCTGCAGAGCTTGCTGTTGCTGATGTTGTTCCTGCCAGCTCTGGTTATTTTGCTGTTCCAACACCAGGGATACCAACCAGCCAAATCTGGGTGCAGACCTCATCTTTGGCTGGAGAGCATGCAGCTGCAGGTGCATTCGACACAGCCATGCGACTGTTGAATCGGCAGCTGGGCATCAAGAACTTTGAACCTCTGAAGAGCATTTTCCTTGAGCTCCATCTGGCCAGTCATACCTCACTTCCAACTATGGTATCTCTCCCAGTGCTTCCCTTGGCTCTTGAGAGAGGGTGGAGTGAAACTGCAAGCCCAAACATTCGGGGCTTGCCTGCACTTGTTTACAAGCTTTCCTCGCTTGAAGAGAAACTTAAAGTGGCCTACAAGACCACTACTGAGGGGAAATTCACTGAAGCACTGAGGTATGATCCTGTGAATGACCTATGCAATTATCCAAATAATTTGACAATCAATGCAGAAACGGCTTCATGTTCTTTAGACAATGGTGCTGCTTGTATGTGTGTTACCGCCTTACTGGAAAGAAGAGTATGGGGTGCTCCTTCAGATAGGTTCATACTTTGTAAGAGGCAAGTTTTTCTCAGCATTGGTGAAGAGCAGTATGGTGTTTCTTCTGTTTTGTGCAGGCTTTTTATTAACATATTGCACATCATTCCAGTGGTAGTGGTGGATTCTCGCAAAGAAGTGGATGAGGTAAAGGAACTATTGGGAATTGCTAAAGATTATGCCCTTGCTTTACGCATTGAACTTAAGAGGAAGGATCCAGCTTTGAAGGATGACCCAGTGAGACAGGCAGAGCTTGCTGCTTATTTCACACACTGCACCCTTCAGCCGACACATCTGAAGCTCAGTCTGCAGTCTGCAATGTCTATTTGCTTCAAATTGAAAAACTTTGGTACAGCAGCAACATTTGCCCGCAGGCTTTTGGAGCTGAGTCTTTCTCCCCAGGTGGCAACCAGAGCTCGCCAGGTACTGAGGTTTTGCTCCTTAAAATATGCAATAATTTTCATAGTTTCTTCTCGCCTGTCTTTTGGACAATTCACCATCTCAAGCACCACATTTGAGACTAGTGAAGTATAATCATCTGGAAAGTAATATTGTTGGAAGTCTTTCATTGACAGAGATAGTTGACTTGTGTTTGTTTCTAACTTCACTGGGCTCTATAATCTTGCAGGTCTTGCAAGTTGGTGAGAAGAACCCCAAGGATGAGTTGCAACTGAATTATGATCCTCGTAACCCTTTTGTAGTATGTGGGTCCACCTTCACACCAATCTACCGGGGCAGTCAAGACATCTCTTGCCCCTACTGCCGAGCACGATTTGTGCCTGAAACTATGGGTAGCATGTGCTCTGTATGTGACCTAGCTGTGGTGGGCTCCAATGGGTCAGGCTTGTTGTGCTCTGCAACCCAGGTGCGGTAGGTTGGTGCCCATTGCATCGTGTTTATCTGTCTGTCTGTCTGCCTGTCTTTCTCTTTGTGTTTGCCTCCCTTCTCAATTTTGATCCTTTTGGGGATAAGAGGTTGGTGGAGAGCTGCTCTTTGTCATTGCTACACGCATTGTGTGGCTCTTCATGGGTAATTAAGCACAGAGGTCTATTCCATCACATTTCATTGTCTGTTTGACATGCATGAAATGCACTTTCAAAGGATGACGAGATGTAGTGAGGACTTTTGAGGAGTACCACATTTGTTGATCTTTGTTAAGTGCACTGACAACTTTTGAAAAACCAAGCACTCATTTTTAATTGAAATATATTATTCCAAAGAGCACCCACTCTTGAAATTCTGTGAGGGTGTGTGTGGAAAAGTCATTCACAGGAAACAATCTGTTCACTTTAGGTTTCACCTTTGTTTTGGTAGAGCTTTCAACTCTTGCAGATTGTTTCATCTACTTACTCAATATGTGTCACAGCCTTCTGTACTACTGGGGTTCCTTTTTTGAGTACAAGGTGGATGTACCATGGAGCTTATTGATTTGTTGGCTTCATCCTTACATATGATTTGTAGTGTTCAACGATGTGATGTTTCATTTGCTGTTCTGGTTGCTACAGATGCGAATTTTAAGAAATCATTTGATTGTGAATTGTTATCCTAGCTTGCTGATCTGATGTTCCGAACTGACAAACTTTCTCATTTCTCATTATATATGACTTGTAATTACTTAGGGACATTGGTCTTCCTTTCTTGCTCGTTTTGTATCTGTATTTCCTTTGTTTTCTGTATCTATTGTTTTCCCTTTGTGTTTCTTGTCTTGTAGACACTCGGGGAGCACACTCTTGATTCTAGCTTTGTTTTGTGTTTGTGTTTCCTTTCTTTTCACGCTTACTAATGCTTTGTGTTTCTTGGTAAAGCTTCTGAAAGTTGTTGAACCAACTTTCAAGGGTTATATCACAAGTCATGGGAAGATTGACGGTGCTTTTGAAAGGTGACAAAACTTTTGAGGGTTATCAAGTCAGATCTCCTGAGACGGGGAGTGGCATTTTCAGAATGAGAAAATGCGAGAGATGAAGCTCACACTCTCATTTCTTGAAGGGGCAACGTGTGCAAGCAACAAGTCTTGTGAAAAGGATGAGGTTATGAAAGGCAAGTGACTTACTCAAAAATAGCTCAGGCTAAACATCATCTTTCAAAAATCCTCATATAAAACTAGACCTATTTATTACCTAGGGGCCAACATCCCACTACGTAAAGCAAAAATCCCAATGCATCAAAGATTAATGACTTAAACATGATAGTGTGTGCTTATTTGTTATTCTTCTTGTGCTTATTATTTTAATTTTTCTTATGAGGAATTAAATTTTTTTTCCTCACATGGTAGTGGGTGGATGCACAATGATCCTTGTTGCATCAAGTCATATCATACTTCAATGTTCTTAAACATTGAGGTTAATGGTGGGTTAAATTATCTTGCAAATGGTGTGTTATGATGTGATTAAAATTGAATAAATTTTAGGTTTTACATCTAAAATGTTCAATGGAGAAAACCATTTTTATCTTGGAAGATGACCATTTTAAGTTTAACATTTGAATATCCATTGCAAAATTAATTTGATTGAAGGGCATTTTTACACTTGAATATCTAGGCCATGGCCCATGGAACCTCATGGTACCTTATTCTTTTGGATAACACCATGGCAAAGCCTATGGGCCCTTTGTTCCTAGTGTAAATCCAAATTAGATCCAAAAATCATTTTTTAAAAAATTTTCAAAAATACAACTATCTTTTACATTTTTTGTCATCAATTTTTTTTTAAAAATTCCCTTTTTTTCTTTGCTCATTTTACTTTCTTCTTCATTTTTCTTTTCATACCACACACCATGGATGAAAAAAAGAAAAAAGGACTTTGATGATGGCAATGCTTTCGTATTTGTATATGTTGATTCATCAAGTGGTGACGATTCAAGCCCTTGTTTTAAAGTATGGAATGGAAAAATCAACAATGTTTGTAGTCATGTGTGATTTGTTATGGAGGAATAAACATATTGTTTGCATTTTTTTAATGTAATGTGGATGCAAGGACCGATTTTTAGTTGGTTTTTGAGTACTTACATATAAAACTTGTTCAACCAAATAACTAGAGTTTCTTGTAGTACATATTTTTTGGGTGCAAACTAGATTCAAGGAGTCATCTCAAGTCACAATTGCTACTTTGTTTTCCATTGAGGTAATGGTTATTTAAATTGATATTGAACTTTTTGTATGAATTTTTACAACATTCCTAGTGTATTATAGGAACATGCTTATTTTTTTGAAATTAATCTAATAGGTATGGAATATGCAAAAATGTTTTCACGAGAATGTCACCATTGTTTTTCATTGCTCAAAGATTTTTTAAAAAAGACTTCAAATGATTTGAAAATTATATTTTTATCAAAACAAATAAATTCTAATCTTTACAACAATGTCTTTTTGGTTATAAGAATTTATTTAATTGAAAACTTGATTTATAAACCATGATTTTAAGCACGTTTTGTAAAATATCTTGTGAATATTCTATGAAAAAGGATTTGGTCATGTGTTTTTGTGACTCTTAATATTATGTTTCAACCCATTTCAATGTCCAAGTATGCATTTGATAGGAATTGAATTAAAGAGGTTGAAAAAAAATTACAAAATTGGCTAACATGAGGTGAATAGTGTAGGGTTCATGAGGTGAAAGGGCTAATATCACAAAAGTTAGGCTAGTAGAATCGAATGAAGGGCAAATAAGGCAATTTTAAATGTATATTGATGTGAAAAGGTATAAATATTTTAAAAATTAATTAGAGAAGATGAAAAGAATGAAGATTTAGTACAAAAAACCACTAATCAACATATGGTCATGGCCAAAACACTTTGGAAATACAAGTTGAAAAACCAATATGCTTTGGATTTGAAAATTTTATGAATGGCATGAG
Organism: Sphagnum contortum; assembly: GCA_963920785.1. Lineage (NCBI taxonomy): Eukaryota > Viridiplantae > Streptophyta > Sphagnopsida > Sphagnales > Sphagnaceae > Sphagnum > Sphagnum contortum. The sequence continues at coordinate 8,354,371 of OY987282.1, forward strand.
TGAGTAAAATGATATTTTTGTACCAATTTTGCCATATAAATTATTGTGTTTCTCAAATGAAATCAACACTCTTTGAATGCTACCACTAACTCCTTTGCTATTATTAATGATTTTTTCAAAAATCTTTCAAATTTTTTCACCTTTGTCAAATTTGTCTTTGTGTATTGCTTGTGATGTGTAAACATCATTGTATTAGGTTTCATTAGACAAATAAATTCAACTTCCTTTGCGATAGCTAACAAGTCCCTCGATAAATTGATTTGAGTGCACTTGCAAGAAAGCTTATGAACATATTTTTGCTACATAGTGAAACATTCTCGTAATATCTCAAAAGTAACAATTTGATTTGGTTGTAGAAGTATCACTAATTGTGGGAAATGATCAAATGAATCTAGATTTTTCTACAATTGGATTCAAAGTTAACTTGATAAGAAAAAAATATCGAAAGAAAAAATAAAATTGTAGAGGTGTTATTATATTCGTGAGAAGAGACTATAGATTTTTCTAAACCACACTTGAATATTCCAAGTGGTGATCTTCCCTAGGATGTCTAGGAAAATTAAAAGAGAAACTTTTATTTTAATGGTAGAATAATCCCCCTTTTGTACTATAGGAAGGGTAGCTTGACCTTTTTACTTTGATCTCCTTAAGAGGCAATTAAGAATTAGATTCTATTTTTAGGGTTGACCAAACTAATGCTTCCAAATTGGTAGAATTGTCCTATTGCATTGGTGCTTTGAAACTAGTAATGCATTTTAGTAAATAAATTTCACAAAGTTGTAACTTTTTCAAATATAAACTCCAACTTCAATGTTTTAAGTGTCCATTTTTCAATTACTCAAAGGACCTTTCTGATGTTGTAATAAATGTCCTACTTGGAGTTAATTTAACATCTTAAACCATTCAAAAAAATATGGTTAATATAAAATTTTGGTAGTTTTCAAACTCTTTTGATACATATTAATTTTGATATTTATGAAAATATTTTCAATAGGTATTTTCAATATTTATATAACTACTTTCAATAAATCTTTTTGTAAATTGTTTTTATTAAATCTTTTATGTAACTATTATGTAGAGCTACTAAAAATATCACTAAAGTAATAATCAAAATTGTAGCTTTAATAATAGCACTTGTGACAAGCTCCACAAAGGACAAGCTCATTTAACACATGACATCTCTCCAATAAGTTGTTCAAACACAACCATGAAGTTTGGGAAACACCAAGAAGCTCCAATATTTTGTTAAGACCAATTGAAGTTTAGAACCCATTTTTAGTGTAAAACATGGTTTATTACATACCAACAAATTGTCCAAACACACACCCATACATTCACTAGTTTTTAAACATAAAGCATTTGCTAATTTCCCTTCCAATTTATTTATCAAAGGAAATAGTGGGAATATTTTCATTGAGGATCTTGAGTTTATTCATGTAGACTTCACCAAGGGCATGGTCACTTGTACATGGGATTCTAAGTTTTTCTATTTGTTTCTAACATGGATATTCCATCATGCGCAATCCATAGTAGTGTTGAAAATACTAATGCCATTACTACTAGCCCCGTGAAGGCTAATGTCTCACTAAACATGAAGCGGAAATCCTCTACATCCAATTTAAACCAAGCCAAAGACCCACTAAAAAATCATCTATGCCCGTAGATAGCCACTAATACAAGGAATTAACCCATCACATTTTTAAGCCCATGTATATAGCTTTGAAAAATATAGTAGCATGGCAAACTAGAAGGATTTGGATTGGGCTAATTGAATGGGCTTGGGAAAGTTTTGTGAACTCTATTGGGAACATTACCATAATAAGGTTATGCACGAATGTATTTGAAATTGAATTCACCAACACAACAAAAAATTATTTCATCATTAAGCACCACATCAATCATTAAAAAGGTTTGTGGATATATTAAATGCAATTAAGAAATAATCAATTGAAAAAGAATTCACCTCCTACATCTCATGTGGCCAAAATTGGATGACTATTAGCGAAAGTTAAGATGAAGTACTAATCAAGTTTAATGGCCTCTAGTTGAAGGGGTTATGCATGAAAAGGACCGCATCTCACGTGATTAATTATTTGTTTTATAGTCTATTACTTGCCACGAAATGTCACAAGCACAAAAAAACCAAAACAAAATATTTCCAAAGGTCAAAAATAGAGCATGACAAAGGCATGCCTAATTTAAAATCCAAACATAAAACATGAAAATTAAAAACAATAGCACATTGAATTTTACCAATAACAATTATTATAAGAATTCAACTATATTTGTACATAAAGTCCCCACTTAACTCATGAAGACCTACATGACTTGCATTGGACCTTTGCTTACAACGTTTTGGTGTGTTTGCCATTATCTCCATGGATTTCATAGATTGCATTCTTTAGGATTAGCTCCCATTCCCATTCTAAGAACACCACCTTTTTAAAATAAAAAATTGAAGGACTTTGACCAAGGAGTTGAAAACATGACCACAAAGAGAAACAATGTCATTTGTCATCAATACCAAAGTTTAAATAGTCTCTAGTTTGACAACTAGTGATGAAAACAAAGTACTTTTGTTCAAGATTTCTATAGAAGATATATCAATTCCTAGTTATACCCACCAATCAATGACAATAAATTTGGTCTTTAAGCAAACTCCCATCATTGTTATATCCAAGATTTTCAAGAGAGAAATAACATTGGTAGTAAAACTCCTTACAACTGATCAAGTCAAGGACATTGTGAGGCTAGGACTCTTTCCATCTTGTTCACCTCTTTGTGACGAGCTTGGAAAACTTTATAATTTTGCTATCACCATCCATTAGCAAAGGGGATTTACTCGTTCTCTTGACCAAAGTATGCCATGTTAGCCCGAGGATAACTAATGGTTTGGGATCAACCAAACTTTGGATTGACATCGTATCAAAATCAAAATCCTTGAAATCCAATTGCGTATTCAAACCTTGGAGAACAATAAGGTTATAAAGTTGGATGTTCAACTAGAGAACTTGGGCAAGGAACAATAGAAGGTGTCAACTTGAAACAAGGAGATGGAATTGTTCTTTCACATTGTGGATACCAATAGACAAGAATGGTACCTTAAGGTCTAGGGAAGGGAGCTTCAATTGACCAAAAAAAAATTGAATTTGAAAAAACTAAAGCAACAATGAATAAGCTTGAGCGTAAGCTTGGCTAGGTGCAAGCTTGGCAATTAAAACAAAAAAATCAACCAAACATTGGATGCTTAAGGAATGAAAACATAGTACAATGGAGTTTTTTGGAAGTCTCAATTTCAAGTTTTCTCTAGGTTAGTCAAGTCTTGTTGTATATAATTCAAATGCATTTGAAAAATGTAATAAAAAAGAAATTATAAACGATAAATTCTATTGTAATCTTCCCAAATTTGAAAATATTACACAAAAATATCAATATTTAATCCAATGTGGGCTTTGTAATACAATAGGGTACATCCCATGTTACAATCAAAATAACCATGATTATTGATTTTTTTGTTTACAATGAAACTTGAAAACATGCCTATAACATAAAGTGGATGCAAAAGGAAAAAATAATAATACCCATGTGAAAAATACATGTTTATTTCAGGTGATTCCTATAGTATAGGAGGAATGTCCTTTCCTAAGTAATTCTCCAATATGATGCATTGCAAAATATTTTTTGAATCTAAAACATGTCTTTTAACTTTTTGTGTTGTGATAAAAAGACAATGTGGAAACTTTAGAATAAGACTAGAATGGGGGCACATCATGATTCTTTCTTGGGCATATCAATTATAGAAATCAAATAAAAGGACTTACTTAATGATTAGAGACACAAGATTCTCACAAATTCACATTGGATTTATCACAACATTCACTTTAAAAAGATACACCACCCTTCTATTTATTAATGTATTTTACAATTCCCAATGAATTTAACATTCAAATGAGACATTTTAATTTTTTCTTAAGGCATATTAGTGTAGCATGTGCTATTGGGCCCAAATGTGAACTAATTACCCAACTATTTTGTCCCTCCAAAACCATTTCTTGTAATCTAATTGAGTTTTCAATGACAGAAACTATTGAAAATTCAATATTTCCCAAGTCTAAAACTTTCAAAATGACCTTCATGAAATCCTATTCATCAACTGATTTTCAACACCAAGAGCATGCCCAAATTCTTTTTTATAAAGTTTTGTTTTAATTTAAATGAAATTTCAATGAAAAATGCAATATTCAATAACTTTTCCACCATAGATCAAAATGTTATACAACCAACTTGGTGCACCCCTTATTCATCAAAGGGTTTCCAATAGTACTATGAGCACAACAAGAAGTGTTGTGGTTGTTTGGGAGATCTCAACATGATAAACAAACAAAACAAACAACCTTCCTTCCCTCGTAGATAAATTCTTGATTGTTGGCATGGTGTCACAAAACTTCGAAAAATCATAATTATATGGAATCAAAACCAAAATTGACTTGAAAATTCATATTCAAATAACTCTTGAAAATATCTTTTGAACTATGTATTAAGCTTGCAATTTGAATGAGATTTGCCCCTTTAAATTTCACTTTTTTGAATGCAAGGAGTATTTATGTAAATACTTGAAAAAACATTTAAAACATTCTTTTGTCTAGATTATTATGTAAACCTTTGAATAGGTTGGGAAACAACCTTCTTTTTGGACATGCAAGCCCAACTTATTATAACCGTTTTCAAGAACTTTACAATGATTCAAAGATCATTCATGTTTTGAAAAAAGTTTCAACAAGGTTTGATCCCTTAATTATCCTTACTTTGAATATGAGAGACTCTAGAGAAACCCAATTCTCAAATGGAAAATTTCATGTTGGGAATCTCTTAGGATTGCTTCCCTTGGACCACATATCTTCTTCAATTTCGTTCATTTAGGTCAAAAGTGTAACTCCCAAACCCTTTGGCAAGTCCTGAATTTTCATTTGGCTCACTCACCTCTTTACTTCATTCCCAAGATTCGTTGTGAGCTAAGAGGTTAAGGCCATGACAATGTGGAAACATTAGAATTACCACATGCATGACTTGAGCTAGTTCATGACCAATCTAAAATACACAAGGAATGTTAATTTTATGGCCAAGCTAAACTACATCCAAGTTAGTTGTAAACTAGGACTAGTCAAATTGCTATGTGTAGGCTAGTTGTAGGTGAGAGCATTCCTAAAATTTAGAGGCCTAGGACCTACACAACTTGATTGCTTTATAAACTAGCTAAAACATTTAAAAGCCGAGTCATAAACTAACTTGAGTCAATCATTATGCTCAATTATTATGTATAGGGTTAGGCCCCAAAAGGTGAGATCATTCCTAAACTAAGGGGCCTAGGACTAAGCTAAAACAACTCTGATTCCAAGACAATTGAGAAATTCACAGTTTTGTGTTAAGAAAGTGGCAGTTAAAAGAGAATTAATTACTCAAATGTTTTTTATAAAAAGAAATTTGGAAGCTTGTTAATTCTCTGTACTATCAGAGCCAGGTTTCGATCCTGGGACCTGTGGGTTATGGGCCCACCACGCTTCCGCTGCGCCACTCTGATGCAGCTGCTGAGCTAGTGTCGTATATCTATATTTGTTCTCTACCTCTTCCAGTACCATTTTGAACAAATTCTTCCCTTTGTGTCTTCTCCTTGGTGCATTTTTTTGATGAGGTTTTCTTTCTCATGTTTTTGTTGTCACAGGATACTGGAAATGAAAAGGTGTGGGAGATGGCAGGTGCAGCTCAATAGTTGTGTATTGGGTTAGGAGCAGATCGCTCCCAAAATGGTTGGTGTATTAATTATACTATCCAGAGATAGCTCGCATGATTGCAAATAAATGGTTGTTGAGACATCTTCAATAGTTTTGTGTCACAGAGAAGGATGCCTGTTAAAGCTTTAAGAGGAACAAGAATGTGGCAATCCAGAAAATTGCCATGAGTTAAATAAAAACTTGCTTATAAACTGTGCAAATTCTAGTTGGGATGATGATGTATGTAGCTCTTCAAACAGCAGCTGCTTTGAAGTTCATTTGCACTTCATGCAATTAGATCAAAGTCTTGTGGATCTGGAATGCTACGAAGGAGGTTACAGTTTTGTGGCCTAAAATGCTTTACATATTGTGGAACAGAGAATCAAATGGTTGTTGTTTGAGAGAGAGGGAATAATAAGCCAAGTATCCTGCCATCCTGTGATGATGGCTGGTGTAAAGCAGAGGGCTTTCTTACAACACACCCGCAAAGCTAATTCTGGACAAGAATGATTATGCATTCTCCTCCTGATGAGCATCTGTTCTGCATCATTTAATGCACTTTCTAGGATGGAACAAGAAATTGAGGATGATGAAGGTTATATGCTGACCTATTTTTGGAATGATTCAACTGATAGAGAGTGTATTCTCACCTGTTGTAACTCAGAAACTGTGACACCCCTCCCTACAAGCCCCACATATCAAACCTGCTCAGAGTGCGCTGTGGTTGACAGAGCTAGTAGCAGCTCCTGGTCACAACAGTGCTCACATTTTCTCCTTGGCTTATAGTCACATTCACATGGTAGTGAGCAACAAGTGGTAGATGGTGATACTTACAAAGTGGAAGAAGGAGACATTTTACTCCAAAGAATTTTGGTGCAATTTGACACGTAACCAAAGGCAGCACTCTGCTCCTTTCTTTTGGAATCTTCTTGGCAATAGTGCAGTCCAAAGTCTACCAGTCTACAATAACATCTAACGCAAAGCAATAGTTGATTAAGCTCAGACTTGTACTGCAGGTGGAATATCAGCAAGGTCCAACTCATTGAGACCAAGAGCGTTGGCTGTTGATCCAAAGTTGCCTCTCAAACCAAGACCACCCTGTAAGCAGTTCCCACAAAACAAGGCAAAAATCATAATTCCTCCAAGTCTCCAGGATCTCTCACCACATATGATTAGTTGAACTGATAAGAAAAACAGCATGAAGAGAACCAATGCACAACTTCATGTTCTGCAAAGTCCCAGAGATCCCAACCTGTACAAGGGGATGGTTTTTCATATTGTTACTATTTGAAAGCATGACTGGGCAATCAGAGAACAGTAGACACCTTGAATACCTCTTGTTGCAACCTTAGTTCTTCAGCACGAGCAGCTGCTTCAGCTTGAGCAACCCGTTGCCTAAATGTCTTTGCCATCTCATCTGCCTGCAATTAATCCACAACAAAGTGTTGCATTAATAGACTGCACTAGCCAACAAGCCCTGTTCAGAGACATAGGGACAGCTAAGGATGCTCAAGCAACGTTTTGGTTCAGATTCCACGTCAGCACATAAAATTGTGGTGTGTCACTGTGTGAGGTTTTCAAATGCAGAAACCCACCTTCTCATATACAAGGGCTGGATTACGCAGCATATCACCAGGAGTGGGCTCCAATTTCTTAGTGGACAAGCTGATGCGCCCTCTCTCTTTGTCCTGGCTCAATATCATCACCTGCACAATCAAAGCGCCATCACACACTGATCTCCTTTTGTTTGAAGCCAGCAGTGACAAGGTCACAAAATGTGAGGCTAACACATCATTCTTTACAAAACCTCAAGAAGCCTGAATGTAGTTAAACCTGCCATTTCAGCATTGTCATGGGTACGTTGCTTGAATCTGCCAAAATGACTACAAACACACAGCAGGATATTACCTTCAGTTTGTCACCGGGAGAAAGCACAGTTTCAACAGTAGTAAGCCGGTCATGACTAATTTGGCTGATATGTAGGAGCCCACTGACACCTCCAATGTCAATAAAAGCTCCATATGGTTTCACAGTTTGCACTGTACCCACAACAACACTGCCAATGCCAAATGCCACATGGTTCTCAGCAATGGCCTTGCGGTTGCTGAGCACTAGGCGTGTCCGCTCTTCATCCACTTCCAAAAACTTGAGAGGTAGCTCCTTATCCACCACCTCTTCTGGATTTTGTCTCTACACAATAACACCACTTTTTCAAGGGGCTGCCAGCATGACATGTAGGATAAAGTACAGTATCTTCCAATCGGATTGAAAGATTAAAGAGATCGCACCAAAAGTAAAGTGACATCTGAGGATAATCCCAGTACTATCTATCTTGATGGCTCTAACAACATTCCACCATTTCCACCTGGCTTTTGGATTGTCCAAGGCAGCAACCGTGACCTTGTCAAAGTAAAGTCATGATAGTCACTTAGAAAACCCATTGATGAGGGAGATGGCACCAAGAAACTCACCGCAGAGATCTGGGAGAATGGGACAAAGCCTCGCAGACCTTCAACCTCCACAACCACCCCACCTCTGTTTGCTGACAGAGCCTGTAGGCCAGACATCATGTGTCAAACATCTCGATAAAATCTGCCAACTTCCCCATACTTACAATTTAAGTCAACCTGACTAGAATTTGAATAGAATTGAGAGATGACCCAATGACCAGATTATAGAGATTTCAGATTTGAAAACATATTAACAAGCAGTGGAAAAGAGGAAGACCCAACCCTAAAGTATATTGAAAACATAAATAAAAAGCTGAGGAGCAGTTTGAATATCCTGTGTCAAACAGTAAAAGATTTAAACTTGCCACAACTTGACAGCAACTTTCTGCTACCTATTCAAAGAATACTAACCAAGGATTGACAAGATATGAATTACCTTCCCCCTAATGACTACATCATCCATTTGTAATTGCCTGCACCGTTCCCATGAGAAATCATATTGCAGCTTCTTGAGGCTCAAAATCATTCGACCATTGTCATCATCATCACGTATAATGCTGAATTCCTCCTCCACACCTGCCACCAGTCCCATCTCCTCCACACTCTTGAGCTTGTAAATGCATGCCTCTGCTAATGGCAAGTATGCAGGTGCTTTTGCTCCAATGTCAATCAAAGCTCCGTTGTAATCTGTCTTGAACACAATGCCTTTCACCTGTTTCCCACCATCACATAACACTCTGTTTCTTTCATTTTTATCCAACCGCTTCAAGGTCACAAAACATCCCTAGGATTCTGCAAAAATAATATCCAGCAGGCAGGCTGTAAATGGCTAGCCAGGAACCAGAATGCTGTCAAGAAATGAACATGAAGTATCATATTGTTGCAGAAAGAAAGATGGTCTACAAATAGGGGGAGCCTGTGGAGGAGCTTATTACCGTGTCTCCAATTTCGAAGCTGAAGTCGTACTTAGATAGTGCATCTGCAAACTCCTCATACGTGAATTGTACACCTTCCAAAGGAGTTTCCAGTGCTCTCTCCCACCTCTGCTCTGCCTCAGCCTGCATATGTCTTTCGACATCAGAATCAAATTTCTCCAGAACTCTCAGAATTCTCTACCAAAACCTCAAATTTTTCCACTGTGCCTGGATCCAATAATGCCTGCTGTTTTTCTTTCTCCCGGTCAAGCCCTGCAAGACCTATACAACAACAAGAGGAAGAAGCTCATGTTCTAAACCCGCGAGACATCGCAACTAGGTACAACAGGCGTGCGTTTAAGATCCTTGCCAGTAGATTATCCTTGACTCTCGGAGTCGCGACCGCCGCTGCTCTACACTGCACACGCGACACTCCACCAGCTATTACCGCACCTCCCGTCGTCGACGCCAATTTCACCCCCGACAATCTGCTGTTCTTCATTCCTAGCAATACCGTTGCTGCTGCTCCGCCTCCTAATGTGGACCGACGACAGCCCTCTCCAGAAACTCCAGTAGACACAGCCACTGACCTTGTGGCCATAGCTGCTGCAGCCATCTCCATCTCCGGAGCTCACGACCCTCCCTCTATAAAAATGCAAAGAATGAATGCTCCCTCCCTTCCCCACCACCCCCGCAAACTTCCAAAACAACAGACCTCTTAATCCCCAAAAAAAGAAAAAAAGAAAAAGAAAAAAACCAGATGTAATCAAGCTACTTCTGTGTACAATCTCGTCACCAACTTTGTGAACAAAAATGCACAGAATCGCACACGAGAATCGCAGATTCTGTGCGCGCGCGCAAGAGGACGTGACGGAGCGAATGCAAAGCGGAGAGAGAGAGAGAGAGAGAGAGAGAGTGTTCCAGTAGAGTGCAGGAGTGGCGGGCGAGAGGCCACAGGCTGGTGGCGATACCTTATCCACGTAGCTCGCCATCTAATTCTCAACGAATCCAAGCAAATTGTCCAAAACGCACACACATTCGCCAAATATACAGCGGATGGATGAATGGTGGGTCCCAAATATACAGGGAATGGATGAATGTTACTACCCATAAATTCATTGGATGGATGAATGATGCATCCTACAAATAGAGTGGAGTAGTTGGAAATATGGATGCCAAGTCCCCGAAAACTGCAGTGGATGGATGGATGAATGATGGGCTCCCAAAAAATTATAGTGGGATGAATGATGGAGTCCCAGAAATTTAAACTCGACGGATGAATGATGGGTCCAAAAAATATGCTGTGGATGGATGGTGGGTGAATTTACTCTTGGTTTTATAATTAAGGAAATTATCTCCTGTGTAATTATAGCTTGTTATTTTAAAATTAAAATTAAAAATTTGAAATAAAATTTAAAAAATTTTATATTAAGAAAATAACCCACCATGTTTAGAAATAATTTAGAACTAATTTTTTTTTATTAAACAAAATATTCATAACCTCATGCGTGATTAGGCTATGGAAAATCAAACATTACATTTGGAAAAAAAATTCCCATTGTGTGAATATTGTTTTAAATAATGTCATAAATTGAGTGAAGGATTGTCACAAGGCCTTGGCTCAAGGAAATGAATGTTTGTGAGAAAACAAGTAATTTTAAATATTTTAAATATCAATGGTTTTCCTTATATATATATATATATATGGGGAAAAATAATTATATTGTGGCTTCATGGTGTTCTATTTTGAACACACTTAAATTTTAAGAATGATGCAAAATTGTTTGAAACTTGTATTGAAATATTACAACTCATTCCAATTTGTTTAGTCATTAATTGGGATGAACAAAATTATTAATTTTATGTTCATAATGTCATCATGAGTATTAATGTAATAATACCATTTAAAACAAATTGTCTTAATTTTAAATTAAAATATGGCTATTTTTCAAGGCAATGGGTCTAACATAAATAAAAAATATTGCAAAGAATTGCTCAGACACCATTTATTTAATCACCTTTAATCAAAAAATCATAATGAAAGTAAACCTCAAATGCAAATATTGCAATGTTAGCCAAAATACAAAAACCAACAAAAGTTATTAGGTCAAATGAAGTTTATACACTTGGTGAAAACCTTGTTTGTGAGAAATTGCAGGTATGCATTGGCAATGCACACGGATAATGTGCACATTGATTATAAGTGTTTTGATTTGTAGAGTTTTGTTTGCCATCTTATTGATTTACAGAATTGGACTTTGATCTGGACTTTTGTAGAGGACAAGTTCTTTGTAGTTTTGTTGGTGGACTTGGCTATAGCAAGCACACTTTGAGGCCAAGACTTTGTAAGATGATTGCCATGCAGTTTAGTTAAATGTTAAGCAAAGGGATTTGCAATTGAGTGCTATGGATTTTGGTTTTACAGGAGTTTGCAGTAAGGCTAGTGTTGGTTCACAATCTCTGAACCATCGTGTAGTAGTTAACCAAGAAATTATGATGATCAGTCATCCTTGGTTTTGAGGAATGCTTCTCATTTTGATGGACTTTTAAGGATAGCTCAGAATGGAAGATGAGTGATGAGTACAGTGAGGACCAAAGACAGGCCCAAAGACAGGATTATTGGAAGAATAACTACCCATTATGTCCTAAGTTTTTCCCCCTTCACATTTTAGGGTTTAGGGTTTAAGGAAGCAATAGGAAGACTCTGGTAGTCATGATGTTTGGTTGGCACTCAAGAGACTCATTAGCTTAGAAAAAAAAGAAGTGGAAGTACCTTAGCACATCCTCATTCTCACATTTGAGATCCCATGTTTCTGTCTCTGTGACAGAAGCAAAAGAAAAGTAACAATCTGCAAATGCAGCTTATGACTGTTACTGGGAAAAAAAAAGCTTTGCTTGAGTAGAAATATTGTCCAGAAACAAAAACAGAGTTGTGGGTGAGACTTGTTTTGCCTTTTTTTTGATCTCCATGGCTCTGTTGTTAGAACAGATGGAGAAGCAATTTCACTGAAGCTAATAAGGTCTGATTGGTGGTACCATAATGTGTAACTTCTAACTTCAGTCTCTGCCCTGATGAAAAACAGGGAAGATAGTGAAGGAAGGTGTCACCAACCTCAAGAGGACCAAGTTTAGGAAGGCCTCGGAAAGCTGTTTGTCCATGCATTTGCAAAAGCATTGTTCGCAAAGAAATTCGATTGTTGCTTCTTACTCGAGGACCTCAACTGGAAACTCTTTAAGAAACAGTCAAGCAGCGGTTTCTTTCCTCTGTTGTTTGTCTTCTCAAAGAGATTGTCCCCCTCCCGTGACCATCGCAGTTCCACCTTACGAATAATGCTACTCATAAAGTATTAGACTATCACCATCACCATCACCATCTTCATCAGAAGAGAATTGGGATTGAAAGAGAATCCCAAGAAACTGATTCTGCACAAATTGGGGGGGCTGGTAGATTCAGTTCATTCTGGGAGGAGGAGATCATCATCAAACCAAAAATGCATATACCAAAGGAGCTCGTTCCTTTCACTATGGGTGTGTGTGGGGGAGAAAAAACGTGCAAAAAGAAAGAAGAAGAAGAAGAAGAAGAAGAAAGAAATCAGCGATGGCGGGCAAGCTCGTCGTGTAGCAGCAACAAAGTCCCTGCAGTACCGCACACCACGATAACCGGCAAGCGAAGAACAAATATATCCACAGGATATTATCTCACCACAGAGGACGGGTATGAGAAAGGCACAAGCAAGGCAGGCAAGCAGGAAGGTATACCCGTGTCCCACTGCGGTGTTTCTCCTCTGCCGAGGGTGCCGCCGGTTATCAGCGGCCTTCGCACAGACCGACCGCGCCCGCAGCGAAGTATAAAGACCGCAGTGTCTCTTCTCCGGCAAATCGCTGGCAGGACAATTACATCGGCGCATCTCCTCTCTCTCTTGTGATCGCTGCATCGATTCTCTCTTTTATCTGCGCATCTGCTCTGCTCATTCCCGCCCAAGAGAATGGGAAAGAGTTGGGAATTGTTTATGCAGAACTGGTGAAGTCGTTGCAAAAGCATTATTGTTGTTGTTGTTGTTGTTCCTGTTGTTGGCGTTGGTGGTTTGGCGGGTGTTTGCGGCGGTGGTGGTGTCGTGGTGGTGGTGCTTGACAAGGAGCAGCAGTAAATTCAGCGCCTTTGTGTAATAGTAGACGGGAAGGACACCGATGATGGCCGGCCAGGCGACTTTGTTGCCATGCCAGGGCGTATGGGGTTCGGTGTGCACCGTTCCTCCTGCTTCGTCCATGTCTCGCAGCAAGTCAACCGCTCTGCAATGCACCAGGTTCGCAAACAAGCTGCAATCAATTCACCACCTTCTGCAGGAAGCTGGGGATTTGGGGTTTAGGAGGGTTGACAGTCAACAAGAATTTGGGAAGTGGGTTCGAGTTTTTTTCAGAAAGGATTCTTGGGTTTCAGGAATTAGGGATGCCAAGGAATCCATACGAGACACGCCAAGCAGTCATGCCTTCCTTCGTTCCAATGAGTACATTCAGGTTTAGGGCTTAGTCAATCCGGCTGGCTCTGAAGAGAATGTCTAGGTGAAATCTGTCATGTGACAGATGTTTGGAATTGAGGAGCTTTGGAGTCTTATCTCCATAGCAATTTCATGCGATTGAGGTTTGCTTCCCTTCCCTGCAGGTTGCGAAGGGTTATGCAAGAAAGACCAGGCATGAAGTGGATGAGAAAAGCTGCTCGAATTGTCTCAGAAGCAGGCTTTGGAGGTGTTGGAGGACTTTCAGAAAACCATAGATGGAAATTGGATGCAAAGACCCAGGCTGTTGCAGCAGACAGTCATCCTGTATGTCTTTTGCACCATCACCCAGTAGGAGTAGCATGAGGGAAAAGATAAGAGTGTGAAAGATTAGCAATTGGCATTCTGGAGTGAGTGTGTCAAGGTTCAGGGTTTAAGGTGAAGAAAGTTTGGCTCTAGGGTGTTGAGTTTTCTGGGGTTTGTGATGAGGCAGCAGGTGGCAGCAGCAGCAAGAGAGACCAATGTAGAAGTGCTGCATGTGTACAGAAATCCTCTTCTTCAAGATACTGCAGCAGCAGCGCTTCTTAAGCAGGTACCATCATGCTTTGTGCATTGTTTTATCTGTTGTTGAAAGTTATGATTTGTCTGTTGTTGCTTCATGCCTGGAGTCTGAAATGAGGTTAGTTCCTTTTCTTTTTCTGCTCGTTAATACTGAGTGCTATAACCACAGGTACAGGAGAAAGTATGCCCCGATGTGATAAGCATCAAAACAGAGCAGGTAAATGGTCTGTTCAGACTCTTTGTACAAGGCCAGCTTAATTCTCTATACTGGACTGCTTGAGGGTTAGAGGAAGGGTCACAACCCATCTCCAACATTTCTAAAGTATCTTGTGATGGGTGTTGGTATTACCGTTACCATACATTCTTTCCTTACAAGTCCATGTTTTACAGTTCTAGTATGCAATAGCCAATAGCCATAGTTCCACAGAACAATGATGCTACTAGTCACATGAGTTTGAAAGGAAGGATGCACGAGTTCACAGGGTGTTGAACTCCTGTGACTGGAGCTAGACGTACTGAAGCTGGAAATGCAATGCGCACTGTGTGCTGAAATTCAAGGATATACGGTAGCACATTTGAATATTGTGTGTAGAGTTGTGACTTATTGAGTTTTCTTTGTGGTTCAAGCTTTATACATCTGAGTGCTAGACATTGACCATCCAGCATGATAACCATTCTTACTATTTGAAGGACAATGTTGATTTATGTACATTGGCACTTGAAGGCTGTGTCTGGATATTGAATGTGCCCATCATATTTCCAGCTTCAGTACAAAACCAGAATTTAGAACAGCTTTGATTTGCCCAAAAATCCTTTTAAGGAATTCTATTACTAAATGCATTCTTCTTCTGTGTACATGGATTGCAGTGTTTCAACATTGCGTTGAGTTCACCACTGTCACCTGAGAAATGGGATGTGCTACAGTGGCTTCTTTGTGAGACTTACGAGCCTGAGAAGTTTCAGCTATCCAGCACATTAAATCCGAATTTGGATTCAAATACTATGGCAGGTGTGCATTTCCATTCCTTTGTCTTTAGCATCTTTTGCTTTTTTTTTATCACTTTTGCTGTATAAGGAAGAGTTGTGAACTGGCAATTGGGTGTTGTTCTTAAAGAGAGTGGTAAGTCTGAGGACTGAAAGGTGTGGTGAGGAGCACTAATGTTTTATGTGGTGAGGCTTTCAGTGGTTGTTGAAGTTGGGCCACGCCTTTCCTTCACTACAGCTTGGTCAGCAAATGCAGTTTCAATCTGCAAGGCATGTGCCTTGCCAGAAGTTGCACGAATTGAGCGCTCCCGTCGTTACCTGCTGTCCCTTGCTCCAGAAGTGGCTCCATTGGATCAGACCCAGCTTGATAGCTTCGCAGGCCTGGTAAGAACCTTACTTGCATCTCCTGGGTGAATAGTTTATCTCAAGGAAGCCCCGGCCTCATCTAGCCAAAATCAACAAAGATAAGTGAAGAGAAGTTACTAGGTGTGCATTTGGGGTTCAGGGTTTGTACTATCTTGTCAGCGAGTGTCATTCTCAGGTGAGGATTGCTTTCTCAAGCATATTTTTCTCTTGTGTCATTGGTGTGAATGTGAAAAATCAGTGGTTTAACTGTAGTTATGACCTTTTTGGTATAGAAGTGTCTTCAGCAGCTTTTTTGCTGGAATTGACAAAAGGATTACTTTGTGACAAGCCAGGTACATGATCGGATGACTGAATGTGTGTATCCTGACAAGCTGATGTCCTTCAAAACTCATGTGGTCCCAGAACCTGTTATTCAAATACCTGTGCTTGAGGTATCCCAACAATCTGCTCCCTGAAATGTACATGACTTACTGAATTATCACAACTCTTTGTGCTTTCCTATTTTGCCTGGTTGGCTGTTCTGACATAGCTATCTCACCTGTTGGTTCTGTGTTCAAGCAAGGGAGAGCAGCCCTTGAGGTTATCAATAAAACAATGGGGCTTGCTTTTGATGAGTTTGATCTGGAGGTAAAGCTTCCTTCCTTTTCCTATGAATTTCCTTTCCATCTGGAAAGATTAGCATTATGTATGTTTCAATGGTGGCTGTCAAAATAGTAATTTCTATTCTGCACATTAGAGAGCATGCATTAGGTCTGCATCTGCAACCAATGACCATTGTTCTTAATAGTTCTTGGCACCCAGTTACACTAGTGTTTGCACCTACTTATCTACACCCACTGTTGGGAGCTGATGAACTCAGTGGGTAGTCATGGCAGCTTGTCACTGCCATTCGTGATGAAGGTGATGGTCTGTCACTTTGTGAGCAACTCTCATGAGGTTATGACTGCACTCATTGTTGTGTTACCTATAATTGTTGTTGTGGAGCTTTCTCTGCAACTTCATCAAGCTAGTGAGGTAAAATGGTTGGCTCATGTTTATCTCTTGTTGAATGTGCCAGTATTATACAAAGCTCTTCCATGATGATATCAAGCGAAACCCCACAAATGTTGAGCTTTTTGACATTGCACAATCCAACAGTGAGCACAGCCGCCACTGGTTTTTCAAGGTTTGGATTCTACCCGACTTTTGTGATCAATGCAAGCTGAATGTGAGAAGGTTTTTGAATTTTCATGCCCATGAAGTCAGCTTCTCTATTTCTTGACAGGGTGAGCTCGTGCTGGATGGGAAGCCAGTCCCTGAAACTCTGATGGATCTTGTAAAGGACACATTGAAGGCACACCCTAACAACTCTGTGATTGGCTTCCATGACAACTCTAGGTATTTGTGTGTTGTGAGTGCCAGCTTTGTTAATTGAACAGCACAAATATTTTTAGGATGCTAGCAAGCTAGGTTTGTTCCAGTACGCTCATATATTGCCTGTTATCATGGGCAGTGCTATTCGGGGTCATGAAGTCCTGCCAGTGCTTCCCTCATCACCAGGATCTCCATCACCAGTGAAATCTGTTGACCGCGACTTTGATATTCTGTTCACTGCTGAGACGCACAACTTTCCTTGTGCTGTGAGTGCATCACTTTCAAAATGCTTTTATGGCTTTTCTTTAGGGACTTCGCATGTTTTCTGTGTCTGTTGGGGCCCTTAACTTTTTGGCTATTTGATGATGACAAGGTCAGGCTTCTGCACTGAGCTGTACATATGGCGAGGAGAAATCTAAGAGAACACAGAAGGCAGAGAAATGATTGGCTTAGAAGTATGAAGATCATCTGCTCAACATGCCATTTTCTTGCCTCATTTGGGATTTTTGGATTGGGAATGATAGGTGGCCCCATTTCCAGGTGCGGAGACTGGGGCAGGGGGCCGCATTCGTGACACTCATGCAACAGGCATTGGATCACTTGTTGGTGCTGCAACTGCTGGATACTGTGTTGGAAACCTCCAGGTACCCTTTTCTTTGCAGCAATATGAGAAGGAAATACCATGTGTTATGTGCAAACCGAATTCTTGGTTGTTGGTCTACTGGAGAATTCTAGATGGACGTAATGTGATATTCCAGAGAGTGTCAAGGAGAAGTAGAGAATTTTTTCTGTTTCAAGTTTGCTCAAAGCTTTACTCCATTTGTTAACTTGCCTAACAAATGTGTGATTCACTCTGTGATCTCTCTTGTAGCCAGCTGTAGTTTCAACCACTAAACTTGATCATTGTTTTCACATTGGTGAGTGGTCTTTCAGATGGAGAACTCTTTTGCGCCATGGGAGGACAGCTCCTTCACATACCCACCAAATTTGGCATCTCCTCTGCAGGTTTTGTCATATTTTTCTGAATTCCTATGTAGCATTCTATTGCAGTTTCCTTGAAAACCCCACACACAAGTTGCTATTGATCTGTTCAAAGATTTGAAGGAGGGGCACTTATGGATGTTTGCCAGGCCCACCCACAAGCAAGTCATCTGAACATGTTTCACAAGATGGCAGCATATATACAGGAAACCCTTTGTATCTGAATCCGATTTCAGCACTCACTCAATATGTTGGTTGCAGATTCTCATAGATGCCAGTAACGGAGCATCTGACTATGGTAACAAGTTTGGCGAGCCTCTTATTCAGGTGCACTCTTTTTTATATTGTCTCTGTTCACTGTGGAAAGTACTTAACTGACATCATCAAGAGAAGCTCCAGAGCTAGCCTGTTTCATGACTTTGCATCTCTCATTTCCAGACACTGGTTTGTGGCCTCTCTAGATGTTTCCTTCATGTGACTGTTGTTTGCCCTTGGCAGGGTTATACACGTACATTTGGGATGCGATTGCCCAGTGGTGAACGGAGAGAATGGTTGAAGCCAATTATGTTCAGTGCAGGCATTGGCCAGGTTAGGGCTTTTGCATATCATGAAAAAAGACTTTTTGTTGGCTTTTTGGACGGGTCTATGTTAGCTCTTTTTTTCAAAGCTGGAGGATCTCATACTCCAGTCCACAAGGTAGATTTGTCTTGTGAGAGTAGTGGATAATGTTTGTGATGAGTGAAAGTGACGGTGCTTGACATAAGTATGGTTCCCCCAACACTTCATGCAGATTGATCACAGGCACTTGACAAAGGAGGATCCAGATATAGGCATGCTTGTTGTCAAGGTTAGATTCACAATCCACTCATCCAGGCTGCATCAGTCTGCTGCCCATTCCTCATTTGCTGGACTCATGAATCTACTCTATTTGCTCAGTTGTGTGTATGCAATGTAAGATGTGATATGTGTGGCTCTTCTTAATTCCTATATGATGGGGTGTACAGGTATGTTGTATGAATGGAAATGTCATCCACTAGCCCCAAAATATTGCAGTTGTGTTTCTGAAGTTGCAATCAGTGTGGTACTTTGTCTCAGAAGAAAGGGATGATTGAACACTCCCTGGCAGTAAGGATTCTAACAATGCACTTTGGAGTGCCTGGGATTATAGCCAAGCTGCTGATGCTAGGCATGCTTTGGGGTGATGGTGCTTTTATTTGTCAGATTGGTGGACCTGCTTACCGTATTGGTATGGGTGGTGGTGCTGCTTCCAGCATGGTAAGTCTGTTGTACACATTGTCAAGAATGGTATTTTTAAAGAAGGGGTCAAGGAAAGCTGAAGAAGCATGCCTATGATATTTGTTCATCTGATCACCAATGTGTGATTGGGTGTTTCAGAAGGTTGTAGACTCTCTTTTTAGTGCTCTTGCTATCCTGCCAGGAGTAAAGGTAACATGTGCCTATGAGAGCTTGTCCATTATCCGACTCCTTTGAAATGTCCAGCTGAAGTATGGTCATTCTTGCTCTGCAGGTGAGTGGGCAGAACACTGCTGAGCTGGACTTCAATGCAGTCCAGCGAGGTGATGCAGAGATGGCACAGAAACTCTATAGGGCTGTTCGCACATGTGTTGAAATGGGTGCAGATAATCCCATTGTCAGCATTCATGACCAGGGTGCTGGTGGCAACTGCAACGTAGTGAAGGAGATCATCTACCCAAAGGTAATTTGTTGAGTCATTGGAGCTTTGTCAATGCAGAAGATGCTCCAAAGTCCATTGTTAGAATCTCCATTGCCTCAAGTTTTCAGTGGGCCAAAGAATGACACAATTTTAAGTAGTCGCATTTTTCTGTAGGAATTGGCTGTCATCCTGGTGTTTTATGCTTTTCGTCTGAAGACAATGTTCTAGTATTCATTGTGAAGTTAGGTAGTAAATATCAGAAAACTGACTGTTGTTGATCTTTTCGATGTTGCAATGTGCAGGGTGCAGAAATAGATGTGAGGTCCATCGTTGTAGGCGATGAGACCATGTCTGTTTTGGAGATTTGGGGTGCTGAATACCAGGAACAGGTATTTGTCTCTTCCAAATTTGGGGTTAGCAACTTGTAAGTAGTGTCGCCACATTGTGTGTGCTTAGCACAAAAGGATGATTTATTTCCAAGCCAAGGATCTATGACCTTGGGTGGAAGTCTTAGTAAGGAAATTGAGATATGTTTGTTGCTTGTTGAACCAGGATGCATTGCTCATTAGACCAGAGAGTGAAGCACTGATGCGATCCATTTGTGAAAGAGAGCGGGTGTCTATGGCTGTTATTGGCAAAATCAGGTCAGCCTCCTGTGCTCCCAGTATGTTTGGATTTTGAAGAGCAAGACCCCTTGGGATGCTCTGGTACTCATGACATGAGGTAGTGCATCGGTCTGATGCTAGTTCTCATGACTTTTTTTTCCCTGTCTACTTCTGTGGAGACCATGTCTGAGTTTGGTTTCAAGAGGGGCCTTCTAATCATGACTTGTCAGGCAGTTCAGAATTTTGACCAGTGATATTCTCTCTTTGCATTGCAGTGGCGATGGGCGGGTAGTTTTGGTAGACAGTGCAGCAACAAAGGAGGCTATTGCTCGTGGTGTCTCTCCTCCTATGCCTGCTGTTAACCTTGATCTTGAGAAGGTGAAGACAATACCTAATGCCAATGCTGTCACTGGCAAGACAACCTAGGTCAGGGTATCTATCTGTCTTCCTCTTGTAAGTGCCATAGATATGTATGGTTTCACATATACTGAGAGTCAGAGGGTGGCTCTGGTGCTACAGGTACTTGGAGACATGCCACGGAAGAGGTTTGAATTCATACGAAAGAGAGAGGCTGGTGAGCCCCTTGATATTGCACCTGGTGTCACGCCACTGGAGGCTCTAAAGCGTGTGTTACACCTGCCTTCTGTGTGCTCCAAACGATTTTTGACAACAAAGGTGAGGTAACTGTTATGACATGCATGTTGATTGTTCCTTATTATGTTTGAGTGGTTAGAACCTCCAACTACTGACGTTGCCTCTTGTGTGAGCTTTCCTTGTGCCAGGTGGACCGATGTGTGACAGGGCTGGTGGCGCAGCAACAAACTGTGGGGCCTTTGCAGCTCCCTCTTGCTGATGTTGCAGTTCTTGCCCAGGTCTATTTGAATCCTTTTTATTGCTGCAGCTTGATTGTTAGTGTCAATGCAGTGTCTCTTTTCTATGCACTTTCAGGCTAGCTTTTGGGTTCCATTTGAGTCCCCAAGGTGCTTAACCTCAAGAGAGCCTACAACTAATGTTGTATTTGTTGCCTGCAGACCCACACAGGCCTTACTGGTGGTGCATGTGCAATTGGGGAACAGCCTATAAAGGTAGGTCAGACTCATGTATGTTCATTTTCTTGGTATTCTAGTTCCCTGTCGTGCAGCTAGTTGGTAGTATCATCATGCACATCATGTTTAAAATTTCTGCTGGGTCAATGTGTGGTGACTTTCAGGGGCTGCTGGACCCAAAGTCTATGGCACGACTGGCTTTGGGAGAAGCCCTTACCAATCTTGTGTGGGCAAAGGTGGGAACCCTGTCACTGTTGGCTATGATTGAAACCTAAAGAGAGGCTGCGGGTGATGCATTGTTTGGTTTAAGGTTGAAGAGATTCATCTATTTTCTCTGCTTGCACATGATTCACATGCCTCATCTGGATTCCATTTTTTCAGATTCTATGAAACTTGGAGTAGTAGGTGTCTGGCATTGTCAAGAGGATCAAAACCATTTTGTTTTTCTCTCTTTTCCTCATCGTTTTATTGTTTGGGTTTTCCCTTTTCTTGCCTTCTATCTGTTTCCGTTTATCTGTTTTGTGTTCCTCTTGTTCCTCAGGGGTGTTTGGTTTTCTCCTTTCTCTTTTAGGCTTTTTAAAGCTGGCCAGTGACATGGCTGAGTTTGCCCATTGCTGCCAGCCAGTCTTGTGTACAGAAGCTCGGTATGGTTGTTTATGTTTGACATTAAACTCCACCCATGGGCAGGAGCTGATGAAGTCAGTGGGGAGGTTATAGTAGGTTTGTCAATAACATACATGTTGCCATTGAAGGTCCCTCAATATGGTTGACCATCAATATGGTTCAATGTTCAAAGTTCTCCTCAGTTTTGTTCTTGGTTTTTCCCCCTTTTACTTAGGGTTGAGTTTCCTCCTTTTCATGCTTGCTGATTGGGTGGTTGTCATATTGTTGGAGGTGGAAT
The DNA here is from genome assembly GCA_963920785.1 of Sphagnum contortum. NCBI lineage: Eukaryota > Viridiplantae > Streptophyta > Sphagnopsida > Sphagnales > Sphagnaceae > Sphagnum > Sphagnum contortum. The sequence continues at coordinate 8,376,468 of OY987282.1, forward strand.
ATTCTTACACTTATTATCAGATCATCTCTTGATTCTTTTCAGGTTTAGTGAAATCGTAAGTATGGAGAAATCCTCAGTACTTACAAATCTTGTCTGCTGATACTTACATTAAGGGATGGGCTGAAACCTTGCATTACTGGCATGTTCATGCTAAGCAAATTTCATAGGCATTTTAGATAAGCAGGCTGGGATAAAGGAGAGCTCATAAGTTGAAGGAAGGTTTGCAGGTAACTGCATTGAGGGATGTGAAGGCGAGCGGGAACTGGATGTATGCTGCCAAACTTGATGGTGAGGGAGCTGCCATGTATGATGCAGCTGTAGCTCTGAAGGATGCCATGGTGAAACTTGAGGTAGCAATTGATGGTGGCAAAGATAGCTTGTCCATGGCAGCTCAGGCTGGAGGAGAGACAGTAAAGGCCCCTGGCAACCTTGTCATTAGTACCTATGTTACTTGTCCTGACATAACCAAGACCGTTACTCCTGACTTGAAGGTATGTTACTGCACACAAGAATCCTGCAGATTACTTAATCTTCAGTTGGCATTATGATGTTGGCATGCTGGACATGGATACATGAATATGCAGAAGCCATGGGGTCTGGAAGTGGTGACCTTAATTGTTTAGGCCTTTAGAGAGGTGAGAAAGGAAAGTGGGTCTAAGTGGCTTTTATGTTGTGGCAGCTTGGTGATAAAGGTGTATTGCTACACATTGATATTGGCAAAGGCAAGCGGCGATTGGGAGGATCTTGCTTGGCCCAAGTTTATGACCAGGTGATCATTGCGTATTGATGAATATGCACTTAGAGCACTCCAAGTTTCTGAATTCCATGTTTCTGAGACTAATTTGATGTGTGTAATTTTGATGGGTTTGCATATTTATTTAACTATCGTGAGTGATTTGTGCTTGGAGTTCATGCAGATAGGTGACACTCCTCCAGATGTTGATGATGTGCCTTATCTTGGACAGGTCTTCAATGCAGTTCAGGTATAGACTCTTCACTTTCTTGTCTTGTACAGGTTTTGCTGATTTGGTTGATAGGTCAAGGGCAGATTGACCCTCAGGTAAGCAGTGTTCCATGGGTTTCCCAGGAAGTGAGAAAAGTGGTGTTTAACAGTGTTTCCTAATACAGAGTTATACTTTTGATAATGATCCAGTTGTTGATATTGGGTGAAGCTACTCTCTATTCTCAATCAGATGTAGTCCTTACTTTCATGTACTTTGACAGCCAAGAAAAGCATACTGATCAGCCTGTCCTTGGTTGGGTCACAGGGGTTAATAGATAAGAGGGCAGTTGCCTCTGGCCATGACATCAGTGATGGAGGTATCATCGTGGCATTGCTAGAGATGGCATTTGCAGGCAATTGTGGGATCCATGTAGATTTACCTGTTCTGGACGTTCATGGGACTGTCAATGCTAAATTTGCTGCTCTCTTCGCAGAGGAGCTGGGTCTTCTGCTGGAGGTTAGCTAAAGCTTTCACCTTTAGAAAATGTATTATTAAGTTTGAATTTTTCTCAGCGACTCTGCCTCTCAGCATTAAGTATGAGGTCTGTTGATACAGATAGAGTAGTGGCCTCGACATGTGAAGTACATGTTCAGTGGGTGGTATGGATGATGTTGAGAGCATTGAGAATTACTTTAATACCTTTCACAGGTAGAGCATAGCAAGCAAGAGGAGGTGATTGCAGAACTTCAAGCAGCAGGTGTTCAATGTAATGTGATTGGGCACGTTCGGAATGAGCCAAGCATCAGCGTGGCAGTGAATGGAGAGGTTGTGGTTGCCAAGCCTACTTCCTACTTACGTGACATATGGGAAGAGACCAGTTTCTCATTAGAACGGCTTCAGCGGCTTGAGGCATGTGTGCAAGCTGAACAAGAGGGGCTCAAGTTTCGCCAAACTCCATCTTGGAAGCTTTCCTTCACACCTGCTAAGACTCACAATGACCTGCTGGTTAGCTCAGTGAAACCAAAAGTGGCAATCATTAGAGAAGAAGGAAGCAATGGTGACCGTGAGATGTCAGCTATGACACTGGCAGCAGGTTTTGAACCATGGGACATTACCATGTCAGATCTGCTCAACTCTCGTGCATCTTTGAAGGAGTTCCGAGGAGTAGTATTTGTTGGTGGGTTTAGTTATGGTGATGTACTGGACTCTGCGAAAGGTTGGGCTGGTACGATTCGCTTCAATGAATCTCTTTTGCAACAGGTGAGGTTTCCAGAACTGTAGTGTTCTGTGTTGAAGTGGTGTTATTTATAGTAGAAAAGTTCAATAGTCTTACTTGGAGCTGTGTATGGTTGTGCAGTTCCAAGACTTCTACAACCGGTCAGACACATTCAGTCTTGGGGTGTGTAATGGCTGTCAACTTATGGCGCTGCTTGGATGGGTTCCGGGATCAGATGTGGGAGGTACATTAGGTGCTGGTGGAGACCAAGCACAGCCCCGTTTTGTCCACAATGAATCTGGTCGCTTTGAGTGCCGGTTTTCATCTGTTAAGATTGGTGAATCGCCAGCTCTCATGCTTAAAGGCATGGAGGGAACCACAGTAGGAATCTGGATAGCACATGGGGAGGGGCGCGCTCTCTTCCCTGACGCCAAAATCTTTGACCATGTGAGTAGGGCACACCTGGCACCAATTAGATATTGCAATGACTTTGGAGAGGTGTCTGAGGCCTACCCCTTCAATCCCAATGGGTCACCAGAAGGTATTGCAGCCCTATGCTCACCAAATGGGCGTCATTTGGCAATGATGCCTCACCCAGAGCGATGTTTCATGATGTGGCAATTTCCTTGGTATCCTACTGAGTGGACCCATATAGACCCTGCAGGTCCCAGCCCTTGGCTACGGCTATTCCAGAATGCTCGAGACTGGTGTGATGAGTTCTGAACTTCAGGGGACAAATTCTTCTTGTTCAATGAGCTAAACGCTCATTGTTACATTTTTGACCATGAGTAAATTAATGACCATTCCTTTACAATTCAGAGTATCTGGAGTGGCCTTTAGATGAGGGCTTTCATAGCAATGGAGTCAGGTTATGTCAAGTTGGTGTAAGATGCAATTCTATGTTTCATTTTGTAGGTTTTTGGTACGAAGCCTCTGCTTTTAAAACAAACTATGTACACACTGTCATCAGCATGCAAATGTTGTGCAATTAGGCTGTCACAGAACAATTTCCAATGGCCTCTTAGAGAGGGTACTAGTGAGGCTATGTGAGAGCTGCCTCTGTATGGTGTGATTGCTACTCTTTATCTACTTTTGGCTTGATTGCCTAAGTTTGAACTTCTCAAAATGCCATTCACGCATTCCTTTATTAATTGTGTTCTCCTCTACCCTTGCCACCCCCATTTTCAATGTGCTCACGCATCCACAACATTCACACCTTGCAAGTGATGGCTATGCAAGAAACATGATGCAAGTGAGCAGGCTCCTACATCAAATCCATAAATAATTGAAATAGCAATAGCATTTATGAAATGAATTCAACATGATTCACCATCCAACCAAGAGCTCCACAAAGGATCTTCAAATCCATGTTACTTTCTTTCCTCCAAGCAAAATGGGAAACAAAATCGAATACATGTCTCTAATGGGTTTTCATTGAGAAGAATGTATGTATGTAGACTTGGTGTAGAAACAGGTACAACATGTAAGGAAGAAGTTCTTTGGTCAAATTATACAGTATGGACATGTATTATGGAATGCAAGTAATTTAAATAGTTCAAGAAACAAACTAAAAAACCTAAAAAACATTGCACAAAAATTCTCCTAGCTTCGCAAGCCATTAAATTGGACATTGTTAAAAGTGGGAATCAAGTGGCTTAACCTAATGGAATCCACTTGAAGCCATCAAAATTAGACATGGTTAGAAGTGGGAATCAAGTGGCTGAATGTAATGGAATCCACTCGAAGCCATCAAATTGGACATTAGTTAGATGAAGGGCAAACAAAACCAAGCTCTAGTATTTAGGTCTTAATCCAACGGATGGGTAGATGAAGGCAACTAGAAGAAGCGGTGTTTAGTTCCTATCTAGCAGATGGGTAGATTTGGGGGGTGGGGCAAACAAGAAGATGCAAGGTATTAGGTCTAATCTAGCGTATATGTAGATGAGGACAAATTAGAAGATTGTCCATTTTCTTGCTGTATTTAGGTTTTTTTTGTTTTCGAAAGATCCAGTGTTTAGATTTTATCTAACAGATGGGTAGATTGGAGGCAAACAACAGGATGCAGTTTTTAGGTTTGAATCTAACGTATGCGTAGATTGGAGGCAAACAACAGAATGCAGTTTTTAGGTTTAAATCTAACGTATGCGTAGATGAAGACAAAGTAGAAGATTTTCAGTTTCCTTTGCTGTAATGAGGTTTTTGTGTTCGTGGTTTTTGCTGCCGAGGGCGCGCTTGTTTGTCGCAGCGGACTTTGGAAGAGAGGAGAGGGGGAGACGGGAGAGTGCGCGCGCGTGCGTGCGTGCAAGAGAGGAGGAAGTAGACTATTGTATCGTCGTTTTGCGGTAACGGTTTTCCTGTTTGGTTGTTTCCTTCTTCAACAGTGCCGGTGGTCTTGAGGGCTGGTGTTGCTTCCGAAGATGGAAGCAACTCAGTTGCTTCTTCCAGTTTCCAATCATAAGAAGCCCAAGGTTATGGAGTATGCAGTGGCTGTGGCGGCGCCGGATGATGGAGGAGCTGCTGTGGCTTTGGAGCAGCAAGTAGGGGCAGAAGCAGAAGCTGTTGTTGAAGCGAAGCTTGGGGTTATTGTTCCCGGGAAGTCTATCACCTTGAACCAGATACAGCGCGATAGAATCACCAAGATAGCTACTGCGAATTGGTCGGTGACAAGGAATGGCAACGCTAGCGTCGCCTTCAATGCTCAACTCGTTGTTGATATCTACCGCACGGAGCTCACCGTGTCGGCGCCATTGCAGCGCGTTATGGTGCTGGAGATTAGTCAGTATTTGGAGAATTATCTGTGGCCGCATTTCGATCCTCTCACTGCTACCTTTGAGCATGTCATGTCCATCATCCTTATGGTCAATGAAAAGGTAACACACTTAAACCATATGATCTTCTATCATTGTTATCAAAGGAACCTTTAAGCTCATTCCAAGGGGTTTTTCTCAAGTTCTGTTTCTAGGGTTGATTAAACCCCTAGAAACCTTTGTCTGGATCGTTCTCACAAGATTTGTGTTGCTACGGTTTGTTTGTGAGAAGAAGAATCAATGAAACAAACGTCGCTACTGCCAGAGTAAACCCCAGAACCAAGAGAAAAAACCCTAGCAATGGCAAACCCAACAGTAGCAATGTTCGGTTCATCAATTCTTCTTCTCATTGTGCTGGATGGAGTGGGGCAAATGGGAACTAAATCATAGGTTACTGCTGATGCTGCAGCTCCTCATTTGCTTCATATCAAGCCCTTTACCTTTGCTCGAGAGCTTCTTTGTTGCCAATGCTGAAATTAGGGTTTCTGGAAATCATGCTAGATAGTTGCCCTTTTCCTTGGCTGGTGAGCTCCTTTGTTGCCTATGTTGAAATTAGGATTTCTGGAAATCATGCTAGATAGTTGCCCTTTTCCTTGGCTGGTGAGCACCTTTGTTGCCCATGTTGAAATTAGGGTTTCTGGAAATTATGCTAGATAGTGGCCATCATAGATCAATGGCTTCTCAATGTGTCAGGATGTAAAGAGCTTCATCAAATGCAAGATTTTGTCATCTAAAGCAAAGATGGGTTTAGCATCCTTATTTGCCTGCCCCAGGACCTGATTGGTTTCTTCAGTAGTCTGTGTGAAATCTTTCAACCTTAATGTTGAAAGTTCTTTGGCATTGTATGGTGTTATTTGAGCTTGATGATCTCTCATTAGTCTTCATCTTGAGAGAGGTTGTTAGACCATTTGCAGGAGTTTTCCAGAGTGTTTGAGAATATGTATCTCTTTTGAAAGGTCTGGAAGTGAATCATTGATCTGGTTCTAGTCTTGCAGTTTATTCTTGTGGATCATGTTGAAAAAGAGTTCCAAGTGGCATCCAGTTGGATTTCTTAGAGCTTTGCTAATGTATCTTTTTCCACCTGGTTGGGGAGTATGCAGTTCCGGGAGAATGTACCTGCATGGGCATGTTTTCATGAAAGGGAGGATGTCTTCCCTCTCTTCTTCAACCGAGTACTTACTCTCAAAGACCAGGTTTGCTCCTCAACTTCTGATGAACCTGCAGTAATTCTCAGGTGTTTTGGCACTTCATAGCATTGGATTTTCTGTGTCTAGGACTCAGAATCGGTTATTTGAGTTGCTTTGCCTGATTTGAATTTTTTTTGGAACATGATGCAGTGAAAATCTGAAACTTTGTGAATGGATTTCTCATGTATTTGTTGGTCAGTGCAAAAATGATTTAAGCATTTGTCTACAAGTCTCTGTGGAATATGGACAATGAAAATATGTCCCTGATTTGAAAGGTTATATTACAAATGTTGGTTCTACATATTGATGAGTGTCCTTGCAGATTCATTTAAGGTGTTGTGCAAGGTTATGACCACAGCAATTGTTGTGTTTCCTTCAAACTGTTGTTGTGGAGATTTGTGTGCAATCTTCTACATATATTGTCTATTGTGACCTGGGTTTAGGGTTTAGGGTTTATGCATGCAACTATTGATGTGACCTGGCATCTGTAAATGATAAATCTGGTGTTTTTGTTGAGCTGCTAGAAGGTTACAACTTGAGCCTATTGTTGTTCATTGTGCTCGAGGTTTTATGAAATGCACTTTGAAGACAGTACAGCATTGCAGAGGAACTTACACCTTAAAGAGCAGATGAACTCAAGGTGTTACTGTACTGTTTCAGGAGGAGCATGTGATGAGCATACGAGAAAAGACAAATTACCTACTTTTCATGATTCACTGTTTCCAGGTGAGCATGCTGCTGTGTATCAACTATGAGCAATATTGTCTAATGTGTTTCTTGAGTGCTAGCCAACATTATGACTAAGTGTTCCTGCTGCATTTCTGGAAATGTGACAGAAACTTAGCATGGAGATTCTGTATAAAAGTTTGCTCAAAGTTTTTAGCTGACTATTATATACATATCTGCTCCAATCTTTGGGAGTTGATGAAATCAGTGGATAGTCATGACAGCTCATCATTGCTATTCATGATGAAGGTGATGGTCTGACACGTTGTGAGTAACTCTTGCAAGGTTATGACCGCAGCAATTGTTGTGTTTCCTTCAAACTGTTGTTGTGGAGATTTGTGTGCAATCTTCTACATATATTATCTATTGTGACCTGGGGGGCCTTTCACTACTGCATCCTTTTCCATAGTGGTTGAATGCAGGATTATTTACTGCTAGGAGATAACTTTTCTCTAGCTTGACAGCATGTGCATGAGCTATGCTATGACTTAGATGAAATAGATCCTTTTAAGAATGTTGTTGCTTAGCCAAGTTTGTGTATTGGGCCAGAGCCTTGAGGATGAGAAAGTGCGAGTAGCTGTCCTGAAGTTGGTCTCGCTGCAGCTTTGGCATGCCCTTTCCCCTGGTCGTCTTCAGGTATGAATACTGTGACACAAAGTCTATTATAACTGTGTGGCTATCAGAAAGGAGATGTGCCATGAAGAGGTCTGTGTCTGGCTGATCTTAAAAGCTCTGGTGTGTGCACATGCTGTATTCATGTCTGGTGTCACTTATTCTCTTCAGTATGTGATTCTAGAACAAGGGCACCTAGGAAAGAGCCTCGATATTAGTTGTAGGACTGTCAAGTTTGCATCAAAACTTTATAACTTCAGAAAGTTGTTAAGTAATGTATGGGGTAGGGCATGTAGATGGAATTGGTGCAGCATTCCCAGCTTTTGGATCACTGGAAAAAGTTGCTGAAAAAGGAAGTGCGTTTGGTGAAGGCTTCAAGTGGCACTGCAACAAGGGATAAATTGGAAGTTCGTTTTTTGCCATCTTTGGTGCAAGAATTTCTGGAGGTCAGTACATCTCTGCACATCAGATTCTTAAGTAGGTCTCCCTGTACACCATGTCACAGGATTTGATTTGAGAACTACCCTATACCATGAATGATTTGCAAAGTACCTGGTTTCTGAAAATTGATTCTCTTTAAACCTTGTTTAAACTTGTTTCTGTTACTAGCAACAAGTTGCAATGATCCACTTTTTGCCTAAAACCATTTTGCACCTGATTGGGAAGGTTTTGGAGTCCACAGTGATCTTCTCCAATGCGGATAAGGAGATAGTGGACAATGGCAGCGAGGCAATGGAAAATGGTGCAGAGGACACTGGGCCATCAGTTGACCCTACATCCCTACTATACTGTGAACGATTTGCAGAGTTCCTGATCGATCTGCTCAGTCAGTTGCCTACACGAAGGTACCCTGCAGACTTTTTACCTTGTGACTTCCTTACCATCATCAGGAATGTTCCCATGTTACATTATGCATTTGGTCAGAGGGATTTGATCTCTCTGCTTTTGATCTTTGTAGCTTTGGAACCAAATACCCCAACTTTTGTACTAGACCAATTTTGCCATGCTGTCATAAAATATTGTTGAAGGGGATATGTTTGTTTGAGTGCATCTGAAATAACTCTTCTTTTTCTTATCTATTTTTTCAGATGTTCTGAGGTTTTATCCGTGATTTGCAGATTTGTACGAGCCTTGGTGGAGGATGCAGCAGTAGTAGTGAAGAGTAGAATGAGTGCTTTGTATGCCCACCCAAGGGGGCATTTGTTTAGCCAACTGATAGATCTGCTGCGTTTTTATCAAGGCTATGAGATCAATGACCAGACTGGAACACAATTAAGTGATGATGAAGTCCTTCTTGCTCACAGCACACGCCTTCAAGCTCTTCAACGTCTTGTCTTCAAGCAAGTGCCAAAGGTTGGATAAGAGTTTGTGTCACATGTTTGTTACTGTTAGTTAGCGGTCTCTACCAGGTGAACAATATGGTGGCTGAAGATGCAGGGATTTAGGTCTTGGCATCTGTCACTATCATTCAAACCACTCATCAGTTTCGGTTTTTTTTTCTCTTTTCTGTATGGTTCTAGGTTTCATCTTTTCATGCTTGCTGGGGAGTTGCTGTTAAGTTGTCACTTGTGAAATAGCTGTAATCTTAATATTCAGGCTGCCACGAATTGTTAATATAGGGAAATTCTTAGGTCTTTTGATATATATGTTTGAGTCTTGGGTGTTAAGGTTGGCCAACTAAAATGGACTGAAGATCAGCTGCTGCTGTTAGGAAGTTGTAGCTGGTTGTGACAAATTAACTCTTGCATTGTTGAATTAGCTCATGTCTTGGACTTGGCTCGGAATTATATGAACAACTCTTGAGCTGTATGACAAAACTAGGGTTACTGCTGTATCCTTGTCACAGGAATTCTGAGGGTAATACTGTGTCTAGGCTGAGCCTGTTACTGAACTTGGTTTATCTAGGGTTCCAACAAGAGAGGTGATGATGCTTGCTTTTGACATTTGGTTTTATGTGTCTGTTTCTTGCAGTTGCGAGATTTGGCACTGGCAAATGTGGGCTCTATAGAAAGGAGGAGTGATCTTGAAAAGCGGCTGAAAATACTAACTCCTGAAGAATTGAAGGATTTAGTTTGTGAAAAGGTTTGTCCTCTTTTTCTTTCTGTCTAATGTGTTGGTGGTAAGCTACAAATTCTGTGTATTTTGAAGGCAACCCTGTTAGGATATTCTTGGGTGACAACTGCTGATCCATCTCATGCAAGTCATTTCTGCCCATCTTAGTGTTAGACTTGCTCTGGCTACCACTTGTAAGCCAATATCTACCTTTGTGCAGAATCTATGGTTTCTTTTGCTTTTGTAATGGTCAAGCACTTATTTCTTTGCTTGAATATGTGATGAGCAGTTGAAGCTGGTGTCTTCCAAAGATCCATGGTCAGACAGGTGGGATTTTCTGGTTGAGGTGATGGTATCAGCATTTGAGAAACGTCAGTCACAACGAGAGTCAATAAATGCCCTGCCTCTGTACCCAAATGAGGAGGTAATGTGGGATGAAAGCTTGGTTCCCAGCATCAATTACACAGGGGAGGGTTGCTTGGCCCTGCCAAAACTGAATTTGCAGTTTCTCACACTCCATGATTACTTGCTTCGCAACTTCAATCTCTTCCGGCTGGAGTCGACATATGAAATTCGGGAAGATGTTCATGATGTATTGAAGCGCATGGGAGCACGTGTTGGTGATGAAGGTGAGACAAGATTTTCTGGGTGGGCACGAATGGCAATTCCAATCCAGGAATTCAAAATTTCTGAAGTGAAGCAGCCAAATATTGGGGAAGTGAAACCATCTGCAGTAACTGCTGAAGTTGCTTTCAGCATTAGAGGCTTGAGGGGAGCACATCGATCTGAGTGGGATGAATTGAAGGAGCATGATGTTCTTTTCTTGCTCTCAATTACACCTCGTCTCACTCCCTTGGGCAAGGAGGATATGGCTGGCATCAGTGTTCCAGAACGTTATGGACTCCAGTATGTGCGTGGCTGTGAAGTTATTGAAATGCGTGATGAGGGAGGTACACTAATGAATGACTTCACAGGGAGGATAAAGAGGGAGGATTGGAAACCTCCTTCCGGTGAAATACGAACTGCTGTTGTTGCTCTTGATAGTGCACAGTATCAGTTGGATGTAAATGCTATTGCTGAGAAGGGTGCTGAGGATGTGTACCGGACTTTCAATGTGTTGATGCGACGGAAACCAAAGGAAAACAACTTCAAAGCCATTTTAGAGTCTATCCGGGACCTTATGAATGAAGACTGTGTAGTGCCCGACTGGTTGCATGATATTTTCTTAGGTTATGGCAACCCTGCAGCAGCTCAGTGGAACAATATGCCAGACTTGCTGGAAATTGTTGACTTCAAGGATACATTCTTGGATGCACAGCATTTACGTGAGAGCTTCCCTTCATGTGATGTATGTTGCCTAGCCTTTCACATAGTATAAATGTCACTTGAAGTCGAAGCATGTAAAGTTGCTTGTTCATACTGATTATGGAACTGTTGTTGGGTTTGGTTGGATTTTATCATTCTTGTCTTATTTGTTTCAGTTTGGCTGGAAGTGACATAACAGTCACCTTCAGATAGTTGTTGTGGAGTTTCCAGGAACCTTGTGGAGGAAAAATCTGAAACTATTGTTTTATAATGGTTGGAAGATGCTGCTGGACTCAATTTGTGTTCTTTATTTCTTCCAATTGTACAGGTTAAGTTTCTGACACCTGATGGTGATGAAGACATGGCACCAAAGCCCCCTTTTCGTGTGACATTGCCCAAGGTTCAGAAAAGGGCTAATCTGAAAGCTAAGCCTGCAACCAATAAGAGAAAAGGGCTGGAAGCAGAATCAAATGATGCAGACACTGTGAAAGAGGTCTTGGTGGAAGCTTATGTACCATCAGATCCAGGGCCATATCCACAAGATCAACCAAAACAAAATTCTGTCAGGTTCACTCCTGTTCAGGTAATTGGATGTTTCTTTCACATTCAGTCCGATGTGTAGGTACTCTTTGCACCAGCTCTGGTGTTTTAGAGGAAATGCCTGGTATATTTGAATGTTCTGCCTTGCTGATGCTTCCAAGATCTCATTGATGGATGTTTTTGCTAACTTCATGTCTGTGTTTATGAACAGGTAGGTGCAATTATATCAGGGGTGCAACCAGGGCTGACCATGGTGGTGGGTCCACCTGGTACTGGCAAGACAGATACAGCTGTCCAGGTCCTGAATGTACTTTACCACAATTGTCCTACCCAACGCACACTGCTCATCACCCATTCCAACCAGGCCCTGAATGATCTTTTTGAGAAAATCATGCAGGTGGGCACCCCTCTGTATTATGTGTTTGTGGCAACTAGGCTGTCATCATGATACTGTCCATTTTGTATGACTGGAGTGTTCCATCTTACAGGACATATGAGCCTTTCATGTGCTCCATTTTAAATGCTGTTGTCAATAGTCCAGGTTATTTCATTTGACATGGTTTTAAAGCTTGTGAAAAGCAAGCTGTCACCTAGAATGATGATGTCAATCAATTTGACCTGTTTCAGTTTCAGTTAATGTTGTTTCTGTATTTGGGTTTTTGATAGTTTCTAACATAATTGTGCTTTTCTGTTTCAGAGAGATGTTCCAGCACGGTATCTTCTGCGGTTGGGTCAAGGAGAGCAAGAGTTGGAGACAGAACTTGACTTCAGTCGACAAGGACGTGTTAATGCTATGCTGGCACGCCGCCTAGAGCTTCTAGCAGAGGTGGAACGTTTGGCAAGGACACTGCAGGTAAGTGATTTGTAGAAAAACAACCAACAAAGACAACCGGGATCCATTGCATTCTCCTGATGGGTTTTGAAGAGTGTAAAGAGTTCATGGGCTTAGTTGCTTTCAGGAGCATACTGAAAGATTATTTAGCAACTGACCCTTTGGTAGTAAAGTGAAAAAGTAGTGCTGGTATGGCTACTGGCCACAAAAGAAGCACCTGTATATCAGAGTAGAAGACAAAGAGATTTCCCTTGTCTGATCTTGTCATGCACAATCATAAATAAGAGCCTCTGTGTAGTCAGGAATTGTGAGTTTGTTCTTCAAATTGTATTCAAATCATAACTAGGCATACATATGCATGACCTCTCATTCTATCCTGCAGGTGCCTGAAGATGCAGCATATACTTGTGAGACAGCAGCCCATTTCTGGTTGCTTCATGTCCTGTCACGGTGGGAGGAGTTTGTGGCAGCATGTGAAGGCGTGCAGGACAACCCTGGTATTGTGAAGGAAAAGTTCCCCTTCAAAGAGTATTTTACGAATACTCCCCATCCACTTTTCACAGGGTCCTCTTACTCACGTGACATGAGATCTGCAGCTGGATGCTTTCGACACCTGAAGACCATGTTTCAAGAGTTGGAAGAGTGCCGAGCATTTGAGTTACTCAAATCAACAGCTGATCGTGCTAACTACCTGATGGCTAAGCAGGCAAAGATTGTGGCCATGACATGCACCCATGCAGCCTTGAAGAGAAGAGACTTCCTGAAACTGGGCTTCAAGTATGACAATCTTTTGATGGAGGAGAGTGCTCAGATATTGGAGATTGAGACCTTTATTCCTATGTTGTTACAGAGACAGACTGATGGACGTGCACGGTTAAAGCGTTGTATCTTGATTGGTGACCACCACCAGCTTCCTCCTGTTGTTAAAAACCTGGCTTTTCAGAAGTATAGTCACATGGACCAGAGCCTGTTCACAAGGTTTGTGAGATTAGGAGTTCCTTATGTGCAATTGAATGCTCAAGGTAGGGCAAGGCCTAGTATCTCCAAACTCTATAACTGGCGCTATCGTGAGCTTGGAGATCTCCCAAATGTTCGTGAGGATCAGGCCTTCAACCTTGCCAATGCAGGCTTTGCCCATGAATATCAGCTTATTGATGTTCCAGACTATGAAGGAAAGGGCGAGTCAGAGCCTAACCCATACTTTTACCAGAACTTGGGGGAGGCTGAGTATGTGGTCAGCGTGTTTCAGTACATGCGGTTGCTTGGTTATCCAGCAAGTAAAATCTCAATTTTAAGCACCTACAATGGGCAGAAGCATCTGATTCGTGATGTGATTGAGCGACGGTGTGCACATCATCCTCTCTTTGGGCGACCAAGCAAGGTAAAGGAGCATCAGAAATGATCAAGGAATCCTTTACATTGTTCATGTTTTATCTGGGATGGGAGCTATGCTTGTGCATGAACTCATCCTCATTAGCCTGCAAGAACTCAGATTCATCATGCCAGGTGCTGCTTTAGCCCTTTGAGTGAGCAGAAGGACTAAAAGAGGATCATATTATTGGTTGCAGGTAACAACAGTTGATAGGTTTCAAGGCCAACAAAATGACTACATTCTGCTCTCACTGGTGCGAACTAGGGTGGTTGGTCATCTTCGAGATGTTCGGAGATTAGTAGTGGCCATGTCACGTGCACGTTTAGGAGTTTATGTTTTTTGTAGACGGTCTCTTTTTGAGCAGTGCTATGAGCTGCAATCCACATTCCGGCTTTTGCTCCAGCTACCAGACAAGCTAGGGGTGGTGTTGGGTGAAAGATCACACCCCACACAACGCCCTGTCCATGAGGTTGGGAACGCTTATCTTGTGAGTGGTTTACAAGAGATGGCTCACATTGTTACTGATAAGTTCAACCAGCAGGCAGGATTAATCTGACTTGCTGGTGCATTTCTGATCTTGCATGATCCAGCTTCCATAAGGGAGTTCATATCTTTCTCTTATGTTAGGTTTATACTGCACTGTCCCCCTAGCCTCTGTGTAGCCTCTCTACGCCTTAGGCTTTAGATGCTTCCTTGTACAGGGACAAGCAGAAATGAAATGAAGCTTGTTGCAGCTTGAATGAGGAGACTGTTGAGTTTGTTGATTAGCTATGTGGAAATACAGCTACCAAAGTTAGTGCTGTCTTCAGGAGGGGTTTTTGTGGGAGGGCCTGGATACGTAAATGTGTACATTTAGACCATTGGGTCAGAACATTGTAGCTCTTATTTTGTGAGAGAAGTTTTGGAAGATTATTCTTGCATGTGCTGCGCAGTTGGATTGCTGATTACTGAAAGTATCATTTTTGCTCTTCAATCTCATCTTTCCCTGTATTGATGTGATTAAGCATTTCACTTCTTTCAGGATGCAAACTGTTATGCCTGGCAGAGTTACTTGATAATATTTGTCTAACCTCAGCATTGCAAGTTTCCTTGTGATGATCACTATTGATGTGAACAGCTTGAACAAAAGAACTATGGAACCACCAGAATCAGTGGAGGTCCAAAACTCTGGATCTGTTGAAGGCATACTTGCAGGTGAAATGAACATGGGCTTCAGCCCGTTGAGAAAACTTTTGCTGTTGTGCTGAAATCTGAGGTGAAACCAAGATTAAAAAGGTAACACCTGCAAATCCCTTTGGTGATTCATGGTTCACATAATGTATTTTTAATTGCTGGGAGCTGCTTATAATGGCATTTTGGTTTTGTTTAAGAGACAGCTTCCACACAAGAGGGTCATGCCCAACAGTTGGAGAAGGAGATCAAGTTACTCTCCAGCAGATGTAAGTGTGCCCTTAATCAGGAAAGGGTTCATGTTGAGGTTCTGGACCTTGCTCTGTTGTAATCTGTTCAGGGAGTATACATGATATGCTTTTCCCGTGATAGCTTTGGTCCTGCATGGATAGCCTTCGGCCTCTGTTGGACCACCTGACTATTTTCCCTCGCCCTCTATTTTTGAGCAAATTGGGATTTGCTGCATTTCTCCCTCATTATTTGCAGAAGTTAGAGCAAGGGTGAGTTACAATGGCAGAGTATAAGAAAGCGAATTTGGACATAAGGCTGGGCTGCTGCAGACAAGGAAGTGACCGCTTCTCATACCAATGACATCAGTAGTACATCATTCTGTATTGGTTCCACTAACCTGATCTTTTAGTTGCTTTTCAATGGATTCATGCTTGGTCAAGTGCAACCTGTTGTCTCAATGGAGTGCACTTGAACAGAATGCAGTTGTGCTTCATTGTCACAGCTGGGTGAGCATTAGGTGTGACATAAATGCACCCAGCTGTGACATAAACACTTGTAAGCTTGCAAGGCTTTGAACCAGCAAGGTTTAGGGTTTAGGAACTCCTTGGACTTCCTGAGGTGAGTTTGCTGTGCAGAGATTGGAGTCCATAGTAAAACCCAGAAATAAAGGAGCACGGTCAATGATGTGAAAGAATGTCTTACATCCTCCATTGTGAAAGAGTGGCAGGTGGAACAAGGAGTCCTGCAACCTTGCTGAGGTTGCCCAGGATGAGCAGTCAAGGGAGTGTGGAGATCTTTTCATTACAGGCATCCTTGGACTTAACCCCAGACTGTGTATCTCCATCTCCATCTTCATCTTGATATGAATCTCCATCTCCATCCCCAGCTCTTGGGAAGGACCTGATCCTAGCTTCTACCTATGAGCAACTAAAAGTGCATTTGTGTCATAGAGAAGGAGAATTTTCCTTGTATTCAGCCCACCTGGTATGTGAGTTCTGTTAAGTACTCAATTAAGTGCTTTCTCCATAGTCTTCAGGGCTGGTTGAACTGAAGTCAACCGGGCCTTGCTTGAGAATGTAGGTCACT
Source organism: Sphagnum contortum (assembly GCA_963920785.1). Lineage (NCBI taxonomy): Eukaryota > Viridiplantae > Streptophyta > Sphagnopsida > Sphagnales > Sphagnaceae > Sphagnum > Sphagnum contortum. The sequence continues at coordinate 8,392,548 of OY987282.1, forward strand.
CAGTCCCACATGTTGTTTATCATTGCCAAGCAATTCTACTTGTGGGGTGGCACAGGGAAGGGCGTTCTAGATGTACAACTATGGATAAGTTTTCAGCCAAGTGTGCCTGTAAGAGTCATGTCAGAGCCACAACTCAGGTTTGTTTTGTCTGTCTATTGGCTTTGTTTGTCCTCTTTGCTGGAAATCTGGACTCTATTCTGCTTTTAAGGCTTTGATAGTCCTGTTTTTGACTGTTTGCTGATCTTTGAAGTTAGTTTCAAATTTGGTCACTTATGAATCTTGATAGCAAGAAACAGTTCCTTTTGTGAAGTCTGCACTCATGAACTTACATCAACTCTCCTGCAACTTGCTGCAACTTGCATGAATTTGCATGCTCTGATCATATGACAAGCATGGAGGAATGGTGTGTGGAAAGACTATTGTCTGCTCTGTAACAATGCTAAGATTTCATAAGAAGATTTGGGACTGACAGGTTGTGGCAGTTTGAACAGCTAAGAGCTGAAGGAGCGTCAGTGCCAAGGATGCATGCTGAGTTGGAGGCCTTATGTTGCCACCATATATCAGCTTTATTAGAACTGATGGAGGGGTGGGATGGAGAGGTCAGCTTTGAGTCAACCCATGGTTCTGCTCTTTCCAAACTTTGAACAAGTTCGTACCTAGTGTGATCAGCTAAGGGTTCATTGCTCATATCTTATGTGTTGCTCTCAGCATGACTTTTGACTCCCTTTGTAGGTGCAGGATTTGGAGGGATATGGACTGAACTAGCAGTTGCCACATCTGTTTGTGTACATTTATTGCCAGATCTTCCTAACCATTGTGGTTTTGACCCCTGCTAATAGTTTAGCACATTTTTTGCTACTTCAATGGGGTACTGAAGCACAAGGAGATTTTACCCTTTGGTGTCAATTAGGAGGTTTAATAGACCTTCGGTGCTCTTCACAGAGCTTTTGCTCTGATAGGCTTCATGTTGTATTAATTTGAACTTACTTGATCCATACGATTACATCCTTATAATGCAATTGCTTTTTCTGTTCCAATTGCTGTTTTTGTTTCTGTATTTCTGATTTGTCCTCTCGGTCAATCTGGTTGGTTTTTCACACCCAGCTTCAGTGTAGCAATCATTTTCTGATTCATACTTTCTTTCAAGTTTTTCATAATTGGACTTTAAACCCATTATCATATGATGAGAGTTGCTTGAGTATTAAGGAGATGCTCTTTTATGTGCTATGTACAGTGCTAACATGGAAAAAATACTTTGTTTGAGGATGGTGATTGTGCAAATACATTTCGTGCTTGTTATACAACCCAATCTGAAAATATGTGTAGTTTGGGTGGCATTGGAAGAGCGAGCAAATGTCTTGCTTCAAGGTTCCTAGGTTACAAGGGTGCATAACTTGCATGGGTTTTGGAATTCTAATACTTGTTGGTACAATTCTGCACATTTCAACCACATTCCTATTGTAGAATGGTATTATTAATAATATTAATATTATTAATATTGATGTGTTAGAATTCTAAACCAAAATTCCGATTAGAGTCATGTTTTTTTTTTAATTTAATACTTGTGAATATTCAAATATTCAAACAAAAAATAAATACCAAGTATTGAGTTATAAATGCTGTTAAATTTTTAATAAGGGTTGTGAATTATTAGAATTCTAACACAATTTTAAGTGGAATGCGGTTGAAGGTGAACAATTATAACAGGAATGTGATAATAAAGCGAGTGTGATTATACGCAGAATTGGCGTTGGAGCGATGACAAAGCTCTTTCTGCCGCTGCTGCTGCTTCTCTCTCTCTCTCTCTCTCTCTCTCTGCTCTTTCGTCCTGCGTCTTCCGCTGTTCCTGTACGCCCCTTCCGGCGAAGAAGCACATCGGTCAGACTAAACAATTGGAAAAAAGTATGTCCTTCATCGAGGTCGGTCGAGGTCGGTCTTGTAGAAACTGGTCGATTCTTTATTCTTTCCCTCAAGCTCTTTTCCTTCTGCATAGTTTCGGTGTTTTTGGTTTTGGTTTCCGTGGTTAGTTTTCTCGGGAGAGGTTTGCTTCTTGACTGTTCTGCGCGTGTGTTTCTAGTAGGCGGTTATTATTAACTCCCTACTGCTTCGCTCCTTAATCCCTATCTTCTTGTGTGGTCGGAGTATCGGGAATCGAACTGAGAAAAAAAGAATTTGTTCGATTTCGTGCTTTCGGTCATTGTTGCGGGAAATGATGCAAGCAGCAATAAGTATGCAATCGAATGCACGAGTCGTTTTTTCTGTGTCTCAGACGAGTCAGAAGTATGCAGGGGGAGGACCGCGTTGTTGTTCTTCATCTCGTGAGACATTATACTCCAGTTTCATGTGTCATATGCGGCCACGGTCAGCTTCTTTCAGTTCTATGCAGAAGGTAAAAGCCTTTCTTCCTCTCTCTCTCTCTCTCGGCCTCTTCTGCTTCATCATTCATGGCTCTGTGCTCCAAGGTTGTGTGAGAAAATTCATGAAGTTGACGGTATGAATTCACATCAAGATTTCATGTCTATGCATGGCTGACATTCGAAGGAACTAAACTGACAGAATTGCTGGTGTTCTCAATCTCCCGTTGAAATTCACAAACTGCTGATGCGTTTGATCAGTAGGTCTTTTCTAGTCTGGATACCAACAGATATTCATTCAGGAGTCGCAAGCTAAAGTCTAATAAAGCCTTAGATCGTCACAAACTTATCTTGGCTTGAATGACTAGGGTGCTATGGCCATTTTTTTTTAAAGCTATGCCCTCTTGAGTGCTAGCTGGTAGTATTATGTCCAGGCTTTCCTGCTTCCAGAAATGCAATTGAAACTTATGACAGTACAGAGTTTTGTTAGAAGTGTTTTTGTCCAAAATTATTTTGGAGCTGATTGTTGTAGACAATCTTCACAATCAGGAAGGTACAACAATCACCCTTCATTGATGAAAGTGATGGTGAGGAATTCAGTGAGGAGAAAAGGTAGCTAGCTAGTCACTGCCATCCATAATGAAGGTGATCATCTAATACTTTGTGAATGGCATGCACAAGGTGATTCACACGCAAGATGATTCTTGTCATGTTTGTTTTGGTTTGCTCAGAACTGACATAATGGTTACTTTCACTGTGTTATTGTGGATTTTTTTCTGCAATCTAATAGACTAAACACATCCATAAGATTGCAGACAAAATTCCACGATAACACAGTGGAGGTAACCATTATGCCAGGATGGCAAGAATCTTCTGGATAGCAAGAACAGGTGGTAGTGTGATCTACTTGGAACTAGTTAGGGTATTTTCTTGAATCTTTTGTGAACCAAGACTAAGGAGGGACCTTTCTGTTTGTGTCACTAGGTTGGCAGGTCAAGTCCACAAGCTCTAGCATCACAGAGATCAAGATTGCCTGGGAATGTCCGAATCCAACACAGTAATCATGTGGTCCCACAATTGCGTGAACAGAAAATTATAGGTATTTCATCTCGCAGAATCCATAGACATCCCTGATGTTGATTTTTATGTGAAATTCCCTACAAAGAAAAAGTCTTTGGGCTATTGGACAGTTACTGGATAGATAAAAACTATACAGGCTTCTATGTTTGGATATAGAACCGCAGCAGGAGGGCTACAAGGCAATGATACATCATGAGAAGTTACCTTAAAGCTAGCTGAACTCCTTCTGAGGTTTCGATACATTTTCATTGCATCCCACCATTTATGCGTCACATACTATGGATTTTGTTCTGAAGTGTTTGCTGATATGGTCTCTCTGTTGATTTTGTGACAGTGAAAGCGATTTCCATGCCACAGGCTTCATTAGAGGGCTTAGAATTGACAGAAGATAATGTGGAGCTGGTATTAGATGAGGTGAGGCCATATTTGATGTCAGATGGAGGCAATGTTGCACTCTTTGAAATCGATGGTTTGGTAGTGAAGCTGAAGCTACAAGGTGCATGTGGATCATGCCCTAGCTCCTTGATGACCATGAAGATGGGAATTGAGCGGCGGCTCATTGAGAAGATTCCTGAAATTGTGGGCGTGGAACAAGTCATGGATGAAGAGACTGGCCTTGCCCTTACAGATGAAAATGTTGAAGCAGTATGCTCACCACACTCTACACTGTGAATCTCAGCAGCTATTCATTCATGAAACACCTTTTGTAAGTGATGCTCGAGGCTTTTATCTAATTGGCATATAAGAAAATCTGAGCATTGTTTTGCTTGCTTTGCAGGTACTTTCTGAAATTAGACCATATTTAGTGGGGACAGGAGGAGGTGAGTTGGAACTAGTTAAGATTGATGGCCCAGTAGTGAAGGTGAGGCTTGGAGGACCAGCAGCATCAGTCATGACAGTGCGTGTGGCAGTCACTCAGAAGCTCCGGGAGAAAATCCCCATGATTGCCGCTGTGCAGCTACTGTAAAGCTTGTTGTGGAGGCCTGCTTAGAAGGATAGAACATTAAGTTTACAAGCATTTCTTTGACTGTATAAGAGCAATTTTCTTTCATGAAATTTTGCCAAATTTTGGCTGTAGACATGAATGCCATAGATCCACATTGGATTTATGAGGCAGTTTAACTAGATGCTGCTCTGCATTTTAAGAACCTTTGTAACCAGATGAAGGTTCATCATGTAACATTGAGGTTAGTGTTATAGAGAAGTGTGCAAAGTGTTCCAGCAGCACTTAGGATCAATTCTCTTGGAAAAAGATTACTGGGACACTGCATCCATAATATGCACCCATAAGATGCATTCAACTTGTGAGAAATGAGTTATTAAGCAACACTACAATGGCTACTGGCCATAAAAAGAGGCACCTGTATAACAGAACAGAATGTCATGTTCCTCTTTAGTCTGATCTGATCTAGCACAAGCTCTCTTATTCTGAGCCTTGTGTAGTAAACTGGGGGTTTTGGATTTGTCCAGGGACCTCTTACTCTTGCAACATGAGAACTGCAACTCGCTTGATCTTCTTCTTCATCAAATCCATAGTCATCCGGAATGTTGGAAACATTCAGAGTTGCTTGACAAGTAGGTAGTGAAACTCCTGAAACTCTGACCAATTATCATAGTCTAGTCATTATGAACTCCGAAATGCATATTCTAGTTTCCTCGTGCAGTTGCAAGTGTCTGACAAATTCTAACAAATTCAAAGTCTAGCACATCTAACAAATTCCTTTAGTCCCAGTTAGCTTCATCACATCTACAACCACTAGCACCGACATTAATTATCACTTGCACCCGCTCCATAGTCATATCTCCAACACAAAAAGTAGTACCAGAAATGCTAGGGCTCTGCACGTAGTGATGCTTTGAGTCCTAGAATCATCCAAGCAGTTATGGACACTTTGCCAGAATGTAAGAAATGTGTTCCTATGAGTGTTGTACCAATATATATATGTGTGTGTGTGTGTGTGTGTGTGATAATTATGGGTCTTGAGAATGCCAACAATCTGATAGGTGCGTAAAGCAATATCTCCGCATGCCCATTTGTTCCCAATGGTTATATTATGTTGACCTCTATTGCTACCCAGATCAGAGTAGGTAAGCTTATCATTCCAAAAAAGGTTGCAATAACAACAATACTGTGAATTACCATTCATAGTACACGCCCATATTGGTATTGGTTTACCAAGTTATGGTTCTAAGGCTTCTCTAATTGTAAACAGCTCAAAGACAAGTAATAATGATAAAATTATTCCAATGTATTTCTGCAACTAGTATATAAATGTATGTCTTCTTTTCATTTGTTATATTTAGTTTTCTTTATATTGGTTTTCTCACATTATGGGTTATGTGATCTAAATATACATTATTTAAACAGATCAAAAAATCAAAACCAAATTTAGTTAGTATGGATATAATCTTCATTTTGTATTTTTTTTAAAAAGGGAACTACAGATAACATTTAAACACTCCAAAGCGGGTATACTATTGATTATAGCATAGTCTTATTTTGGATCAAAAATATAAAAAACCAGCATCCAAGTGTTCCTCCTTTTTCCAAAATATTCCATATATGTATTCAACTAATATGTCTAAATCTACATCACTATTTCCTACTTCATTCTCATCACACTATTGAAGATGAGATAAGTAGGAAAGGACTTCTTAAAACATCAATCAAGCAAAGAGGTCACTAGTGACTACATCAAAATGTTGTTCAAAGCCAGCAAATAATGTTGACATCAAGATTGTGATCTTTCAAGTCGTCTGAGGTTGATCAACATTATGTCTAAACTTGGAACACAATGAATGTGAAGAATTAAAAACTTGAACATTTCATGATCTTTGCCACTTTCCATTGTGTTTGATTATGCCAAAGATAGATGGGTCATAAATTGATTTAATTTGATAAACTAGTGGGTACCCGTGACCTTCAGACACTGTGAAGTCCCCCGGTTTCTTTAAACCAAGAGAGACACACACCAAGGCGCAAACCAGCTAATTTTATTTTTATTTTATTTATTTTTTGTGACGAAAATCCGTTGAAAAGTCCCCCATGAAAACATACATGGTGAAGCGAGCATTTTGGAAAAATTTCAAGAAAAAAAACTAAATCGCCATATTTCCAGGAGGGGAGAAAAAAAGAGTTTTGAAATTGCCACATTTTGAGAATAAAAAAAACAGGTGTTGAAATCCCAGATTTGTGGAGGATTTGGGCAGATTCCAAGCTTTCTTCTTTTTAAACACGTTTATGAAGGGCGTGCTAACCCTAACCTCCTTACCCCCAAGGAGGACGACCGGACGGACAGACACCTAAAATATTATAGATAGTGGGTACCCGTGACCTTTGGGCACTGTGAAGTCCCTCGGTTTCTTTAAACTTGGTTCATGTTTTAGTTTTTTCTAGAAATTTTTATCTTTTTATTTTTTATTTTTATGTGTTTTCTGTTTTTATTATTATTATGTATAATCAAAAGGAACTATGTACAATTCTAGTTTGTTGGTTATTCAAAAATTACTAAATACAAACACATATCTGGGCCATCGGATACCTACTTCCGATTTTCAAGGATATTTATACGGATTTAGAAATGAAATGGCTATTATTAATTTTAAAAAAACACTTATTTGTTTACGAAGGGCTTGTAATTTGATTGAATTTATTATTCATGCAAAAGGCCATTTCTTATTGGTAAATATTAATCTAGAATATAATAAAATAATTCAACAAATGGCCAAAAAAACCAATCAAAGCTATATCAATCATAAATGGATTGGGGGCTTTTTAACTAATTGGAAACATATGAAAAATGTACAAAAACACTTTCAGGATTTCTCCGCGCATTCCAATTTAAAGGACACTTCCACAGCTTCGCCTTTCAATTCTTTTCCACGTTTTAGAAAGATGCAAAAATGTTTTGAAAGAATCGTGACACACGATATTCCAAATTGTTTGGTAATAATAAATGCAAATAAAAATTCCATGGCTGTACTTGAAGCTGATCAATTACAAATACCTATTGTATCTTTGGTGGATTCTAATATTCCAAACAGATTACAAAAATTAATCTGTTTATTTTTCACTTTTATATTTTTGTTTATTTGGATGCAAGTTTGAGGTTTGGAGAAAGAAGACACACCTCATTCTTTTTCAAGTAAGGTTTTTCTTCATTATTATAAGTTTTATTTTTTCTTATTTTTATTCTTTATTTGATTTCTTAATTTTTGTAAAAAAATTTCTTTTAAAATTATTTTACTATATTTCCCTTTCCTTGTTTCATTTGTTTCCATTCCTTTTTTTAAAATTTTTGCGTTTTTACTTTTTTTCTGTTTATGTTTGTTTCATGTTTTTATTTTTTCAATTCTTATTTTATCTATCTTCATTTTTTTCTATTTTTATGCATTTATTTTTTCTATTTTCTTTTTCAAAAAAATTCTAGTTTTTCTAGTATGTTTTATAATGAAAATAATTTTTTAAAAATTTTGTATTTTTGTTTGATTAGATGCAGGTTTGAAGTTTGGAAAAAGAAGACAAACCTCATTTGTTTTTTCAAGTATGGTTTTTTTTCTGTTTCTTTTGCTCTTTGTTTTGTTTCTTATTTTTTGTCATCTGCTTTTTAATTTTCTCTTAAGATTATTTTACTGTATTTCCAAGAAAGTTAGGGTGCACTTTTGGTATTGTTGGAAGGCTCTCACCAAATATACTTATATTACCATAATTGTATTGGATATTGATATCCCATTGAAATTGTAACATGCTCCAAAACTTGTTATAAATTTAAACTTGTTATATAACAAATTTGATTATTTGTCTAAAGTTCTAACATCACAACGAACCATGAAAGCTCAATTATTCACTCGTAGATTTTTTTTAAATGATGATAAGATCTTGTTGTAAAAAACCATATCCCAAATTGAATCAAATAATTAATTTTAAAACTAAACTTTAAAAAAAATTCAAGTGGTCAATGTAAAAATAAACTGATGAATAATTAAAAACTCTTTGTAAACTTGAAATCAATTAAAATCCATGATAATCCCATCAAACTCTTGAATTATCAAAGACACTTGAATATATGGAAACTACCTAACACATTTGTTGACAAAGTTCAAACATAAATGATTAATAGAAAAATCCTCACACCTAATTTCCCTTCACTCCTCAATAATCCACCTTATACATGAGAAAACAAAAGAAAAACCCATTAAATATGAACTAGTCATTAAAACAGACAGATTAAAAAATAATCAAACTTTACAAATTAATTCAATTTTAATTTTTCTTTAATTCTTCTTTTCCTTGCATACTTATGATAGATTTAATCAACTTATAGTGCATTCACACTTGATGTTAAAGTCAGCGTAAAATGAGAATCTAGGTGGCATCCTAGATGGGCACTCAATGCTAAATGGGTGATAGCCTAATGTTAAGTGAATGTTAGCTTGATATAAAAAAATTCATGATAAACTACCAACTGGAGAAAAATGATTTGCAGACCGGTTTGCTAACTGCCTTGGTAAGTATGATGTAAAAAGCTAAATTAGCACTAATAACTGAGCTGAACCCTTCTGTGGTCATCTTTAAACCAGCCTATTCTTAACCGTTCACAGAGGTCCAAACCCAGACCGCAACCAATTTCAAGACCCTTTAGTTGGATCCAATATCTGTGTCCTGAGTTTCTGATGCACTTTCAGAAGCTACAGGAAGACTCACTTTCATAACATTGGCTAGCACTAAGAGACATAGCTATTGAAAAAAGTAATCTCTTTCAAGCTGTGACAAAGCTTGTTAGGGGAAGCTTGATTTCATTTTAGCTCATCCCTGTACAAGCAAGCATCTAGGCATAAGGCGTAGATTAGAGAAGCCTACATACAGGATAATGGTTGGGACCTTCTGCACCTTGAGCATATCCTTTAAGCACACACCGAGTTCAAGTGCACTGTATAATACAGTGAATTCTATTCTGTATACTGCAAGGAAATTTCATAAGGAATAAATTGGGGGTTGAAGTTGCACTAAAAAATTAAGGCTCTGATAACAATTTCTCTCCAGAGCACATGTTAGTAGAAATCAAAGTCAGTTCCTATGCTACAAAAACAACAAATACAAGTAGGAACACAACTAACACAAAAAAAATCTTGATGATGAGCCATCGATTGGAGGAGATGCTATTCAGATACTTGAGAAGTTGTCCCTGTGCTCCTTCCACATTTGCCAAAGTGTCATCCATGTTCTCGTCGATTCTGCAAACCATCCAGAGAGGTCAGCAAGATGCTCAAACTATGGCACCTGGAATTCTTCTGAAGCCATGACTGCCAATACAACAAACATGACATACGCAGATTTGCACAACCACAGCACACTGTTTCTCTGATGTTATGCACCTACAGTCAATATTTCAAGGTCTGTACCTACAACCCACTGATGAAAAAAGAAAAATTCCAGAATCCAACAAGCCATCTCACTCTTTGACTAAGAGCCAAAACTTGAGTTGGCTAAAATATTTCAGTTGTCGCATGTAAATTATTAAGACAATATCCGTGTCATGAAATTACACAAGGAGAACCATCAATGGTACAGAAAGAACTTTTAAGGTCCCGTATAGCATTAGAGTGTTTAAGCAATGAACAAGCTGGATTCCTGGAACAAAACTGACAGCTGTAGAAATTGATCTGAATCACACCTGATTGCCATTTCACCTTGCTGGGCTACCATCGTGGCCAATTGTGAGAAGATGTTGCTAAGCTCTACAATTGTGGACTCCACATTCTGAAGTGCCTCTGCTCTGTTCTGCATATAGCTATCCTGTACAGGCACCATTTGTTGCTGCATCTGCCCTTGCCCTTGTGCTGCTCTTGGTTCAGAACCCTCAAGTGTTGATTGCCGCCTGTAAAGGAAGATAGACAATATTGACTTCACAATGAGAGGCACATGATACATGAAAGAACCAACAATCTGATTTTCCCTTCTTACACAGGATTTGGATTGTGAGGTAACTGTTGGAGAATGCTGAAGTACAGAAATCTATCATTCAGTTGCAAAAGTCACAGAGAAACCATTGGATGTATCAGCAAAATCTAACAAGCAATCAACCGATTCCTTCTGGCACACTCAAACTCAAAAGGAGGGATAAAGTGAGTTGTATAGATGAAAAGCAAGGGATGAAGTAATTGCACAAATTCTGAGAAGCCTGTCACTGGTAGACTGCTCACATGGTCTCCTTGAAAAACTTTCTCACTCATGCCAGAGAACTGCTAACCAAATGAATCAGTATTTACACCATGATAATTTGGAGCTGCATTCAGTCAAACTCTACTAAAACAAGTTCCAAACCCTGAAAGATTGGCATGAATGTACCTTGAGCTGAAGAGCTGAGAGTTAGAAGTGGCTCCATTTGCCCATGGAGCGTGAGAGCCACTTAATGGAGTTGTACTGGTACTGCTGGCAGCTGCAAGTGGACGCTGTCGGGCAAATGGATTTGTCTGATCTTTAGAGGATGTTGCTGAGAAAATCTGCCGTCTATTCTCATGAACTTTCAAGTTCTGCACATCAATGAGAGAAAGCACATCATGGGACACAAGACACATTTGTGAAGAGCAATAGCAATGAAAAATTCTGCACTGCAGCTTTATCATCCTTCATTCTCCTCTTTGGAGGAGAGCTCACCTCTGTCCTCATTGTTAGAACATCCTTGAAGTCCTTTGTTGTGCTCATGAGTCGGCTCTTCAGGTCATCCACGATAGTAGTTGAATGTTCGCTACTATGCTTTGTCCGATTTGCAGCCTCATTCCGAGAATCACAAAGAACCTGTAACTCTGATATGGCTGCATTCAGTGCAGTTATATCCTGCTTGATGACTGAAGTAAGATCTTGTATCTCTACAGCAGGATCGTCAAACATGGATGTCCTCTTTGCCACTGCAATATACAGAGCAATAACAGCAGCCGTGTTAGTGGAATCTCACAACTAGAAATTAAAATAGTTTGAGGTGCATATCAAGACAGATTCTCCATGACTGTATGATCCATGCAACCTTGGACTGCAGATTTGTACCTCTAGAATTCAATTGCGGAAAAATAGGCTCTAATTTCCTTAACAGAGATCTACTTGTTTGGGGCTAAATGCTCTGCCACTGAAGACTAGTTGTTTGGAACTTCACAAGACAATAAGCCATAGCAAAACCCTATTCCATGGCCTCTGAAAACCCACATTCTCACATTCTCACAAACTAGAGAGAGCTGGGTATGAGATAGAAATTGCAGGGAAAAAGCTTGCTAAGAGCACAGACAGGAATCACAGTGCTGATTTCTCAAACCCTACAATCAGAATCAAAACTGTAACCAGATCAGATCTCCAGCTGCCAATGCTGCTGAAGAAGAAGAAGAAGAAGAAGACCACATGAAGAAAGAACGAATTGCCGGCTTGTACAATTCTTAGTCTAGGGTTTCTTCTTCGGCAGTGACCTTACACTTTGTCAGCTTGGAAAGCTTTTGCGAAGTCTGATGGATGCTGAGACCGATCCGCGAGGCTCGTCTGTTGAACTCAGATTGAGTAGAGCCCACAGATTCAGGTCCGTGTACCCTTGACGGTTGTTCATGATGATGATGATGTCCATTGCTTGTCGTCGCCGACGATGATCCATTGACGGTAGATCCATTAGCCGACGACGACGACGACGACTGAGTACTTTTCCTCAAACGATCGGCAATTGCATGAAACTCTGAAGTTCGATCCCTACGTGACGAAGGCGGCAGTGATCCGGCAGAAAATGCCATGTCTGCTGGTTCTGTCTCTACGCACACTCTTATGTCTCCGTTTCTGTCTATCCCCTGTCTGACCTAAACTGCTGCTGCTGCTGCTGCTACAGAAAACTGGCTCAAAAGACAGCTCCACCAAAATGCTGAAAAAGAGGACGCCACACTCGTCGTACCAAAGGAAGCAGCTCAGATGATAAAAGCCACTCTAAAATCCACCTCTCCACGCTCAAAAGCTCAAGAAAAAACCAAAACCAAAATCATCTCTACCATTATTTCCAGCAGGCAGCGACGGTTACGAAGAGGAAAGGAGACTCAAAACCACAACCAAATCGAAAAGCAGGAAACCACAAGCCAAAACAATGTTCCTACCCTTCGTAGAACCTGCTGCACGGCTCTACGACCAAGACCTAAGTCAAATGTGGACAGAATAAAACAACATGTTCGGGATATTGTTTCTTCTCAACTGGCCGTTGGAAGGTTGCATCATTGGCTGCATGAGAGAGGAGGGAAAAAAGAGAGAGAGAGAGAGAGAGGATGCGCATAGAAGGAAACAGAAAACTTCCACAAAAACAACGCAAAGCGATTGGGGGGGGGAAGAAGAGCGAGAACAACAAGGAACTACTAGGGTTTGTTGGCGAAAGGAAGAAGACGAGGGTCAATAATGAGGTGTCAATAATGAGGTGCCCTACCACGTGGCTTGGGCCCCCACTCGTTGGGGGGCCGTTAGTAGGTAACGTTGATTCGAGTGCGGGGACGGGTATTTGATTATTTAAATACCCGCTTGTTCAGGCCACATATTTGAAACCACACAGATTCAAAGAACCTCCCTGTCCCAGGTATTTGGAAAAAAAGAAAACTCCAGACTCAAAAGAAAGAACCACCGGTTCTGGGTCTCTCCAAAACTTCCAAAGAACGTCCGGGTGTCACGAAGGACCCGGGAAAAAGACAGGCGGGTATAGGAGGATATTTGATTTTGTGCTGACAACCCTGTTCACCATAGTAGGAGTTGTTTGATACGGGTATACACAAGGATTGTTATGGGATCTATTCGGATGAAAACAACAATGGAATTCATCCTTTTGAAAGCTAGTAGCTTGCAAAAAATGCATTTTAATGGAAATTCAAATTTGAATGTATAATTGATTTAAGTTTTGACTCGAATAAATTTCATTGCAAAAATAGATGCAATTTTATTTTTTTTATTTTTTTTGTGACACAAAGTTGCCCATAACTTGCAAATAGATTGAATTGTGAACAATAGATTTTTCCTTCTATATCTTCTTAAATCTTTCTATGCCAATATTTGCTAGAACATCAAGTAGAGATTTATTCATTCTTCTTTTGTTTAAGACAGAGATTAACTTGAAATTAGTGAACAATGATTAAAGTTTTTTTTTTTCGTCAAAGAGAGTTAATGAGATTGTATAGGGAAAGCTTATCAAATCATCTATAAATCTTAATTATTTATTGTAGCAATTTGATAATTCAACGTTGTCAATAATACGTGGGTGTGACTTAAACTCATTCTTTACATTTTTTAGGTGATGGTTAACTTGATTTCACTATTTTGGTTAGTGTTTAATTTTATTTTTTGTTTAAGTGGAGTTAAATGATTTATATTTAATCATTAAAGTAGAATTTTATGATTTTGAAACAAATACGTGATTGGAGTTGTGATTTTCATTTTTGTAAGAGACAGGTAAAGTACCTCTTGGATTATTTAAAGGGTTGTTTTGTGTGTGGAGATATGGGAAAGTTGGAGTTGGATAGAGAATGTTTGTTTAGATTAGTTATGTGTGTGTGTGTGTGTGTGATAAGGTAGATCAAACTTAAGTAAAGGCTACATTATTATTATTAAACTATTGTAATGTATTTCTAACAACTTTGTAATTTGTATTTTGGGTGTGTGTGTAAATTAGATTTGAAAAAAGGTTGTACTATTGGTATTAAATTAGTAGAATAATATTTTAATCACTTTGTTATGTGTGATGAAAACAAGTGTAAAAAAATGGGTTATACATTCATTTTTTATACATTATCCTCACTACTAGAATTTGACTTACATAGTGGCAAATAGTTGTTGGAGTTAATTTGTTCAATAATGTTTAAGGTTAGTAGAAAGGCTTCCAAATAGTCATTATTGGAGTTGTTACACTTTTGGAGATATTGCTAAGGGCTACTAGAATATTTTAACATTTGAATTTTTTAAATTATTATATCATATCATCACAGGGTTTTTTCACATATGAATGTATATTAGGTAGTCTATTCATTTTCTTTTGTTCAGTTTACTAATTAGTAGGACCATTCCCTAATTCAAGTGCAAAATAATTTTCTTAGAATTTTTTTTTGTCAAGGACTACGATAACATCTTATGAAGGTATAACTCCACCATAGGAATATGAAATTGAATATATTTTTTTGCAAATAGGTTCCTAGCTAAATACAATAGTTTTACATTTCTATGTTTTCAAATCTAATAATCATGTGATTGTACTAAAATATTTTAACACTTGAGTTCTCTTTACCAATAGTTTAGAATCTGACGAAGTTTGTTGCACTATTAAATTAAGTAATCTAACTACTACAACCTTTGTTTTGATAAGTTTATATTCATATTAGGATTTTATTTTTTAAAAACCTAGGCGATTTATTTTACAAAATCGCATTTTGCTTTTCATAGTCAAGCACATTATGTTTCATTATAGGAAGAAATCATTGTTTACAAAGGGAAAAGGGGGATAAGTGTGGGATGCAATCATTTATTGTTTTCAATGTGAAAACTTGACACATTTTTCTTAATGTAATTGGAGGCCACATTATCACACGTAAAATTATCTACATGACAATGGTGGGCTTAACACTTTTCATAAAATATGTTTTTTGTATTTTGTATCCACTTCACATCTTGTAATTATTTCCCAATTCCCATGGATCTAAGAAATCAAAACTTGTTGAGATTTTTACTCATTATAAAGTTTTTAGTTGGGGCTTCATCAAAATTAAGCCCATGTTCAACCTTGCCTCATGTAGGCCTTTATTTTGATAAAGCTTGTGGTACTAATTGATTGTATGGTAATGGAAAATGTCATCATGCTACAAATATATTTTAATATGTGTTATAATTAATAGTTAATCTATTCATGCCTACCAATGATTTCCATCTTTCAATCATTATTAAAATGGAACAACTACATCTTTGCACATTAATTAAAGTCATGTTCAACCATAATGTACAAAAAAACTCTAACAAGGTTTAAAGCTATGAATATGTCCATTTATGATGTTCACAAGTATATATAATTATTATTAACATTTGTTTGAAGCCATTCTCAATTGAATTTTCAATTTTATTTATTTTTGCAAAAGTTGAATTGCTTTGCAAGTGGCATGTCCAATGTCACAAAATATTATTGAGCCCACAAATGAAAAAAAATTCAATGTGTGGAGTTATAAATTGAGTTTAAATTGAAATATGAAACATGGGGATTTACATTAGTTAAATATTTAATATTAGATAAAAAATATGGAAGATAATTATAAAAAAATAATTATTTGCAATTCATACAAAAAAATTAATACAAAATGTGCAAAAGTTGGATTTAAAAAAAATGTTCAATTAACAATAATGGAGCCATTGATGATGCAATTCTTTTGAAACAATATGATATTGTAACCAACAAAGGAAGGGATAAACTAAAATAAAAGGATTTCAAAATTGGCATGAAATTAAAATACATTAAGGTGTAATTATATTAAGAGGAGTTAAAACAAGTGTAATTATTGTTTGGTTCTGCATGTTTTAATTAGTGTTTAGGTCAAAATATATCTTATTGTTGTAATTTTTAAATATGTTTACATGATAATGTTTTTAAAATATTGTGGAAACATGCGAATTAATATGGAATCACTAGTACAGAAATGGGGTATGATTTATTAACCTAAATCATTTTGAAGCTTTAAAAGTGAAACAAGTTTAATTTCACTTAAATTAATGATTTCACCCTTGTTCAGGTTATTTCATTATAGGGTCATTATGTTAACATCATGTTTCACTACTAATTAACACAATTCACTAATATAATTTACTATGATAAATAGATTTATTTTTATGTTATGTTAAATATCTTAAGCTATTTTAGGCTATACCTTATGTTATTTAAACTACCTAAGGTTATTTTAAGTTATATCTTAAGTTATTATAAACTACTATGGGTTATTATACCTTAAAGTATCATAAATCATATCCTAACTTATTATAAGTTTTTTACTTTAGGTTATTTTATCTTAAATTATTATATTATCAAGTTTTTCCTTAACTATTCAAGGTTTATTGTAAATTATTTTATCATCAGGTATAATAACTTGAAATAATAACATATAAAAAAAATTACATGTAATAATTGAAAGTGGAATAACCTTGGGTAAAATAATTTAAAATAACTAAGAATAATTCACAACAATAATAAAATAACTTACAATAAAATAGCCAATAATAAACTACAATATAATAATTAATAATATCTTACAAAAAAATAACAAAAAAATAACCAAAATGAACTTATGATAAATAACTTAAAATAGCCAATAATAGCGTATGATGAGTAACCTATAATAGCCAACACCATTTTATAATATAATAGCGTAAAATAACCTATGAGAAAATAATAAAAAATTGTCAAAAATATCTTAAGATAAAAAATAATGTGCATAATAATATGTGATGACAAGAAAATATCATTCATTTAAATAGTGGTTCAAAGGTTAAGGACTTGTTCCTTACACATGAAAGTGAGAGGAAGTGAAGGGTTCAAACCTTGACATTTACACCTTAATTTGGTGGGGTAGGTGTTTAAGTGGGATAGGTTCTTAGTTTAGGTTAATAGCTTAAGTTAAGTAGTTTAATGGAGGTTCCTTGGTGCCTAATTTAGGTTTGGAACTCAAAAATGAATTAATTAAGTATGAATGATTTACCTATTAATGAATTTGATTCATAATTAGCGAATTCACTTGTCTGTAACAATTGGTCCCCATTTATTAAAGGTTGGCAACTTTCACCATAGTAAATTTGTCCAATTACATTCAAAATCTAATGGAACACATAGTGAACTTGAATGCATATTGTTAGTGTAATTAATGAATGCAATGAATATAAAATATTTTTAAAAATCATTTACTGTATATATTTTAATTTTTAAAAGATTTGAAATGCTTTTAAAATGACATAATCATATACAATAAGTATTCATTCCTTTACATGATAATATAATTTAACATCTTCTTTTATTGTGAATAATTTTTATACTTGTAAAAATAATAATTAATATAATCCATCTCCTTTTGTAACTAATCACAGTTTACCACATTATCCTAGTAAAACAACCAAATGCTTTCTAAATAATCACTTAAGTAAGCATCCTTAGCTCCTATTGACAAGTTTGGACAAGTATTGTTTAATTATAAAAATAAATAAATAACCCCCCATGATTATCAACCTAGGTATATATACCCACTTACTTGTTGGGGGTGAAAAAATTAAAAAATTGTTAATCCTAGGAACCTCTAAAGATTGAAGCGTGAAAAAACCTTGTGCTCCAAATAACCATTAGCTTGGAAAAGTCATGCATTTTTTTGAATTTCAGTTGAGCTTTTTGAATATTGTGATTAGTTCTTTTATAGGGGAGTGTTTGTTGTTTGAGGAAAACACAATAATGACGTGCACACAATGTGTTGTCTTGATTTTGGGACTTTTTTCCCCCATTCTTTTCTTCATATGTATTTGTTTATTTTCCTATTCCTATAGGTTGTAACACTTTGTATTTGTATTCTTCTTCTTTGGGATATAATAACAATGTTGTTACCTTTTAATTGTTTGGAAATTGTTGTTGATGTTTTTGTTTTTGTGGTTTGTTTGTGGGTTTAATTTGATTTCATCTTTGTTTTTGTGATGAAGAGGTGTGACATGGAGTTGTCAATCAAGAGGTTACACATGTGATTTCTAATGATGGCAATAACATTTGAGCTTCAAGAGTCAAATCTTTAAAAAAATTTGATTAAAAAAAATTCATCCCCTTTATTATTTTTTGAACATGTTCGCTTCAAGCATGCATGTTGTTACTTCCTCTTCATGTTTTATTTTGTAAAAGTGATGTATTAGGTGCACAATTTTTGTTTAAGAATGTTTGATAGTCCATTTGTATTGAATTTATGTATGTGTGAATGTTGTCCTCTTGTTAATCATAATAATGGTGTGGTGGCCCATTGAAATGTTTTTTTGGGTCTAGTGGAGAAAAAATGATTGATATTTTTAATTTAAGGAGGATGGAGATGATCATCATCAATTGAATGGTTACATGTTATATGTGGGAATTTATCAACGAGTGTTACACATGTGAGGTGGGAAATGTTTGCATGAATTGTTAGTTCCATGTTTTAATTTTTAATTTTGTTATCACATGATGTTGGAATGACGGCACAAAGTTTTTGAAGATGGGTTTGCCCATGAGTCTATGAAAGATTGAATTTCAAGTTCATAAAAAAACATCACACATTCTATTAAATCAATTTTCTTATAAGGTTTAAGGATATGGTGATGTTAAATTCCTTCATGTTTAATGTTGTTTTGCCAAGAAAAAGGCATATAACTATTAATGGGTATGTGTGCTTAAGCTTTAGTGATCACTATGATTTAAGTGACCTTTGATTTCCTTTTCATTGTAGGTGACATTGTCAATTCAATAACCACATGTATGTGGATAATAAAAATTCTAAATAATTATTAGAGATGATAACAAATCTTAATGGAATTTGAATTTGGAGAGAAAAATGTGGGTATTAGATAAAGTAATTTGATGAGTGGGTGATTTGGATTTAATTGGTGTCAATCACAAAATGTGATGAGAAACCATTATGTATATGGTCTAAAATATTATAATTACTCAGTCAAAAAACCATGTTGAAAAAAAAGATTTTAATGATCTTTTGAAAGAATTGTCATTATGGGTGTCTTTTATGAGCCCTTGAGCACTTGTATAGTCCTTTTTATTGCAAACATGTCAACTACTATTTTTTGCCCAATGTACATGTGCTACAAAAGATTATTTCAACCTTTTTAATTAAACTTTTTTTAAATGTACATATCTAATGTCAAATTTGAAAAAATAATCCACAAGTTAAAAGATGGTGTTAATATCATAAGAAGAAAAACAAGTATTTTCGACCGGTCCTTACAACTAAAAGCTAGTTGTTAACGACATTTGCAACAAAAATTTCATTAGTCGCCTTGGACAAGTAGCATTATACATTAGTTGCAAACAATAATGAATATTGGATGAAAGAAAAAGTCAATAAATACAAGTTCATCCTTTGACTCCATTGTATATGTATTGTCACATGCAACTATGATGTAAGTATTTTGGTCACAATTGTGGCAAATGATGTGTTGCCACATGTTTTAATATTGATTTTTTAAAAAGAAAATTTTGAAATAATCTAAGACGTTCAATTCAAATCTTTGGATGATCTTATATTATGACAGGTGGCACCTTAAGATGAATTTAATATGAAATATGAAACATTTGGTTGGTAGGTGCCGAAATAGGTACATACATAGATGCCTACAAACTTAGGCTACATATTTACTTACCTACTTACTTAGGTAAAAAGGTAGGTAGGTAGGTAGGTTTTCCTTCCTAGGCTAAATACCTATTCATATAAATAGGTATTTAATTAGGTAGGTACATAGGTTGACCTAGGTGTGTAGGTATGCTATGTACCTACCTAGCTAGGTACATAAGTATGTTGGGGCAGTTGATAATTTAAAATTGTGCAAAACTTTTCTTTTTGTTTTCAATTAAACATTTTGATTGGTTCATCCCATGTGCACAAATTTCTTAATGTGAAATTTGATGACCACACCCCTAGTTTATATAATGTTCAAAATAAGAACGGAAAATACAAATAATATGGGATAAGTTTTGAAGTTACAACTTTTTCACAAACTAAATTGCATCTCAAAAACTTTCTTTCTGCCTTGTTAGTTTTTAGATTTATAAACAATTCAAATACATGGTCCATTAGATAATGAAATAACCATTTAAATAACAATCATTAAATTGAACATATATTTAAAATATAAATTATACATCACAAGTATTAATTATTCATTATCAACTACTTAAATAAATAATAACTTCTAAATATTTAACTACTTAGCTATTTAATTTCTCACAAGTTGTGAATACATAATTCAAAGAAAAATAACTAATTAAAATATTTTATTATTATTTTTATATATAGTCGAATTATAGATAATATAATTAATTTAATTTTAAAAATGAGTATTTTTAAAAATAATAATAATAATAATGAACGAACAATTGTTATTCAAAACAATTCCTACATTTTTTTAAAAACGAAATAGTAAAATAGTTACATTAATTAGTATATGATTACTTCTATTATTGTACAAATATTTATCATAGATAAGTAATTACAGAATTTTTAAAAATTTACAAACTTAAATTACTTTATAATAAATCCTAAAATTACAATCATGACAATAAATATTGTAACTACATTATAATTTCTCCAAAATTTTAATTCAGATTTAAAGTTATAAATTACAGCTTGTGAATAATTCTGTTCAATTAAAAAACAATTATGAATATACTATAATTAATTCTTATCTGAAGTAAGTACAATGATTTTAAAGTAATGTCACATTAATTACGGTAATTAATATAATTTCCTGTGAGAATATTAAATTTATAATGTAAAAAATCTATGTCTTAAAAAATATTTATTTATTCTAACGTATAAGTAATAAATATAATCAATTATAATTATTTATAAAAGTGATTCATTATGGATAACACTAGTGGAAAAAGCTTTAAAACTCAATCAATAATTTTTGGAATTGAAATATTAATTTTAGATTCAAAAAACATAATTCAGAATTCAAATATCATTTTTTAGATGAAATAAATATTTGAATTTAGATTTAAACTTTTAGAATTGAAATGTCAATTTTGAGATTCAATATTGAAATGTCTCTTTTTAGACTCAATTAATAATTTTCTGAATTGAAATATTAATTCCGAGAATCCAAAATAATAATTTGGAATTGCGATTTCAAGTTTCAAATCAAAAAGTTTTTTGTGTTTGAATTTAAGAACTCAAAATTAATATTAATTGTTACAATAGAAATAATTTAAAATTCAAATAGCAAAGCTCCGATCAAATAAGTTTTTTAAATTTAAATATTCTAAAAATTTAAAATAATTGTTTAAGGAATTGAAATAGAAAATTTCAGATTCAAATATCAAATTTGAAATTGAACTTATTCTTTAAAGAATTGAAATAGCGGTTTTCAGAATTGAAATATAATTTTAAGGATCAACGTTGTAAAAAAAAATCAAATCTAAAACTCAAAATTGAAATATTAATTTTCAAATTCAATATTTTTTTAATTCAAATAATTAAACAGGGATTTCCAATAAGAATTTTTAGAATTAAAATAACAATTTTTAGATTCAATTTTTTTAAAGTTTATATATAAAAAATGAATTCCAGGAACAATTTTCAGAATTGAAAAATTTCGATTTTAATGTTTAAATGTAATTTTCATAATTTGAATTATAATATTATACTCAAAAAAATATTTTCTTAAAAAATAAATTTTTTATGAATTCATATTAAAACTTGAATTTCAAATATTGATTTTTAGATTGAAATAAAATGTTACAGAATTGGAATAACAATTTTCAGGTTCAAATATAATTTTCAGAATTTAAAGAAGACTGTTCAGTATTGATTTATCAATTTTCAGTTTTGAATACCAATGTTCAGAGGGTCAAATATTAATTTTTAGATTCAAGTTTTTAATTTTAGAATTGGAATAATAATTTTTAGACTCAAATAATGTTTCTGAATTATAAAAAAATCGGAATGGAAGGGGAAAAAAATCAAATTCAGATAATTATTTCGTAAATTCAAATATGAAAATTTTAATTCAATTATATATACATTACATAACTGAAATATTTATTTTCAGATTTGAATAATAAATTTCAGAGTTCAAATATTAATTTTTAGAATATTATATGAACAATATATATACATACATAATTAATAATACGCACAAATATATATTTATGATATATGTAATATGCTCTAGATATATTTTTAATGCATACATAAAAATACACTGCTATGTTATAGTAGAATACCTTTAGGATGTTATTATTTGGTGATTATTGCGACTAATGGGACATATCAATATATTTTGTGGATGAAAGTAAATTTAAAAGCCATCCAATCGATAAGCTGAAATTTGCAATAATTGCATCATAGTTGGAAAAGTGACCAAAATAGTCGAAATTTGATTTTATAGTTGTAAATACTCCCAAACTTAGTCGCAAACGATTATAAATCACATTTAGTTGCAAATGAAGTGGTTATATTTTGGTTGATTTCCATTAGTGTAATCACAACTTATAATTATTAATCTTTTCTTATGTGATAAGGTTTTTTAAGTTGAAAAAAAATATATATAACCATCTAATTTTGGGTCTTGAAATTTTTGGTATATTAATAAGGAACCAACAGGAGTGAAAATGACATTAAAAAATGTTTTAAAAAACATTAAAAACAATTCGTTTTGAAAAATGTCAAGTTCTGAAATTTTTTGAAAAATCAAATGTCCACAAAACACTAATTTGGACCGTTAAATTGTGATTATGATTCAGATCAATTTTAAAAACTATATAAATTGTGAAATGTTTTGTCAAAGTTTGACATGATAAAATAACAAATAAATGTCTACTAAATTCATGATGTGTTGGAACATTTTTGTATTTAGATGTAACAAGATCAAATAAATTGTTGAAGTGTTATAAAAATCCAAAGTATGAAACATAATAAATCATTAACGAAATGGAGATAGAGAATGCCAACTCTACTAATTCAAAGATCCCCGTAGTTCAAATTCTATAACTTTGTCATCAAGGCTAAATTTGATATCCATGGCCTTAATAATATAAAATCCTAAACTAATTATGATCAACCCAAACAAATGGTAATCAACAACAACAACATCAAAAGAAAAATGAGACCCTAACCCCTTCACAATGTGATATCCCTTCACAACCAACACTATGAAAAATGCTTTGTGCAAATAATATATAATTAATATGCTAAAGAGAAAGCTCCAAAATGACTTTGAGGATTTTGAACCAAGCCAAGTTATATTGATTTTTTTGGCAAAAGGAATGGATAATCAATTCAAAGCAACACAATGTAACCTAGTCTTTGTGTTTGGTATATGAGATTGATGTTGATGAGAAGCTTGGGGACCTAAAATACAATTGAAAATTGTGAAGTAATGATGAAAGTGATAAAAAAGGTTAGAATGTAGGTTGGGGGGAACATAAGCCATAATACATTCATGATTTCATCTTTAAGTTTAGTCTCTAATTCAATATCATAAGGTATTAATCAAAATAGCTTTAAATTAAAAGGTTCCATTATGCATCTCTTATGACCTTGCTCACATAGAAGCATAAGTACATATTCATTATGTTCATTTACTTGAAGCTACATTACACTTTTAAAACCCTTCTCTCCCCCCCCCCCCCCCCTCCCCCTCTCCCTCCCCCAAACTAACCCTTCAACAAATTATTAATGTTAATTCAAAAATCAATTGGTCATTCATCCCAAGTTGAACAAAAAGATTAAGAGTATTGCTTAAAAAACTAGTCACATTCTCCAGTTTGTTACAAAATTGTTTCTTGAAGCTCCTAATTCTTTTTTTTATCATCTCTAAAAGTTTTTTCAATATTTCATTCATAATTTATTCAATTACTACTTGCTTTAGTTAGATAAAGACACCTTTCCATTAGGTTTTTATGATACTAAATATTGTGAGCACAATAACCTTCCATTATGTCTTTCTAGCTACATGTGCTCACAATCACATTATAGTTTTATTGATCAAAACAAGTACCAAATTCAAAGAATTGGGAGGGATGTGAATTGAACCATGACTTAACACAAAATTACATCTATTTTTTTTAATATGGGAACATGTTCTTTCAAGTTCCTAACATTGATTAACCATATATATATTCAATGCAATTAGAACTCTCCAATGGAAAAATGCTTATGTATGCACCATAAAACAAAACTTTATGTTAGTGACTTTCCATTAGACAATTGTGATCAATCATCAGATCACATTATGTGTAAAGGTGATCACAATAACCTAGTGGAAAGAGATCACTGGCAGGCATAACAAAACAATTGGTGACTTGTGTCAAAATGGGCTCAATGTACTTTGTAACTGCAAAGACACTTGGCATGCCATACACAGCTTCAAAAGATCTGTGCACGTCATAGACAGATGGAAGTGTCATGCATTGCCTCCTGGCACCTGTCTGAGAGTCAGGAATTATGGTTTCCAAATGAGGATCCTGAGCAGCAACACCTGTCCTTGTTACTGTTTAGTATCCAAGGCCTCTATCAGATGCAGCTTCTCTCGTTGTTGCTGGCTTGTACTACATAAGAAGTCCCAGCAAGATGTTGGTTCAGTACTAGCTTTCACTTTGTCTAACTTTCCACATTTTCAGCATCTTCATCAAGTTTCTTCTCATTCCAAACCTTGGCTAAATTAGCTGCTGTGTATGTCTCTTTTTTACTTTCAAGAACTAGAACTGCATTGGGTTGTTAAGTTTTCGCCTGGAATTGAGCATACATTTGCAGTCTAGTAGTTTAGAAGTTTAGAAGTCGAACTGTGCATTGGGTTGCAAAGTTTTCAGCTCGAGAGTTGAGCATTGCAGTAGACTTAGTCCGTTGATTATCAGTCTGACTTTGTTGTACAAGATGAATAAAGTGAAGGATGCTATCGCAAGTGTGACTGGAAACAAGCATCAGAACGATGGCTTGACGGGAACCGGAGGAGGAGGAGGAACTGCACCTCTTGGCGCTGGAACTGGAGGTGGCTATCAGCAGCATGGAACTGGTACTGGAGCAGGAACAACAGCTGGACCTCTGGGCACTGGAGTTGGAACTGGCGCTGCTGGTGGAACCGGGTATGGGAACACCGGAACTGGCCAAGGCATCACCGGGAAGATAGAAAATGCTTTGGGAGGAGGACACGGCAGTGGAGCTGTTGGAAACACAGCTGGGACTGGATATGGTGGTGGCAATTTGGGAGCTGGAACCACTGGGCTTGCAGGTCATGGGCATCACCATGGAACTGCCGCAGCTCCTGCTGGAGGAACCGGGTATGGAAACACCGGAGGAACTGGCCAAGGGATTGTGGGGAAGGTAGAAAATGCTCTGGGTGGAGGACAGGCCGGCAATCATTTGGGGCCTGGAGGAACTGGAACTGGAACAACTGGAGCTGGCTATGGCACAACAGGCACAGCTGGGGTGGGAGGCACTGGGCAAACTGCAACTGGAGGTGGTGGTTTGATTCAAAAGGCCAAGGACAAGCTCACTGGCAACCACCACCATTAGGCTTTGCACACACCCACCCAACACATGAACAAAACTTGGAACAGGTAAGTTACATCTTGAAGCATTTTGATTGCATTTGCATTTGCTGTATGGAAACATGCTTCTGGTTTGTGAGTAAAGATCTCTTCTCAAATTTACAACCTGCAATCATAGTATGATAAACATGTTTTTAAGTAAATTCATTTTACATTTTGAGCACCATCTTAGAGTGTGCTCTTCCAGTCTGAGGACTTTTATGAGCAAAAGGAAGATCTTTTTCAATTTGAAGGCAGGGTGAAACAGGAGATGAAAAAATAAGTTCTTCCTAAAAATGATCTCTACTGGATTTTGCAGAACATCTTGCAGGACGCTGCAGAGCTGCAGTTTGGCAAATGTTTATTCCAAACTGCTATGAAAGTAGGAAAATAAAGACTTATCTTGCATTTTGTAAATGTGTAGTGGAAATGACAGTTTCTGTGTAAATATGACCAACAAACACAATCCAAGAAATTTTTCTACCTTCAGCAACCTATCTACCTAGTTGTTGAAGTGCAAATTACACAAGCATCTAAAATTAAGCTTTCCTTTAATGAGTCAGAATGCTGGTGAATAATGAATACGAGAAGCTAATAGTCAAGTGAAAGATGGTGAATGTGGGTCAAGGTTGCAATCAGTGTTGTGTGGGTATATTATTGTTAAGACAATTCTTCATTTACCCAATCTAATAAGCAAGGAAAACATTAAGACAAATTTTCAGAGACCAAATCCAATGCGATCTTTCGGACAATTTTTGAGCGCCTTCTGCCTTTTCCATTTCATGTATGAGAAATCACCAAATAATTTGCCAAAACCCAAAACTGTGGTGGAGAAATATCTCTGCCAACAACTTAATCACACCACACATCTTAAGGTTAGAATAAGGGTTATAGTGAGGGTAGGAGGCTTGACTCCCATTTGCCCTAAACCCTATTTTACCTGAACTTACAAATTTATCCTTCCTTGGTTATGCAAAAAGACTTGCATGTGCAAAAAGGGTTTTAATGCTTTTGTTATTGCTTTTTTCTCATATAACTGGTGGGGTTGATTATCAAATTTCTTAATCAATACCAATGTAAATAATACCAGTTGATTATCAATTTACCCAATAAATTTTGATATTGATTGCTGCTTATAAATAAAAATCCGTTCTCAAATATTTGCCTTGAGAATTGCCGGTTATATAGCCTAGCTACTGTAAGTTATAGCTTTGACTTAATTATAATTATTTTCTCTGTTCTCATGTATTTTTTAAAAATCATTAACATGGTTTTTAAGGTTCTTAGAATTTTGATAACTGACCTGGATAAATGTTATGAAAGTCTGAAAACTCAGTATCAAACTGGTAGGTTATTAACTCCAAAACCCTGCTGGTTATCTGATCAACACTGGTTATGCATAGGTTATGAAATTGTCCTGCACATGGAATAAGCTTATAACTCTTATTTGAGGTATATCGCTCCCGAGAAAAGAAGTTAAATTATATTATGATATACCTTACACATATTCATGGCAAATATCCGGGTAAATAGTGTGTGCACAACACTGCTATTAACCTCTTTTAACTATTTCAAGCTAGTGTGACTATTTGAAGTGCTACATCCAAGGAGAGAGGCAGTGGGCTGCAACTGCACTGCTCAAAGTCAATAAATGAATGACATCTCAGTAAATTTTCTCAAACCAGCTAACCATGATCTGATGTGAAAATTTTGATGTTAAACTGGAATTGTTTCAAATCCCAAACAAGCACCCGAGCTGAATCTAAAGAAGACATACCCAACAAAAAGCATGCAGTCTAAGAACAAAGTAATGGAAAATTGGAAAAATCCACAAGATTTTTGTAAGCTAACCAGACCTAGTATATACACTCTTAATCCTTGCATTGAAATATTTATAAAAGGAGTTCAAATGTCTGTAAAGCAGGCAATGATATTGTAACTCCCAAAAGGTGAAGAAAATAAGGTGACAACTCTAGTGTCATTTTCCAACCTTAACTATCATACTACAGAAGAAGTTGCAATGCCTTTGGATGTGCAAAGATCAAATGTATTAAAAAAAAAGGCACACTGAAAGTTTAGACATCTTTGGAGTGTTGTAAAAATTCTGAAACAAAACAGATATTAATTGGTTGTGTTTGCAAACATGGGATGTTATGCCCAACTTACTGCAAAAGAAAAATATCCCAATCTCTATAACTATTTTGTCCATGTATAACAGTCGACCATGTACTTCAGGTAGTACACAGTAAGACACAAACTTTGAAAAAGTGTGTTTAAAACAGAATACTGTACAATTGCAAATTTGTGACAGGTTTGAACCAGTTCAAAGATATACAAGGGACAATGTGAAGATCATATGCCTGTCACAAAACACAATTGCCTTTCAGCACATGTCCTTTGTCTCTCACTATTTCAGCAAAACTTCATATAATGGCCTCCCTTACATGACCCCAAATGGTCACAAGAGAAGATAAGCACCCACCAAAAAACATCAGTTTATTACATTGGGTAACTTCTCACTGTAATGCAAGCTCCATTTTGAGGTGAAATATACCTCTGCCTACTATCTCCATGACTTCTCTGCCCATAAAGTGCAGAATGCTTCTTAAATATTTGACAATCTTTGGAACTTGCCTGTTGATGAAAGTCAAGTGCAATATTTGAGATTGCAGAGAATTCAAGGTTTCTTGTTGGGAAGGACTCCAACAGTAACTGAAAACTCTGTCAGCTGAAGGCTGCTGGAATTTTCGAAAAGTATCTGGCTGCAAACAAAATGTACATGCCAGAGACATTCTGCCATGGCTCCAACAATGAAGAAAAAAACCAAATTAAACCATTCACACACTTACATGGGCATAAGGTGGTTTCTTCAAGGCCAAATTAGACTAAAGCAGCCACATCCTGTGGTACCACTGGTGCAGCTGCTGTCATTGGTGATGAACTAGCTGTTGGACTCTGCACAAGTTGCAACAATCATTCACCTAACATGAGCATGAAAGTGATACAAAAGACATAAGATTTCTTTGGAAATCAGTCACTCAAAAGTTTGCTTGAGCAATGAGAATGGGAACTGTTTAATGAAATGTGTATGCACAGAAAAGCTCATTATCCTATTTAGTTCTGACATGAGGAAACTGGGTCTATGCACCACAGATACCGGACAAGGTCTACATCTTCTTGGGCAAGTCTGAGCTTTCTTAAATGCCATTCGGTGAGGTTGAGATTAACTCAGAACCTTTACTCAATTACTTAAAGATCAATCTTAGAAGTCTTAGCCACAAAGTACACAGTGATGTTCTGAAGAATCCTTAGAAAGAACAATCCTTGAGAGAATGTACCTGTAGCTGGGTAGACTGACTGATTGTGTATGGGCCATCAATCATAGGTGCAATTTCCATTCGCTGAATATTGTGGCGAGCTGCTCTCTCCCGGCACCATCCCAGCATGAGACGTGCAGCAGTACCCAAGCCCAGGACAACCAGTACACCTGAAACATAGCAGCTGAATTGTTAAACCTCTGGAAACTCTTATCCAGTGGCCCACGAAAACTTACATACAGGAAACAGCACACTACCAACTTAGGAAAATTCTCTCTTACTTACTCATATCACATGACATTAGAGATTGTTCTGTTCTTGATAGTTTTCAGCCAGCTAGTTAAAAAAAAGCAGTGATTGTTTGATGTAGCAGGGAGACTGAGATACATGTGTGTTCAATGCATAAAGCAAGTGAGGCTGGATCAAATACAATGTGTGCAAAAATGACAGGCATTATAGCTTCCAGACTGAGCTAAATACATTCATCAAATTGATCTTTTCAGTTAGACATGTGCTTTACTGCCTTATTAATGCAAAGATTGGTAATATGCTCAGTAGAATTTATTTGATTGAATTGAATTGATTCCCAAGTGGACTGGAACTCTCTATACTCTTCGTTTGCCATTCTCTCCATCTCGCATTCAGAACCAGCTAGAGACAGAGTGAAGAGGATGGTCGAGAGAGTACCCATAATGATATTTACAGGAATAGCTGTAGCACCAAGGAAGATAGTGAGGAGAATATCAAACAGGAGGACAGCAAGCAGGATCACCATTGCTACCCAGAGAGTGCGAACACGAGCCTAACCACACAAACATACAAGAAATTGCTTAAACGTGAGTGACAGCTTGCTTAGCAAGAATCCACCAGGCAGTGCAGCATATTCAAAAGTTCAAGTCTGAATGACATCCACAAAGATGAATGCCACAAAAGTCAACAAAATCACAAACAAAATAATTGAGCATGGGTGTCGCTTCAACATGGTCCACAGCACTAGTTGTGTGACAGTGTGCCTACTGGAGAAAAGCCCTACCCTTTGTCCTCTTTGTTGTAGCTCCATGGTTCCCATTGCATTTGGAGCCCTGATTCTCCACACCCAGAACTGAGGCTGCAACATTGACCATGAAGATCATGTCAACATATGAGATACATTTCATTGGAGGATCATGCATCCATGCAACCACTGGAACTCACATCATAATACTGGGGTGTAAGCACCATGGACTTGAACATACAATGGGAAGCGTTGAGGGAGGGGTTATATTTGTTGCAGAATGCCTGCCACAACACATATACTTTTTAGGTCTTCTTTCAGATATGGAAAATGAGGAAAATATCAAGACCATATATCAGTAAAAAGAAGGTAACATGCAAGCAAGCTATGCAAAAGTCAACCTGAACAATTTACATTCTACTATACAGAGAGGAGATGAGGCGTACTGGCAAACTTCACACATGTTGGTGCCTTTGTTGCTAAACCATTGATCAATGCAGGACCGGTGGACTTTAGCCAGGTCTGCCCGACAAGAGCATCCCAATTCAATCACTTGTTCTTCTGTGTGTTGCTGGCATATTCTGCATCCAGCCTAGAACACTTCAGATCATGCATCCCAGCTCAGTGACAAAACATGGCAGGTAAGGAAATCCCCAGTCAATCTGTAACTTGGAGAATCATGACATAAAGAGAAACAGAAACAATGTACACAAATGCACTGCAGTGCAGATGCAATGTACACAGTACGGAAAGGGAAAAATTGACAGGCATATTATAGCTGACCTGCAGCATTCAACCATGCTGTCAGTACTGGAATTGCTGATTGTGCGATCTGGACCACCACCTACTCTGCCCATATTGTAACCATTCTGACTATGTGCCAAGTGCATTGCCTTTCCTGTGTCAACATCAGAGATATCTATTGTTGTGCATCCACTGTCCACTTGATCTCCTATTGCACATACAGTATTGCTGATCTTCTGCTCAATTCTGTTCGACAGAGGCAAAATTGGGAATGTAAACTCTTTGCCACTTCGTAATTCCAGCTGTGTTGTCTCCCCTTCAAATGCACTGAAGGAAGTGTCACTTGGATCAAGGTGTTCATATCCAGCTTTATTTACAGACAAAAACGGCTTTCTAAAGTCCCCTGCATCATCAGATTCTATCTTTCTATCTTCCTTTCCATCCTTCCCTGCCCCTGGCTTCGTCACTTGAATTACAGGCAGACTATTGTTCTCTTGCAAATCTCCACCTTGGTCAGTCTGGTGGGTTTTGGAGTTCTGTCCAACCCCTGGTTCTGCTCCACGGACCCATGCCTGTGGCACTTGAAAGGAGTCCAAAGCCTCTCCATATGACAAATGTGGTCTTAAGGAAGCTGAATCCACAGAGGACGCAGGCCGCAGATGCACATTCTCAACTGCTTCATGCTGCACCTTGGGGATCTTTATCAGTGAGTTGAATCGTCGAAGCATGCTTGTAGCAGTATTGATTTACCAAATGTTGCACCTAGAAAATTTGCAAATGAACACCATAATTAAATAAACCATGTTCCTCTGCATAAGACAATTTTCTGGGCATAAGAAAGAAATAGAGAATTAACAGTAGTGCAACCTCTGAAATACATTGAAGAAGCTCAACTGAATGCTTGCTTTCTTGAACTCACAAACTTGTCCAGTTCTACAAAGTACCATTAAGGGTCTCTTTCCATTAGGCTGCTGCAATCACAGTTACACATTTTGTGCTGTGATCACAGCTACCTAATGGAAAGCCACTGTTTTTTTCTGCAAGAACAATCACTTTCCACTGGAGAGCTGCAAGTATGGTTAATTAATCATGTTAGGCACTCTGGGAACAAATGTTCTCATAAAAAAAAAAGGACAAATGTCATTGTATGGTGAGTTACATTTTGACACACAGCTCTCACACCTTCTGCAATTTGTCAAGCAGCAATTGATCAATACTTGACTGGTAGAGCTGTGAGATGACTATGAACACAGCTTGTTGAAAAAACATAAAGGAAAGCTGATGTGATCACAGCAACCTACTGGAAAGATGTCCTAACTTCTCTGCATTTTTACCCATATAAAATAAAACAGGCAATACACTTCCCTCCTTTCTGATTTAGTCAGTCAATTCAAGTTTGGGAACAGACAATCCTTCACCAGATCTTCGAAATTGCAGAAGATGATGTTCAACACTTTTTTCCCCTGGGAAGACTAAGGATAGCAACTCGCTGCTGAGATACTCTATTCCTCATTTCATACAACACTGATGCACCTGAGCTTCTTCCAAGATTCCAACCTTCAGATTGTTGTAACCGGATTCCCAAAGACAACATTTGGCCATAGAAAAGCAATGAAAAACACCAAAAACTATTGCTAAGAACCATGTCCACAAACCAAGTACGAATGTTCCTAATACATCCACGATCTCGCACAAGTAATTCTTCCGCCCAGACCGAACTTGATTCGCAGTCTACAAAACACTAACGCTATTTATTATGCGACTTGCAGGCAAACACAAAACAGATAGATGCAACGGGGAAAAACACTCCCGAGCACTTACTTACAAGTAACCTATCCGCCGAATGCGAAGCAACAATTCGCCGAAGGCAAAGCAATAATCCGGATCCGCCTAATGCAAAGCAATAATCCAGTTCCGTTGAATGCAAAGCAACAATCCGGGATGCTCTTCCGTAGAAATGTTCACCTGTACAAACTTAACCAAGATGCTTCAATAATAATAATAATAATAGAGAGACACCGGAATTGCTGAACAACATTCTTTCAAATGACCGAAAAAACAAAAAACAAAAAAAGGAAGCGCGATAAGTGTGAAAGAAGATAGCAAGCATGCAAGCAAGAAAGAGCCAAACCGCGAGAGAGAGAGACAGAGACAGAGACAGAGACAGAGGATGAAGTAGCAGCAACAAACGTCCACGGATAGGGACGAGAATGCTACACAGAGAGAGGTGTTGTAGAAGGAAAGGCAGTGGGAGGTGGAAAATGGAAAGCAAGAGCAGAAAGCAGCTGCAGAGGTGAGAGAAGCGATGCGAAGAGAGAGGAGCATGACATATGTCGGGCAGGAAATGGAAGGCAACGAGGAGAAGAAGAAGACGAAGAGCAACAAAAGCAAGAGAGCGTCAACTTGTGAAAAGGAACAGTTGCTGCTGCTGCTGCCGCAGCCTGACGGGACCACCCGGGTATGTACCGGTGTTGGAAGGGTATCAACTTTTGCCCCTACCCTCAGGGGCTTTACCTGGTGTAAGAATTGCCACTGCAAATTATTTTTTAACAAAATTTTTTAAAGAAAATTGTTGTGATACCCGGCGAGTACAAGGTGTGCTCTTCCTTTTTTGCACCCATGAGACAAAAGGGGCCTGTGAGTTGCCTTTTAGTTGGGTGTTTGTCTTTGTTTGTGGAGGTGGGGTTTGGAGGTGGGGAGGGTATGTGGCAAGTCATAGTTTGTTAGTTATTGACACATATGACCTTGTAAGTTGACCTAAACTTTGGCCTCAGTAAGATGCCATGTGTAAAATGCTGCTTTTTTCTCATGGGAGAAAGGAATTGGCTCCTTTCACTTCACAAAAGTAAGAGTGTGTGTGTGTGTGTGTGTGTGTGTATGTGTAACTTATATTGACTAATAAAACTTGTTACAAATATCATGATTCCCAGATGACAATGTAAGATGGACGACTTTCTCTTCTTGTAGGTAAATTGTGGCAAATGATGTGTGTACAAATTGCAAGTGAGATTTATCATGCTCTTCTACAATAGAAAGAAGTACTCTCGTGGTGTCTTTTATATACACTTCTTCAATCGAGAGAAGTGTGTTAAGAATGTGGTGGCATTTCCAGAGTTTGACGAGTCATCCACAAATTTCAACCTTTTTTTTTGTTTTTGCTAAGTTCATGTACAAATTAGATTCAGCAGCTCCTCATGTGGCCTAAGAAAATGTAAACATGACTTTGAAGCCACTTTTTTCTCACTTTGTTTTTCAAAACTTGTATATTATGGAATGGTATGTGTCCTCTCACAACAACTTAACAACAACTTGTGTTAGTTAGTCCCTTATACAACATGTCACATTAAACATTTAATGTCACTAACACAAGTTAAAAATTAACATTTAATGTCACATTAAAAATTTAATGTCACTAACAAACACAAGTTGTTGTGAGAGTTGTGTTAGTTAGTCCCTTATGTGAAAACTGCACAAACTCAGATGATGCCCAACATGAAAGTATTCTTCGTACCTTTAATGTGACAAGATTGTAGCATCCAAGTGTAAAAGTGTAGAAGAGTAAAGCCCCAGGGGTGGGGGCATTCTCAAAATAAGCTACCTATGACAAGGCCATAGCTGAGGTTAGCCTTGCATTTTGGGAATCTCTCTCACTTGTGCGGCCATCTTACATCTTGTAAAGCATAAGGCAAGTGTTATATGGAACTAGAGTTTGTTTTCTTTTTCTTTTTTTTAAATAAAATAAAAATAGTTTTAGTAATGTATGTATATATGTGTGTGTGTGTGTGTGTGATTAAATTTTGAGGACGTGTCCAATTGAAGGGATCCATTGAATATTGGAAATAATTTTTTTTTTAAACACCCCAACCATGATGGAACCCCTATTAAAGTTGGATCAAAATTGGTCCAATTTTCATTAAGAGATGGGACAAAGGGTGAAGTTTAAAAAATGAATGAATTGAAAGAAGTCGCTCCAATGCCCCAAGGGTGATGGCTTAGGGGTATATATACCCCTTGTTTGGTACCACAAAGGTCCCAGGTTTAAACTTGTTGGAAAGTAATTCAATGGGTGATTTTGTTTTTGTTTATTTCAAATTAGATAGGTTTCAATTCAAGGTTACAATTCCAACATCCAAAACATCAAAATGGATCATGGAAAAACAAAAAACAAAAAAAAGAAAAAACTCGAATTGTTATTCCAAGAAAAAAAATTGTTATTAAAAAAAATTAGAAAATTAACACAAACTAGCCTATTTAAATTTTTTAATTTATACACTACTACAATTCATGGTTTTTTAAGTTATTAAAGTTGATTGACTTGTTCACTTTTACTAATGAACATGTCCATTTTGACTATAGGTCCATGAATCAAATGACATGTGTATTTTTTTATTAACGAACTTGATTAAAAATGACCTATTTAATTATTTATCCAATTGAACATTTGTTTTAAGTTTAACAAAAAATGACCACCTTAATCAAAATGATCAATGACTTTTTTGGCAAATTGAACATCCTATGTTAATTAATAGGAAATTAGCTACCTACCTACCTATGTACTTAGGCTTACCTACCTAGCTAGCCATTACCTAATATAGCTAAGTAGCCTTAAATAGGTAAATAGCTTAAGCCTATCTATCTACCTAGGCCTACCTATGTATCATCTTGCAACCTACCCACCAACTTTTACCTCCAATCTACTTACTAATTACTTATCTTACTTACTTACATAAATATTGTTGTGAAATAAACATGCAAAATTAAAAAAATTGTCACATCTGGGAGGTTCAATCCATTGGTAAAAAATTGGTTTATTATTGTGAAAACGAGGGGTTCAATTTTTTATATTGGTTTAGTATAGGCATGCTTAAAGGACTAAACTAAATAGGCTAGACTAAGGTGGTTAAGTAGGTTAAGTTTAGTAAAGTAAATTAGGCTAGCCTAAGCTTGCCACTTACCTACACCTATTTGCCTTTTTAAAACCTATCTAAACTTATTTATTATCTACCTACTTAAAACATTTTTTTTTTTCATAATAATCTAAAAACTGGTTTAAATTTAGGTAAAATTTTCAACCAATCAAATGGTTCACTATTTATTAATCAAATAAAAAACACCACTTTAGTCACAATGGTGGGTCAATTCCCATGCAGTTGTAGAACAATCCCTTCATAAGCTAATTTCAATTGCACTTGATTCTAATTAAATTATTTGAAATCAAACAATAGCCACCCTTTTAACCTAGGTACTTGGCCAACACACTGTGAACCCAAATAATCAAAACAACATATGAATTGAAGGAAGTTGAACAAAAAAAAATTGGAAAATGGATGAAAATGAAAATAGTTGTAGAAGTTGAAAAATATCCAAAATTCATCCATTGCCCGATTTTTTCAACTTTCCTACTATTTACATTTTCATCCACTATTATCATCTTCTAGGAAAATTTTGATTTCATTCACCATTGAAGTTTCAAATGTTTTAAAGCTTTTGTGAATCTAATTCATTAGAAAAAATTGTGTTCTTGCAACCAATCATTTTGCAACTATGTGGAACTAGTTGTCATTTACAACTAAATTGGTCATGCTTGCAACTACAAAATTAACATTGTATGTTTTTGTGTTATATGGTTGTGTGTGCAACTAACGTGCAACTATTAATGTATAAAATAGACACATATCATAAAAATAATGGCTTGAACTAATATAACAAAAAACTTTAAGATATAATACTACGATATATAACTTAAATTAGGTAACATAAACCTAGTCTAATTAACCTAGTAAACCTATAGCTAATTATAGGTTATAACAATTAGTTTACCCTATTATAAATTAGTATATAGTTATTATTATTATTTTTATTTTGATTATATAATTAATTAACCCATATAACAACTAAGGATAACTATAATTATATAAATTATTATTTATGCACATTAATAATTGATATAACTAACTATATTATTATTATTATTATGTTATAATAAAAAATTAGTATATGAAGATTAACTATTAATTACATAAAGAAATTTTTATAATAATTATGATTTTATTAAATATCATTTCAATATTAATATAATGTTATTAATTTTGTTAATATATTTATGACTAGACTATAAATACTTTAGCCTAAGTTCATTCCTAGTTACAAATAATAATGATAATTATTAATTATTATAATTATTAATTATATTCATTGTTACCACTAATGATATTATACTAATATTAGTTTGATAGTAATCAAAAATAATAAATTAATAAATATCAGCAGTACAAAACTATTGTGTTAAATAAACTATCAATAAGGATAATAGTAATAATAATACTAGTTTAAAAATACTCAGTACTAATAAATTAGTAAATATTAGTAATATAAAATTATTATGTTAACTAAACTATTAATAAAGTTAATGACAATAATAGTATAATTATTTAATATTATTCAATATATGTAGACTAATAATATGATAAATAATATTGTTATCTATTAGCTATTATTACCTATAATGTAATTTGTATAGCTAATAGGTAAATTAGGTTAATATAACATAGATATTAGGTAATAGTTGCATGTGGCTTGCAACTAGGTTGGTCATGCTTGTTACTAATTTTTTTATCCCATATGTTTTGTCCTCATGTCCAAATTTCAATGGTCATAACCTCAACATGTGTCAAAAATTATATGGTCATCAAAATAGTTGCATGCGCAACTAGAAATATGTACTAATCATGGATGTACAAATGTATAACCATATTGTATGATTGTATGATAATACCATATATATAATTCAAATACTATTGCATGCAATTACATGTTAGCTAAAACTTGTGCAAGGCAATTACAAGGAACTTTAATTGCACGTGACAATTGTAAAAACATGATTTTCTTCTAGTGATTGATCCTTCACCTTGTAACCTAGTACTATCTACTTATCTAGAGAATTTATATTCAAAGGATATGTTACCAAGGTTTTACGCACCATCAATGGACTATGTTGAAATGTTATGTATTTGCTTTCAAATGACCATGAGATCTTGTTGTGCAATGGCATTCTTATAGGGCTACTTTGAATAATACAAAAGG
Organism: Sphagnum contortum; assembly: GCA_963920785.1. Taxonomy (NCBI): domain Eukaryota; kingdom Viridiplantae; phylum Streptophyta; class Sphagnopsida; order Sphagnales; family Sphagnaceae; genus Sphagnum; species Sphagnum contortum. Next base: position 8,430,400 of record OY987282.1, read on the forward strand.
TCTAAATATGCTTCAAGTAGAATTTCATAAAATGATGTTTAGGAGTATTAAAACATTGATCCAAAAGTCTATTGAAGTTACACTTTGAAAGTGTGGGAACTCCTCAACCATACATTAGCATATGAATGTCATTAAGGTAGAATTGCACATCGCTAATTAATGTTTGATGACAGAACAAGCATTTAGTGAACTAAGACCTTGATGTCAAGTTTACTTTGTATTGACAATTGTTCAAAAGGTTGCCCATGAATGAACATGTAATTCAAAATATCTTGTGGTTGAAAATTTATGAATCCACCAATTCGAAATGTTGTGAGGCAAAAATAAACTACTTGTAAATTGCACCCCCCGCTTCCACCATGCTCCACCTTGAAATACACTCCCACTACCTCCACATTAGAAATTGATGTCATTCTAAATTGGAAAGATTTTGTTGGTTATTATGAGTTATTTATTTCTTGTAAAAAAGTGGAAACCTATGCAATTGAACATTACCCAAATCTAACTCATTTTTTAATCTCTTGGCCTTCTTATAAAAAAACTCATTCATACCACTTGTAGAACCCCCCCCCACCACCACCACACCCCATGCACCCCAAATGCTTTGAGGTTGGGATCAAGAAGAGTAAGGTTGAAATATTTCCACCAATGCAAGAGGAGGCCCTATAACTTGTACCATGATGTACTTAAGGTGGACTACTAACAAATTGCCTTATAATTCATCTAAATGTCTTAACAATGTGATGACATGGGGTTTTAGGTCAAGGTTATAAAGACCAAAAGAACCAATATTCCCAACTTGTTACCCCAGCAAAATAAGAGGAGGGGGGTAATCCCAACCTATCACAATAGTAATTCAAGAGGAACAACAACCCAATCTTACCATAATAACAATGTACAACTTAACAAAGATTAATAGACCAGCTAGTGCAACTAGACATAAGAAATAGACATATCAACATCTAGAATATGCAATGGATGCAATGGAGTAAGGGGCACACCTATTTGAGGAAGGCTAACAAACATTGGAACATATTTTTGACCACTTTCAAATGACTTAAATGGTAGAACTAGAATAAGAAAAATGGGTTTACAACGTGTGTTAAAAAATGAAAAGGATGGGGCAATAGTCACCTAGGTTTTGAACATGCAAAAGGTTGGCTTTTCCATCACACTTCAATAATTCAAATTGAAGGTTGCTAAAATTACACAAAGCAAATCCCCATGCATTGTTCCCAAATGATGTTTTAAAAGGTAGTTGATGATATTAGTTCAGAAAACATCCAAAAATAAATTAGCATTCATCTTGTAAAAGGGCTATAAGCTTATAAGGAAAATGGGGTAACTAGTTAAACATGCCATACCTTCTACTTCAACTTCGAAAAGTTATAAACACAACATAAGTACCTTTCGAACCACATCTATAATAAAATCAAATAGGGATTCAAGTAGGGTGGTAATATTTTAATGCTTGGGTTTTGGCTAGGTGGGGCTCTTATGACATTTATAACACCATCCCCAAGTCCTAAGAATGGTTGATTGTTAATTGTGATGTTAATGACAAGGGCAACTTTGCTTGCCTTTTATATTTTCAAAGGTGAAAAAATATGGGAAAATTACATAAAGTTATATAGGATGGGGAACATGCATGGCCATGTAAAAAAACTTGGATAATTGCATACCTCTACAAGGCATGATTTTTTTTCCAATATATTTGTCATGGAGGGGATTTCGATATAGAATTATCATCTTTTGATTTTAAATGGGCATGGGTTACATACATGTCACAATAAACATCACAAACTTAACATTTCACAATTTATAAATGAAAATCATGTAACATTAATTCATTCATAATTCATACATTTCATGTATTAATATCGTACATTGAAAACACATTTGACACACAAATTTATTAAAAGATGTGAAATTAATGTGACATTCGTTCATTCATAAGTTCGTACTTCATTTGTCAACACATTTACCTGTTTGTCAAATGTGTTTTCAATGCATGATATTTGTGTGTAAACCTATGAATGAACAAACTCGCATGATTTTCATTATTAATTCATCGCTTGTTAAATTTGTGATGAAAACACTTGAATAAGTAATTGAATTTGGATTGAACATGGTGATTGTACCTTCACATACATCATATTATTCCAACCATTAAATGTGAGTTGCTTCGAATTATTCAAAAATGTTTTTAAAAGGTAGGGAGATTTTACTATGGTTGTCAACAATTATTTTGAATTAGACAAGACCACATTCACAAAATGGGTGGACAAGTTTTTGGAAACCTTATATATATATATATATAATCAAGGTTGAGGGCATGTGGAATCTAACGATTGAAACTTGTTGCTATAAGTGAAAATTTTGGTTTGAATGAAATGTTCATAACAACAAAAGAGGAGGACCATGAAAACTTTTATCCTTGAAATTCAACAAATCAAACCAATGACGCTAGGGACAAAACTAAAGCTACCATAGACCTATTGAATGTTGCTAGTACATTTAAGCAATGTTTACAATACCTTTTACAATAATGGAATGCATTTCTTCACCCACACCTTGTTACTATATAAAAATGCCACATAGCCTTAATATTTCAACAGACAATTGTGAACAAGATCAAGTAGTGGTGAACTTGGAAGATCTTAGTCCTAATTTAAACAACCGAAATGTTCCAAGTCAAACTTAAGGACCTTTTTCATTGGTGGACCTACTATCATTGCCAAAATTGTTAACAAAGAGGACCCATCAAAAAAAGTCACTAGTGGATTATTTTAATTCACATGTGGTTGCATCAAACCAATACTTGGTAGTTTTGAAATTAAAGGCAATGGTTAAGGAAGTTGCAAACAAAATTAGAAATTTAAAACAACAGAGAGGGAGGAGAAAAGATCCAAATAAGTCCAAATTGCATTTACCCAAACTGAATGAGTGATTCAAACAAACATTGAAAAGGAGGATAGAGCCAAGTCCAATCAAGAGTGGTCTACTATTATAATTAGGGTTGTTGGTGAACAATTCACAACAATTTTAGAATGTGAACAATTTTAGAATGTGGTTCCAAGTCGATCATCTAGGTTTTAGATGGTTTGGCCTTGGAATCACATTTGAACACCTAAAAACTATTAGACAACTTAGAATGGCAACAATATTGCAACTTCTTGGGCATATCTTAGCCATGTTAAAACCTTCCACTCAATAAGAACAAGTGAAGGGGCAAGGGTTTTGGTGACTATGGTTAGGTGAAGAGGGTAAAAAAAGTGAAGGGGGAGGGGTTTGTGGTGGGCTTTAGTCATTATGGTCACTTAAAGACTAGACAAAGTGAAGGAGGTTGGGGTTTATGGTGGGTTTTGGTGGTTATGGAGGTTATGGAGGAGAGAGAGGGGACCTTATGAGTTGATGTAAGCGACAACGGAAAGAAAAAAAGAAATAAAGGTGAGAGGGGAGAAAAAGCTTTGAAAAGTTCAAGCCATTTCATTTCTCCTTGGACCTCTTGCAAGTGGTGATGGTGTCAATCATCTGTAATCCGATCCCCTTTTACATGATGATGAACACACACACCAAAAGGAGAAAGAAAAAAATAAAGAAAGAAATGGGAAAAAGAAAAAAAACTTTCAAGAATTGTTGCAGGTGGCAATTGTGATGAGTTAAGGCACAATAAGCTCAATAGGGTTGTTACATGTGACAATGGTGATGAGTTGAAGAGTAGTTAATGTACGTGGTGATGGTGACAAACTAAAGAATAATTATTGTAGGAGATAGTTACAAGTTAAGGTGGTTGACTTTTTGCATCACATTGAACTTTTTGTACAATGTACCCATCTATTCAAATCCCACAAATATATGGTAAAATTGTTAATGTGACAAAAAAAATTATGGATTAGAATTTCCAACTTGGATATTAATATGTAGATAATGATGAAATTCAATAAATAGGCATTACACATATAGTAATGAACCTTTAAAATATAATTATGGAACGTGGTTTTAAACATTACAAAAAATTTGCATATTAACAACTAGGTTTCACTAATAGAAAATGGTCATTTTTGCAATTGGTCCTTGTGACTAGGTTTTAATTGTAAATGACATTTGTAATTAAAATTTTAATAGTCATGTTGGACAAGTCACATGTGACACTAGTCGCAAACAATAAGGAATTGTGGATGAAAGAAAAGATCAATGAAATACATCTTCATCCTTTGATTGGTCATATACCTATTGTCATTTACAACTAAAATGCGACTATTTTGGTGAACATTGGGAACAAGGTATGTGTTGCCACGTGTCCCAACTTATAATAATTAAAAATAATTTGTATGTTTGGATGGTTTAGGATTATCACGTGGTGTAATATATGTTTTCCATATGGCATATTAATTGATTCTTTTCAAAATAAATTTAAATCAAATTTTAGGTATGTAGGTCAAACTAACTACCTACCTACCTACTTACCCATCTAGGCTAAACACTTATCTAGACATGATCTACTTAACTAACTAGGCCAAATACCTATTTTAGTAGGTAAGTAGAAAGGTAGGTAGGTAGGTAAGTTAAATAAGTAGGTAGTTAGGTGTAAGGACATAAATATTTACACTTTATTTTGTGTTAAGCCTTTTTTATTAGTTCATCCCATATACCCATGTTTTTAAATATGAAAATGTAAAACAAAAACCCTTATTTATATACTTTCCAAGATGAGAATGAAACCCAAAACATATAACAAAAAATTTTTAATTACAAATAATTTGCAACAAAACATTTTAAGTTGCAAACTACTTACAACTAAAAAGTTTATCTCATGTTTTTGTCCTCATTTTCACTCTTGTAAATTATATGATTAAGTAGTAAGTGACTATTTAGTAACTAGTTAACTACTTGACTAATAAATTAAGTAATTAACTCATACGATTACTAATTAAATATTTATAATAATAATCATCAATAAAATTTAAATACATCATAATATAATTAACAAATTAATTATATTACTAGTTATTGTTAAATATTAATAAATTTATTACCTAAATAAATTTTTTTAATTCTAATTACATATCAAATTACCTTATCAACCAATTTAATTAACTTCATTTGCCACATATTGAAATAACTAGCTAATTATTAACTATTAATTATAAATTTAAAGAACTAATTATATTAACCCAGCCTAGTCTAACTATTTTATTATAATTATTCCCGTTATTTTTCGTTTTTATATTTACTAATAAATATAAATATAAATATTTGACAATAACAATGACATTAATTGAATTATTATTGTAGCTAGTTAGTAGCCTTTTTATTTTTGTTATTCACAGTATTACTTCATTCATTATAGTTATGTATGGCCTATCAAAATAAATATTTTATTATTTTTATAAGTATATTTTTACTTTGAAAATAATTTTTGTAGTTGTATACTAATTTATTAGATTTTCGTACTAACTATTACAATAATTTTTATAAATTAAGAAAATAATAAAATTGAAAATAAAAATTATGTTTCAGTAATTATTATAATGTAGTAATATGTCATAATTGATTACTTAGAATCATAATAATAATGTAATTTGTAGCATGCCTAGGTTAGCTATTTTATTATTATATATATTATTATGTCACTTGTTATATCTATTATGATTTATTATAATTAATTTTAAATATTTTGTTAAATAAAAATTAAATATTAATAAGTACATTAGTCCTTTGAAAATAATTTAATAATAACATAATAATTTATTATATTTATTTAGTAATCATTTCAGGAAAGTTTTTAAACAAATATATAGATATTAAAATATGGTAAAATAATTAATTGAATTATTAACTAACTTAGGTTTAAAATTTAATTCGTATTTTATTATTATGTCAATTTATATAGCTCTTGTAATCTATAAATATCTAATAATTTCAGTAGGCATAATGGTTTTAATTTCAATAAATATAGTATTATATTTCCTATCATACTAATATGTTCATCATCACCATCATCATTATATGATAAAATAATATTAATTTATAAATTCGTTAAATATGATATAAACTTTTGATTTTAATTATATGTAATTAATAGATATAATATAATATAAATAATAATAAATGTCATTTGTAATAATTTTTAGACGTATAATAAAATAACTCGGATAAACTTGTAATATGGGCATAATATATTTAGTGAATATTCCACATAAAATTTTAATATACTCAAAATACTCAAAAAATTTACAAGTTGTAATGTTTCAAAATGTCCTTATGGATATTAAGATATCAAAAGAGGAACAAATCTCTTTATTTTTTTCAATTTTGTTTAGAATCGTTGTGTGCTCTCGAAAAAAGATTTGAATATTTGTGTCCTTCCAATTTCATACAAATGTAAATATATGTTATTTCATTTGAATATGTTGAGATTATTTCAAGAGATTAATTTTTTTTCTTTTTTGAGATTAAGCTAGTTTGCAATAAAAACTTCTCCCTTAAATACCTAATTCAAGGATTTAATCCCCACTTGCTTAGGTGATTTAATGTTTATCCACCCTAATTGCTTCCAAATTTTCAATGAATTAAAAACAAAGGTGGCCTTTTGGATGGTAATTGGCTGGCCTTTTGTACAATTTGAATCTTATATACATCTAAAAATAACAAAGTTTTCAAATGTAAACCCTTATTTGTTTTTTCTGTTTTTTCATCATCATTTATAATACGTAGTTGCATAGAACCCAAGTAATAATAAATGTCATTTGTAATAATTTTACGACATAAAATAAAATAGCTTGGATAAACTTGTAATATGGGCACAATATATTAAGTAAATATCTCACAATTTTTTAATATACTCAAAATATACATGTAATGTAACCATATTATCAAAGCCATTTGTGCTAATAATAATCTTTGAATACGTATCTAATATGGCCATTCATATAAATTCAAAATATATATTTGTTTATCTTCATATGCCCAACTATATTCCTTAGAATACACAAAATACATCTTTGTATATTCTTAGGGCTGCATTAAATTAGTCACATTTGGAACTAATGGGACATAAATTGTTTTTCTTGGATGAAAAACAAACTAAAACGTTGTTCACATGGAAGGATGAAAACGCAAACTAGTTACAATGTAGTCACAAATACGATCAACATAAAAAATAGTTGCAAAAATGTCCAAAGATAGTTGCAAATGACTAATAGTCGCATGTAGTTGCAAGTAAAGTGGTTACATTTTGGTCAATTTTTATTAGTGTTTATGATTATTTTATAATAAAAAATGTTGCATGTGATTGCAAATTCTTTTAATTACTTTGCACATGTTGCATACAATTTTATTCACGAAAAACATGATGTGGTGTTTAGTCAAAATGATAGTCACATCAAGGTGTAACTAACATCAATTTTTCATCCAACTAACATTTAACCTATGCAGGTTACCTAGGCTACTTAGGGATTATTTAGGCTACCTAAAGGTTACTTAGGCTATTTAAATTAACTTAGGTACCTATAAACTACTAGGAGCTACTTAAATTCAATTACCTAAGGGCCTACATAAAGGCTATTTAAAGTAATTAAGGTACCTATGCACCTACCTATTTGTATTGCCTAAGCTACCTAGGGGCTCAATAGGGGCTACCTAAACTAATTAATGGCCTACCTTATGTTTGGTTAAACTAATTAAAATATTTATATGCCTACTTACATGGACTATTTGGGGTAAATAAGGGCTTATTTAAGGGTTGTCTAAACTAGTTATAAATGTCAATTTCAAGGGGTCTTTAGGTTACTTGAAGTACTTAGGGGCTACCTAGGTTACCTTTAAAGGTTATTAAGGGGCCTACATAAATGGGTTTCCTAGGTTGCCTAATGGTTACCTAAATGGTTGCCTAATATATTTAAAATACTTAGGGGTCTATATAAACTTCCCAGGTTATTTAATAACTACCTAAAGGGTTGCTTAGCCTACTTTAGTAGTACTTAAGTACCTAAGGGCTACATAAGTTACATAAGGATTCCCTAGGCTACCTAGGGGGTGCCTAGGTTATTTAAGGATTACTTAAGGTCTACTTAAACTACCTAATGACTTGATTAAATTTGGACTTTATTTTCAAAAATATATATTTCAATTATTTTTTGTTGGATTGATGTTTTTTTCCTCTAACATGTATGTTAAAAAGGGGTTTAGTTGGGCTTTTTATTCATATAAACTTTATTAGTTCATTAATAAACACAAAATTTGCATTTAACATTGGGTTTTTAATTTTTTTAATTTTAGTGTTGAAATGTGAATTTTTGGGAGTGCTGCATTCATTGAAAATGAATTGCGTTACCTTGCAATTACCTTAGGTGATGATGGTGACAAATTAATGAATAGCTATTACAAGTGGGTGTAAATGGAATAAAAGAAGCCACATGCAACAAGGTTAAAACCCTTTCTAAGGACTGCATTTGACACATGGCATTCTTATGTTAGTCAATTTTCCTAATTTCTTCATTTTTCATACCCAATTTATAATTATGTTTTGAATATAATTAGTTTTACTATATCTTGGTCTATATCACTTATATATAATGCATCCATGCTTTAAATAATACATAAATGAATAGCTTTTATTAAAGACACATTTCTTAAATTCATGATTTTCAAGGTCAAAATCACATTTGAAATAAATATGTTCAAATGTGTTTTAAATTCAAATTTACCAATTTCAAATGCTTTAACTTTTATAATTATCAATGTACAGACCTTTTTAAATTTTGCAAAGGAATGGTACACATTTGATAAAGAAAAAAAATGTTTGAAAAAAAAAAACCAAGTTGTGATAGTTGCTTTGAACATGCAACATGACTATTGAAAAATCATCAATTTGCATCAAGTTTTGAACAATGGAACATTATAAATAATGAAATTTTAAAAGGAAAAGAAAATGAAAATCCAATTTATTATGCTCTTCTTGTGATTTTTTCAAAAATATAAAATTATAGTTTTAAGTAGTTGTGACACACCCCTTGGTTCCTTTTATTATGTTTACATCCAAGTAGCAATGACAACAAACTTTGACCACAAATGTGAAAGGCAACAATCATCTTCAAAGATATATAAAAGAGAAAAAAGAGAAGGAGAAGGGGAAAAAAAAGTGAGCACAAGAGTAATTGTTATAAACTGTCACTACAAGAAAATGTGACTTTTCAAAAGGTCCAACTTGACTAAAATGTCCACATTAACCAAAGGGGATGGTTTTGATTAATGGTGTAGGGGTTGAAAAATGAGTTACTTTTGATTAAAATATTTGATTAAAGTGACCTTTTTGACCATGCAACAAACCAAACATTTGGTAAAAAAGGCTAGAAATCCATCAAGATGACCAAGGCTTATTCAAATTGACCATATTCAATGACCATTGTGATTTACAATTAATGAAATTGGCCATTTTGATTTGACATTTAGTCAAATCAACCATACTAATTTGGCTATTTAACTTTCTAATTTATTTTGCTTAGGGTATATTCCAAACCTTAGTTCATAGTTAGTAGGCCCTGGGTTAGGCATATTACACCTAATAGGTATTAATAAACTTTAATAGGTTACCTACATGTTACCTTTAGGCACATGTAGGTACTTAAACTTAGTACATTAATTAGCTGATATTTAATAACTGATAGTTAATACTCAATAATTTATGATTAATATTTTATATAATTAATTAATCACCAATTAAATGTTAATTAAGAACCAATAACTATTTTATCCATCAAGTTGTTAATTGATTAATTAATATGATCAAATTATCAATTTTATCCAATTTTTTGGCTAACATTTGGTAGCAATTTATAATAATTAATAGTAGTGAGTATATAATTGTTAATAATTATTGACACCTGAAATTATTTTAAACTAATTTGTTAGTTAATAGTAATTCATTATATATTAATGGATCATTATTAATTCATAGTAAATAATTAATAAATTATCAATAACCAGTAAGTAAATACTATTAAATAAATTATAAATAATATTAAATATTTATTACTTCATAAAAAATTCAATAATCAGCCATTTATATTGAATAATTAATATTTGATAGTAATTAATAATTAATAGGAAATAATCAATTATTAATGATTGATACTATTTACTTATTTATTTGCAATTGATAATAATTAACAATCATTGTGATTTATTTTTATTTATTAATTTTTAATTGAGTTAATAACATGTAGTAGCCTACTAGGCATAGGTACCTACATGTTATTTATGTAGATATTTGGAACATGGTATAACCTCCTACTTAAATAAGTAATACAAAAATATTGAAGTTCATTGATGAATGTTACAATATCTACATCAAAATAAAAAATTCAATTAAGTTTATTACAATGTGATGACTTTTGATTAATAGTCCAATTGTAAGGACTTGACTCCTTAATGTGGAAGTGAAGAGTTCAAGTCCTCACACATACAACATTGACTACCTAGGTTACTTTGGCTTTACGTGGATTAAATAGCTAACCTAGGCCTCCTAGGCAAAATAACGTGTAACATAGGTAGGTAGGTAAATTATTTTATTTTGTTTTGTACATTAATTACTAGGTAATGCATGTATTTAAATTTATAAATTAATAGATAAATGAATATGATTATAATTATTATATGATATACAATATTATTTTAAAATAATAAATCATATATTGTTGTCAAATATTGTTGATTAAAAAAAAGACAATAGGAAAAACCAACCAAAAAAACCACTAAAAAGGCCTAGTCAAAATGGTTAGGTCCAAAACAACTTGTTTAAAATGGCACTTTGGTCAAGTTAAATAAGGGCCATTTGGGTACCTTTTGATCAATTTTCCTAATTAAAAAAACCTTGTTTTCTTTTCTTGTAGTGAATGATGGTGACAAGCTTAAGAGCTCAAAATGTAAGTGACAATGGCAATGATCTTATTTTCCCTTCGTTCTTGTTTCATCCAATAATGAACACATAGAGAAAGAAGGAAAGAAAGAAAGAAAGGGTGATGGTGAAAATTAACTAAAACTTGGTCTCTTCTTGCACACAACAATGAACATAGGAAGAGAGGGAGAGGGATAAAGGAAAGAAAGAAAGGAAAAAGGGGGGGGGGAAGTGAGTGAGATCATTTAAAAGTTCTTACATAAGGCAAGGTGATTGACAAAAACTTAAAACTCTTACAAATGGCAATGAAGATGTTTAAAAAAACTTGGGAGACCTTGCAAACTTTGTTTTGGTGATAATATTTGTATTTTTTTTGCAACAAACATAGAGAGGGAAAAAAAACCAAAGATAGATAAAGATAGAGAGCTTGGGAGGGCTTAGGCCCTCCTAATTCTATAGACATTATGAGCCTTGTGAACATGGCAATGGTGTAGTGAAAAGTTAGGGCACACATAATCACCTAGTATGTTAATCCAAGTTGAAACCAAAGATGCATACATTAATGGCAAAGACATTCTCGAAACAAATTAATTGCCTGGTGCTTAAAACCTACAAAAGTTCTAATTGTCAACATTAAGTATAACATTTAAAGGTCTTTGATCTCACTCCCAATGAGCTCCATTGGTTTTCTTAGGCATTTTTCAATTGCAACAAACCACAAAACCCCCTTGAAAAATCCCATGTCCCAAATCAACAACAACAACATGGAAAAAGACAAACCCCAAACTTCCCTTGTAATACATATGCCAATAGTTTCACCAACCAGTACCCAACAATTTTGACATTCGTCAACAAGTAACACAACCTTCACACATACTATTAAACTCCTCAACACTCACATACATGCTTCATGAGTTTGACAAAGGAAATTATAATACCTTCATAGATCATCAAACCAATTCTTATGACCCAATAGACACTAAAGTTTCTTCGAAGTTCCCAAAAGTAAGGTGCTTTCACATGAAGTACAAAACTAAACAACAAAACAAACACAATGAACAAGAAACAAACAATTTAAAATGTTGACTAACCGTTCATGAAATCCCTTTGGTTCTTCATCATTCCCCGATCATAAACCCTTAAATTTATATCGAACCTCTGTTTATAGAGGCTCATGGCACATTGGAAACCTCATCACCTATAGTAAAATAGAGAGTCCGTCAACCAAAACCATCTCCTAAGCTTTCTGACATGAAAACCAAAAAAACAACATAACTTTTTCACACATTCCCCTTTGTTGAAGCTCCCCCCTCTCCTCCCAAGTTCTTCTTTTATCCTCCTTCTTAGCCTAGCTCCTTGATCCATCCATTCAAGCCATCCACAAACAAAGCCACACCACGAAACATGCGTCCAACAAAAGACCTCAACCAACAACAAGAGTTGTCGAAAACCAAAGTTGGACATAACCTACAAACAACAAATTGTGTAGAAAAATAGCAATAACGATAAAAAAATTAGCTTCACATCACCTTCAACGCCCATAAAATTGTTGTTTTTTGCTTTTAATAGTTGACAACATTGTACCATCTTCCTTCAAGGTTTCATCCCATGTTTTCTCATCACAATGGCATTTGTTTTCTTCTTATGGCAAACACCAAAAAATAAAATGGCATTTGTCTTCTTGTGTGAAAGAGAGGAAAAAAAAGGGAAAAGAAAAAAGTGAAGGAAAGCATGGGTCCTCTAAATTGGTCTAAGGAAGAAGAGAGGGCTATGGCAATCGATGTTGCAACATTCTTCTTATCAATCTAGGGAGAAACAGAGAGGGTAACCCATATTGCCCATGTGACACTAGCTCAATGGTTGATTTCAGGATCTTAGGTTATCTGTTCAAAACATTTTCTATTTTAGAACCCTAAATGCCATGATTGTGTAGTTGGGGATTGATTGTTTAAGAATTCTGAAGCCTTAAATATTTTTCAAAACTGAAAAACAATAATAAAAGAATAGTCCAAAATCCAAACCAATTTTTGAGTTTATTTGTGTCATTAGGGGATGAGTTGTGTTCTTGCATAAGATTTTGAAGTGTGTTTTCAAAGGATGTAAAATGCATGGTATTAGGGCAACCATGTGTTATATCCAAGTTTTTTCAAACAATGAAACCCTTGCAACTTTGGGCGCCATAACTTTCTCATTCTAGCTCAGAATTGAATGTTGTAAATGGTTACTAGTGCTGTGACTTCAGGTTAACCTAAGCTTCAATTCGATGACTGCTCTCCTGATTGATCATCTCTTGTCCATGATCAAAGCTTAACAACAGTATTGCACTGGCACTCAGAACTCTAGACTTGCAAAAATTGCAGATGATAAACAAACAATCATGTTGAATTAAACCACATTGTTGTTGAGACTCATGTAACACGATCTATATGTAATTTGTCCAAGTGAATTTAGCCTATGTCAACAACAACATTCCCGGTGTCAAAGTGCAGTCTTTGCCTTCTAATGTGAAGGAGCAAAATGGGAATTGCCTTATCTTCATTCAATATAGCAACCTTGAAGTTGGTCTCTTCCTCTAGAAGTATGGACACTTCCAAGAGGAAAGACAATTCCAGGAACTCAGAGATTTGTCTCAAACTCAATCTTAGGCATGTTTATGGCATGCTATATTCTTTGCATATGTCTTTCCTTAAGTAAAGAATACAAGTTTATGAAGTATAATCTGTGGCTTTCTGGCATTTAGAATGGAGTGCAGCTGAGCTTCTAGGTTTCGTGTGTGTGTGTGGGTGTGTGTGCACACATTCTTGGCCACAAGTGCAACAGCTGATTTCTTGCTGAGGCATCTGATGCTCATTGGTTGAAGACACGATTGTTTGAAGGCATGATTGTTTGAAGGCACAGGTGCAGAGTCACTGAGAGATACTTCAGAGCAAGCTGGTGTACAAGGTAACTGGAGATAGATGAATTAGCAGTGGAAGTGAGAAGAGACTGATATTCTGAGAAAAAAAATAGTAATATCATGTGGAGTTTGCATCCATTTGGCAAAAACCTATGTCACATGACATGCATCTTTCAGCTTCTTTTGGTGTGTCCATTTACACTTCTACTGATACTGTGAGACAGCAAGAAGTAAACTCATCTTGCATTTCTTTGATACATGTTTCTGAATCTGTCAGCACATTTGCTACCCAGTAGTCTGATGTTCATTCAACTGCATACTCTCCCACAAAAGTGTGTTGCATGATCTCGTAACCAGAGTTTGTTGTGATCAATCAGCAGGCCCGTGAGCTAGTGCATGTCATGTGGCAGATGCAACAATCTTCAGTGACAGGGAAAGGCAGCTGAGTTCTTACCAGGACAAGTACCGACTTTAAATTGAAAAACTCTCCAGTCCCTTGCAGTGGAAGACTTGCAGATTTTGCCTTCAAAACTCCATTGGTCAAAGCACAAAGATGAATGAAAGATATTCACAAGATGCTAACATCAAACCCAGAATGCATGACCACCATAACCTCAACAACTGCCTGCCATTCATGCTGTAGACAATGTCAGCACACTCCTTTAAGATTTTTCTGACTCCCTAGAATACATTCCTGCTGAAAAAGAATCCCACAAAGCCATGGGAAATTCACCAAAATGAATCAATATGGCTAAAAATGAAGTCCCAGCCCCATTCTAATTGAGGACTAGACTGCGTTAAGCTTTTAGAACAGATAATCAACATCCCACATCTTCAATCAGAGAACCAATTTGATCTGCTCCGACCATGTGGGAAGATCTGAATAGATTCTATCACCACCAATCTCTTCACCTGACCACCCTGATGCAACCCTCAGGATGTCTTCTATCAGAGCAAAGTTTCCCATGATGTCAACATGACTCCCACTCTGTGTTCCCCTTCCCTCAAGGAGATTTGCAGGTGGTGCATGATTGTATTCCCTCACATAACTTGAACTGTTGGCAGGATTAAACCGGGTCTTGCCCTTCCAAGGTTTGTAGCACATGTACCCAGCACTCAATGCTGGCACTGTTTCATCACCATCCACAAATTGGACTCCACCCTTAAGACAACCCTCTGAATCTCCATCAGCTGATGAATCAATGCGGAATGGAATGTTGCAACTATCAGTGGAGGGAGAGACTTTGTAGATATAAGATCTCTCTGTTGGGATCCCAATGCCATACAGGCAGAAGATTTCCATGTCCGGTGCATTTGGTAGTCTGCATCATATGACAACAAGCACATCAAGACACCTACTTTATCAACAGACCCAATTGGGTACCTATCATATTGGAATTATAGTGTCTGCTGATCATAAGTTACACTCCAGTTTCCCCTTTGCTACCACTCTTTATTAGCTAGAAAAACTAATGCCAAAGACTAATAACATGGTGGAAGAGGGGGAACAGATGAGAAAGTGAACTCACAATGTCTCAAGAGGATTTGACCAGTGCCGGAAATGCTTGTATTTTGGATCATCCAAATTGTCAGCAAGACCAAATCCCCAATTTTCCTCACCACGTATCATAAGTTTTGGGGCCACTCTTCGCAGAAGACCCACTAAATCTTCAGCACAGTATATATCACGACTGGCTATATCTTCCACATCATCCCAGTCCAACTCATGGTACTCTGTCCAGACATCACCACAGGATCCATTTGATCGAAGCTCTCCATTTGCCACCTGCAGAATCCCAAGTTTTGCTTCACAAACCCAATTTGATAAGAGAAAGAGAGAGAAACAGACCCAATTTGTACAGTTTGGGCCAAAGATCTTGCAAATAACTTGCAATACTACATTGGCATACAGAGCAAGAGAACAAAAGATGGTGAGACAGAGAGAGAGCAAGAGAGTATAACCAGGACAGAAATATAACAACCACAGCAGAAGTTGTACCGATATACAAGTTTCCATACCTTAGTAGATCCCTTCCTTTTCTCAAGAACAGCAGAATGGGATAGCACTGCAGCCTCCTTTCCAAAGGCCACCATCCGCCCGTAGTGTGCATAAGGCTTTCCATGTGGCCCGATATCTACAGGTGATTCTTGTTTGATCTTTGCAGACCCCTGGCGATCATCAGGTGCAAGCTTGCTCTTTGAGCAAGCATGACCCTCTTCTGGAGACCAGTCAGCATCTCCCCAGATTGTGTTGCCACCTTTGGGTATCATTGACATGCATGCATCCCAGGTCCGTGTCACCCGCATCATGTACTGTAATGTCTGGAGCCCAAAAATGTCATTATCAAGCACCCCTGGTGCAATTGCCCTGCAACAGTATGAACCACGATGGCACCCATGTGATCAACCACTTGCACTGTAATCTGAGTCCAAGTTTTGATAATTGTTTTTTGTGTGACATCCCATCAACTAAATCTCAAGATAATTATCAACATTGGTAGTCAGAAACCTCATTCTCACCTGGCAACAGCAATATCTTTGGCTTCTGCAGAGAAAAGTCCAGCAAATGCTTTGGGCACACCCAACAAAGGTCCAGCGATGTTCATTGTGGCTTTGATATGACGTGCAACCCAATCTGGCCCCCCTCCCCCACCCATGGGTGCAGGAGCTTCCACCCACTTGAGAAAGTGCAAAAAGTAAAGAGATCCCATAGAGTGAGGGATAACAACCACCTTGTTTCCACCACTGGTCTGTACCATCACCTCAATTGTGCTCTTCAATCGGCTCAAAGATTTGTCTCGTTCCTGGTATGCATTGAGAGCAAGTTTCTTTTTAAAAAAAAGAGATTCAAAGCTTCAATCTTAACTGGAAGATGCAATTTCCAGAGTACACACAATAACAGCAGCAAGTTTTCTAATGAAAAGAGCACACAAAAGTTACCTCAGTGTTTTGAAATGTGAGTCGCCAATCATAAGCTGCCATGTGCATGTTCTTTTCTTCATAACCAATCTGTGCTAGATTCTCTATCAAGACCGCCCACACAAAGTAGCCAGGTGCAAAGTAATCTGCTGCCACCAAGCCTGAGACAGGTCTAACCCTGATTCCTTCTGGATCCAGCCCGGTCTCATTGTCTAGCGTCATATGCTCCATCCAGCATTTAGGCCTGTCAATACCACATTCAAAAACATGTCCAAATTATGCCTCAGCCGTGAATCCTAGTACCCTGCGCAAATTGCAAAGGTGGGTGGTTCTGATGGATTCGGAAAGCTCATTAGGATTCAACAGCAATTGTAAGCAAAAAGTTAGGGCACGGCAAGGGTTTAGTGGGTAGAGTGTTTTTTTTGTTTAGAGAACTTTGGACTTTGGGTTGTGGTTTTCTGTTGCTGCATAGGTAGTAGGTAGTGAGACTGACTACTGACCTTTTGTAAATTTCACCAAATGTTCCACCCCACAGACGTTTCCTGAATAATCCATCAGCACAAGGTTTGCCTTCCCAAAGCTCCAAACCCCCGGTCACAATTCCAGGAACAAACACAACGGGGTGCTTGGCGAAAAGCCCTTCCTTCCTCAATTTCACACCGGGTGGATCAGGAAGCGGCCCTGTGATCTTCTCCATCACAAACTGCGGCAACGCACTCGGCATGGCGTTATACAGCACCGTTAAGAACCACCAGATCACACACACGCAACCCACAAACCAGCAACAAGAGTCTATGCACCCCCATCTAGCGCCCTTACTCTTTTTCTTATTCTGCTTCTTCTGCTGCTGCTGCTGCGGCTGTTCATGCGACTTGGCATCATCTGTGTCAGATTCTTTCAGCTTGCTCTCATGATCTACTCGCTCCCCTCTTGTCTTCGCCTCTTCTTCTACTTGCCTGCTCCCTCTCCTTCGAATCATCTCTGTCTCTCTCTCACAGACCCAAATAGTTTTTAGCTCAAACTAGAACACGGTCTCCTCTACCGTGCAAGTGAAGACGTCTGGGTCACAATTCCCACTTCCTTGCAATACGAGCTCTGAGAACCAGAGCCAGATCTCAAGAGCATGGTTCCGCAGTCTTGTGAACTGGGACCAAGGGTATAGTGCACCACAAACAGAGAGGAAGGTCTCGCTCTTTGTCTCGGAAGCTCCGCTTGGCCTGGCGGAAGTGGCACAGACACGGCTTCCCTCTCGCACACACGGCAGCAATTGTGCAAGACGCTTGCGTTATCAACTGCCCGGAGCGAGAGAGCGAGAGAGTGTGTGCGTGTGTGTACGCGCGCGCGCGCGCTCGCTCCATCCAACCCTCAATACAGATGGCCTTTTCTCATCCAACAAAGAACCGAATGGCCGCAAAACAGAGGACCTTTTCTCATCCAACCAAAAACATAATCCTCCACAACAAATGGGCTTTTCTCATCCAACAAAGAACCAGATGACAGATGGCCTTTTATCATCCAACCAAAAAACAAAATACCCCCGATCAAATGACTTTTTATCGTCCAACCAAAAACCAAATGACCCCAAAGACAGATTACCTTTTCTCATCCAACCGAAAAAAACAAAGTCCCTCCAAACAAATGGCCTTTTCTCATCCAACCAAAAGCCAAACCAGATCCCAAAACAATTAGCCTTTTCTTATCCAACCAAAAACCAACACCTCCCAAAACAAAATGGCCTTTTCTCATCCAACCAAAAACCAAATCCCCCCAAAACAAATGGCCTTTTCTCATCCAACCAAAAACCAAATCCCCCCAAAAACAAATGACCTTCACTCATCCAACCAAAAAAAACAAAATCTCTCCAAAAAGAAAAGGCCATGGCTCATATCCACACATATATCATTATAGTATCCATAGACTCTCTCTCTCTCTCTCTCACGTTTGGCCCTACAATTGATTCATGTTTCAATTTTGGCACACCCTTCTTTGGGCTAACTTTCATTTGCTTGTCACAACTAAAAAGGTTGGGTTTAGGGTTTTAGTACCTATTGCAACAAGTATGTGAGGATTTTTAAAAAAAAACTTTCCTTAGAAAATTATCACAATTACCCAAGGGCTATCTCACATCTAACAAAAATTGAATGTAATGAAGATGGAACCAAAGAGAATGAAATTCTTTAATATGATCTAGGCTACATGGGAGTTGGAAGAGATATGAATTCTTTCATACCATGAAGATTGAATAGTGGAGAGAGAATGAATTTCTTTGATGTGATGAAGTAACATGGCAAATTGGTTTTGTGTTGTGGGTGAGAGAGAAAGAGAGAGAGAGAGAGAGAGAGAGAGAGAGAGAAAGTGTGTGTTTTGGACTTCAAGTAGTGCAAGGTGGCTTTTGCTTGCTTGTTTGCTTGTTGATTTCTCATCATGTGATGAGTGAGAGGTGTTAGATGGTGAGTGGAGATGGATTGAGTGAATGATGATTTTGGCTTGGGTAATGGTTATACCTTTCTTTCTTATACAGCTTGCCCAGGATCATGGGTTGCCATTACTGTATGTGTGGTCATGTGCCTTTCATTTGGTCCCACGTTTACGAGGAATATTCACTAGGTTTAGTGTGAAACTTGTGAGTTCATTTTTAGGCAACTTCATGCAACATTGTTGCTAGTTTTGAACGAGTGTTGTTGGGTGGTTCTTCACTTTGTAATTGGTTTGGAAACATAAATTAGGATTTGTCTTGTTAATTGTACACATAATTGTATCCTCCAGTTCTTCTGAAAACCCAATTTTGATTTTGGTTTTGAGTTTTGGTTTTCAAAATTAGACCCATTAACCATCCATGCGGTTCCTACTAACCTGAACTAGAATCGATGGTTAATTGCAAGTTAATCTCTGGTTAACCCCAGTTTTATTCTGTATTTTATTTTATTTTATTTTATTTTATTATTTTTTTTTTTTGGGGGGGAAGATATGCATTTATGTCCCAATTGTTGTTTTTGTTCCACACATAACCTTGTCCCTCATTTTGGATGGAGATTATTTATTGAGTTTAATATTTGAAAATATATTCCTAGATTGCTAAAATTTCCAAATTCCACCATTTAACATTAAATTTTTTGACTTAAAAATTGTACTTATGCTTTCACAAAATTGGGAAAATTTCATTTTTAAAAATGTAAAATTCAACCTATTTTGCTAATTTTTTTGGAAAATTTTGCGAATTTTTTTTACAATCACAAAATTCCCAAAAGAATATGTCATGTGCCCAATAGGTAAAAATTTCATTTGTACTGTTTGTTAACCCTATGTGCCTGGCATGTATTTAGGTTTACCCTTATGAAAGGGGATGATTGGCATTAAGGGGAGGGGGAGGAAAAGGCATGTTCATGGCAAAATTAAGATATTAGAATGTTGGAGTTCTTTTTGTTTGCTATGTAACTTGAAATCTTGAAAATTCTTTCAATGGTTGATGTTGCCTTTGTATTTTGTGTCTTTCTAATTGTGCATTCACACTTGGCGTCAAGTCAGTGTTAAATGAAAATCTAGGTGGCGTCCTAGGTGGCACCCAATGTTAAATGGGTGATATCATAATGTTAAGTGAATGTTAACTTAACATAAAATGTTCATGGTAAGTAGGTGTAAGTCCTAAATGACTAGCATGGTGTTAGGGCACTAAACACTAAAGTCCCTAACACCAAGTGTGAATGGACCTTTAAGTGTGCATATTTTACACTTGCAAACAATTATATTGATTGGACATTCTACATGGTCAATTACAATTTGGAATGCTTTTAGAGTATGCTATCTTTTGCTAATGTACTTATGCTTTTAGTGTTGCTTAAATGTTAAATGTTTTTTTATCCTTATTCTTTTCTCACTTATGATGTCTCTATTGTGTTATGCCTATGATTCCAAATGCAATTTGGACAACCAATAGTTTGCCCCAATCACTTTGACATATGTTGTACATATTCATCATGTTTAGCTATATCCAATTAGATTTTGTATGGTAAATGTGATGCAAAGGTTCAAACTTCAACCCTTACCATTTACCTTATGAACAAGGTGAAGGTTGGTCATTTCCTTTACACTACTTGAATTGATAACTTCCTCAAGCCTTTTAAATGTATACCTATGTACTTGGTTACTTATATTAAAATTATATTATGTGTCCAATATTGGCATATATCTTTAGTTTGCTTCACAATTAGATTGAAAACACAATGTAACAAATATTATTATTGTAAAATATCTTGCATTTTGCTTGCAATATTAGAGATGCAACACATACTATTGATGTGGGAGAGACTACAACTTAATTTTATAGGTCACACTAATGTGTAGCAATTGCACATTAGAAATGTCAATAAGCAATTTATGAACAAATTATTCACGTAGAGATAGATACAAACTTTGAATACATAATCATTGCATTTCAATTTTTGAATGGACTATAATTAGTTGTGTTCACACACAATAATTTTTTGAAATTTTGTTCCCAATGGAAAACGTTGACTTGTTACACCACTTGGACATTGGGTTGATCTCAACATGGTACATGGGTTCATGCAAGTTAAAAGCTCATGAAAACATACACTAAATATAATTTATTTGACATGGGAACAATGTCATACGGTGTGATATGTGACTTTTGCCTAATATGATTTAAATATAACTTGGTGTGAAATGTTTTATCTTACACCTAGCCACAAGAACTTACATGTTCAAATGACGCAACCTATTTTGTACATTGTCCAAGTTTACATTTTATATTATCTAATTTTTTGGGTAATTATGGGGTGAAATTTGCAATTGTAATTTGAATGTTTGAAAATTTTACAATAAAAGATAAAATTCAAGAACTCATAAATTTTTAAAAGGGCATTGATAGTCTTGAAGGAGATTACAAATCAAAAGTTGGGGAATTCAATAATTCTCTCAAATTTGTTGATGGTATAATCTTATGATGGTTTTGTCAAAAGGGTGTTGGTTTAAGTCCAAGTCAAAATAACTTAAACTTGAACCCTTGGGTTTAACATTCCAAGCTAGGAAACTTGTTGACATTGGTCATTTGTCATGACAAAGATGCTTGTTACATAATTTCTAAATAACAATTTTGTGTTTGGAACTAGTATAATGTACAAACAAGGTTCCATTCTTTTGCATTTTCCAAAATGATTATACCCAATGTGAAGCTTTGAAGGTTCTTTTATTTTATTTTCAAGTGTTTAAAATCCATGTGTGTGTGCAACACACAATATTGTGGTTCTACATTTTTACATTGCAGGTTTAGGCATGGCTTTGGCCATTGATGACCTTTTTGTGCATAAGATTTTCTTTTTTCTTTCAATAAAACCAAAGTATCAAATTTGATTTATGTTGTTATCTAGTTCTTACAGTTAGCTTTTGTCAAGTAGTTTAGAAAATTGTTCATATTCACACAATGAATTGATTATTGGTGAACATTGCGATAATTTTGAAGGTGGCATGTTTGAAGAGAAATGAAGGCCATTACCTTATAGTCCAATTGGGTCCCATATAAATTACTATAATTTATCTAACTAATTTAATCCATTGTGATCATGGTTATGGTACTAAGATGATGAATCATGAACAACCCCAAGATTATCAAGGAATGTCCTTTCCTTTGTCCCTCATCAACTTCATATATTAGACACTACCTTTTAAACAAAAAATTGAAATGTTTGGATTATTTTATGACCACTATGTACTACGAGTGGTCAACATTAATTGAATAGTTTTGATATGTTAAGATTAGTGTTGGGTGGTTCTCACCTTTTAAAAAAAACCATTGAACTCAATATTATTAGGGTTTAGAGAATAGCCTAGTTCTTAGGTTTTTTTGAATCAACGTTTTTTTAACCTACCCCAATTTTCAAATTAGTCAAAGGTGGAACCATCAATTTTCAAGGTAAGATGGTTGTCAAGGTTAATGAGATTTGAACCTAAAGGTGCATTCACACAAGTGGTGTTATGGATTCTAGTGTTGAATCCCCTAACACCATGCTAGTCATTTAGGACTTACACCTACTTACCATGAGAATTACCATGAGAATTTTATGTTAAGTTAACATTCACTTAAAATTAAGCTATCACCCATTTAACATTGGGTGCCACCTAGATTTTCATTTAACATTGACTTAACATCAAGTGTGAATGCACCATTATAAGCCTACTAGGAGGGGACAAAAGCCCACACCACTAGGCCATAAACTCTTAAGAAAAACAATAATTAGAAATTTTCTTATTTAAAGTTTGTAAAGCCAAATTGGCATTTGTAAAAAACTATAGAAATAAAACTCATTTTTAACTCATTTTTTGTACATCTGAACATGGATCATATTGGTTAAAATTTACGTTTTAAAAATGTTTTAAGTTCAAATCCAAGTTGAGTAGCCTATTGACCTATTGTAATTTTTACTAGGTTTCAAAACTAAACCCAAGGTATCCTTTTATTTATCCCAGGTATGAGGGTTGGGTCCAAGCGATACCTCGACTAGTTTTTAGAAGACTAATTATCACTTGTTAGAAAAAATGCCAATTCTCATTGTGAAAACAAGCCCCTACCCAATTTTCACCTTCTTTGTCATAGGGTAGTTGTAAATTGCATGGATTGTTGTGCAATGGCAACTTTTTGGTCAATTTTGCATAAAGTTTTAAAACTATTGTTGGATATCACAAAAATGGACTTATTTATGTCAAATTAACACATCAAGTCATATAATGAAAAAAATATTATAACAAAATAATGAATGGTCAAATATCTTAAATGGATTTTAGTATGTATTATCACAATCCATATGAATTGAATATGAACTTTTATTTCACAATGTGTTAGTATAATGTTTTTGAAACTTTGAGACATATAATGCTTTGAAGGTTGACAACACTTAAATTAAGCAAACAAATATTCCATAATTTGTCAATATACTAAATCATACTTGATTTTTAAAAATTGAAAATGATAAAAAAAATCCATTTTGATATTAAGATTAATGTGTTTCAAGACCAATATTTAGCAAAAAGTGATTTAAAAGGAATTAAAAATATGTCAATTTTAACATCATTTGAACCTATTTGAAAGTTTAACCCATTCATTGTGCCTAAAATGTATTCAAAATACAAAGGATAAAAACTTTCATAAAGGACTATGAAATGTCACTTTTGGTCCATCCTAATATGCTTTTACCCCATACCCACCCAATAGTGGTCAAGACTATAAGGTTTCACATTTCCAATTTTGATACCAAAAAATGGCGACATTGTTTAGAGCTAATTTTAAAGCTTATAATGTTAGGTAGCTTAATATTTATTGACATCATAAAGAAAAAAATTCATTATGTTAAAACTAGCATTAACATAAAATGTTAGTTGACAATTATGTATGGTGTCCATTCACACTTGGGTTAGTGTTGAACTAATTTAAAGTATCAATAGATATTTAACAACTTACGATTGTCATAATGGATTCAAACCATCATGATGAATGTTAATGGTTATTTGTCACAATCAATATTAATGCAAATAATGTTAAATATAATAAATACTGAGTTAGATCCCAAAATAGAAATTGTGTTATGCAACATTGAGTTAAAACCTCAAAACCTAGGCTTCAGGCTAGTTCAAGGATGTTAATTATCACAAATAGGTGCAAGCACTCAATCATGAACCACAACCACCTCTTTAGGCCATGAATGTTTTTATGAATATTCTTGAAATATTTATTTAAATCATTAAAAATATTGAAGGTTTTTCAATATTATAATCTATATGTTAAAGTTTACATTAAAAATTAACTTAACATTAGGCGTGAATCCTTTTATGTTACAAAAACAATGGTTACAACTATTTTTAAAATGTTTTAAGGTATTTTCATTAAATTGATTTCAAAATGTGTATGTCAACACATTATTATTAAATTAATGCATTATAATACAATACTATTGATAAAAAAAAATTGTATAAAAATAACTACATTTGTTTCTCAAAAATAAATATTAAATACAAATATTAAACAATGGTAGATACCACATTATCAATAATGCTACCTAAGATTACATATGTGAATATACCCAAAAAGATTTAAAATGGATGATTATTGACCGTTGACCTAACATTAGGTGTGAATGATGATCATTCATCCAAGGAATTTCCCCACCCCTTTCATGACACTATTCCCACACCCTTCCCCAAATTTTGAAATCAAATTCAAAACCATATGAAATATAAACCTCAACTTAGACTTTGAATCACAAAAAATAAACATCAAATCCCTTCTTCATGTATGTTATATTTTTTTAATATATTATCCAATACTTGGGGTGAATGCATGCCCTATATTAATTATATTTAATTTTTGAGAATAAACATGATCCTATCCTAAAGTTAATTGAATTATAATTTTTACTTGACAATAAGTTATATATATAAGACTCTACATTTTTACACATGTTATTTTCTTATTCCAAAAAGTGTTCTTCCCTATTTAGTTTGGCAAATGATATTAAAATTAATTAATGTTGTTCAAAAATATTAAGTGTGGAGATTATTAATTAAATAACAAGTAGTTGAAATGAATATTATCATTGATGGACATTTCAAGCTAGGTAATCATTAATAAAAAAGACTATTGTTACATTGGGATTTGGAAAAAGGAAAACATAACAATTATTGCATTAATGTTGGATTTTTATTTTTTTCTGGCAATTGTAAATCAATCTATTGTCGTGGTATTTGTTTTTTTTGTTAATTGACTCTAAAATTCATAACTAATTTTTGTTTTATAATTAAGTATTTCAAATTAAAAATAACCAATAGATAAAACTAAGAGGCACATATAGATGGTAAATTTTCTAGTTTATTTAACCATGATTTCAAAACACTTTAATTTGTTCTTACAAAGATGGCTTTTGACATATCTACCTAATGTTGTAGTTTTTTCAAAACCTTTCCAATGAATGAAAGGTTATTTGATTTTAACAACATGTGGTTGAATCCAAGCTTGCCCAAAAGATTTGGGACTCCTTGGGAACCCTAATGCCCAAATTTGGGAATGCCTCCCTTCGATTCTTGTGCATTCTTTTTTTGTGTGAGTAATTCTTTCATTTTCACCATGTGCTTAAGACTTGCTTTTGATTCACTTCCTTGTTTTTGCCTTGATTTTCCTCGCAAACTTAAAGCTAAAGTTGTGATGATATTTATGATGGGTGAAAAAAAGGATAATGGATGATTTTTTCACAATAATAAATGAATGACAATAATAAAATTCATCCATGAACTTGACAAATTAAACAATGATGGATGAATTTGATCAATAATGGAAAAAGTTAAATGTAAATTTTAAATTTATGAGCAATAAGCTAAACTACATGAATTATCATATTACATATTTTATTTTTGTCAATTGATTTTAAAATTTAAATATGTATTTAATGATTTAAGTTGGGTTTTTGGTGTTGGATTTCATCCATACAATATCGCAAACTTGGAAACCAAAACATATATCAAGTTTAAATAATTCGTAACGTGGTTAGAATGAGAAACAAATATCTTTTGTTTCTCCACAACAAATATATAGTTACAAAAGTGAGTATGAATTTCAAGACAAGGAGAAAATGGGTGATGAAACTCAATATTGTTCCAAAATTGGACAAAAATGGTGTGTTGGCCCTAAATTTATTCTCACCGGAGGTGCAACACCCCAATGCCCTTACATTTAATTCAAGACATTATTTTTCACCAAGAATTAAATTGTGTGATTTCATTAGAACCTCACAATTCATGTGGAAGGTAAATGGTAAAGTGGAAGTTTAATATTCACATTTTAGATCTTGGCACTTTTCAAAATAAGGGTATAAGATGTTTCCAATGATATCCCAATGATTTTTATTGAGAGATCAAACTCTAATTGAATTTAATTGAATTTACTCTTGATAATGATTCAAAACATCTCAATGCAAAACATTAAAAACACAAGTTTGTATTCCCAAAACAAACTAATTTATGATAATTACTTTGGGGGATTTGAAAAGTCCAAACACATATAATATTGTGGAAACGATTCTTGCCCATTCATGCCCCCATGAAGAGAAAGGCGAATCATGTATGATCGAGCTTGACATGGATTTGGAAAGTCATCAATGAAAGATATCGAAAATTGTTGTCCAATGCCCTAATGAATGAATCATGTATTTCCCATGAGTTATGAGTGAGGTTGCTAGGGGAATGTTCATCACCTCAAAAATATTCCTAAGGATGTCCCAAGATGTTTCAGAATTGTCTTTCCTTACATCCCAAGTTGTAGTTTAGAAATTTTTTAAAAAAAAAATCAATTTTCCCTTTTTTAATTAAAATAAATAAATTAAGCTGAAAATTTATCACAAAGTTGGTGCATTAATATGGTGCTTGTCATTGTCCTCTAATAATTAACAAGGGGTGTGTCACATTGTGGCCTTGTCATTTACATTAAAAAGCTATCTTAAGGAAAAAGAAGAATTATGGGAATTCAAATATTTCACAATGCAAAAATAATGATTTTCAAAAAAACCCTTTAAAAGAAACCAAAATAATTCAAGATATCATAACTCTATAATTAAATCTCAAGTTTCAACACAAGCCAAAATATCATCTTTTGAAAATCCTCATATAAAAATAGACCTATTATTACCTAAGGGCCAAAATGCCCTAAGCTACTAATATACTCTATAATGAATCTAAACACAAAATCCTTGCCTTGGTAGGCAAGGCCAATAAATTATCCAACGGTGTTTGTTTTCGGGCCCCGATGTTATCAACATGCTACCCAAACATCTTGTCTCAACACTAGGCAACTTTTAAGCACCACCTAATGCTTCCTAGCACTATTCAACATTCTTGGCATTTTGCCTAGTGTGCACTTGACACTCTTCAACATTGCAAGACATTCCGGACTTGTATGTAGCACTCCCAATGCTCCTAACATCTTGTTTGATTTCTTTCAACACTCTTTAACATTTCAGTTTTGTATGAAGCTAAGACAAATCAAATCTCTAAAAAATTTACCTAAACCAAAGTTTCATCACACACACAAAAGATAATTTTTAAACAAGGCCATGAAATAACAAGAAATAGTCACACAAAATTTTGTTCATAACATAAAAATGTTGGAACACATGAAATAAAAATAACAAAATTTTAACATAAAATCATATTTCAAATTGGTGTTAAACAAAATAAGGGTAATTGATTCATCCAAAGAACCATTTTCAACACTTTCTTAAATAGTTATCATGAAAGAAAATTGGATGTTGATGAATGAATTTTATTCATGAGCAAACTCCATCCTTGAATGACAAGTTAAAATAAATGAAACTTTCAAGCTTTGTAACTTGTTTTCAAATTTAAATATATGTTTAATAACATAAATTAATGGGTTATAGGATGTGTCATTCATGACATCTGAAGTTTTTGCCTCTTCAATGTTGTCTCCCCTTGAAACATGCATAATTTACTATAAGGAAATTAATGATTCCTTCCATCATGGATTGGGGCCATGGTGAAATTTGTGTGAGCCCATTATGTGCCCCAAATTTGGTTTGGGCTCAAATTGCATTAAACATTTTCTTTCATTACTTTGTATGATTGAGGTGTTAGAGATTTATCCATCAAGCATGTTAACTCATCCTAATTCTTTGAGAGCTTCCATTAATGAGTGCACCTTAAGGTTTGATGATATCGTTGCCACAAAATTCAAAATTACCATCGATTTCACTTGATGGTCCTCAAAGCATGTTGAATCTTGTGAAAGAAAGTACATACAAAACCTCTTGGACAAATCCTCTTGAATACCAAAAGGTACAGTCCAAAATGATGGAATACATACGACACGATTTGAAAATATTACTAACAATTTAGTGCAACCATGATGCTCTTACCTAGAGCGAATTGAATTTTTTGGTACACATCCATGAAGACGAAGGTGTTAACAATATTAATATTATCATGTAATTTTAGCATCATGAAGAATGTTTGCACAACTCTAATTCTTTGGCCAAATTTGTGATCATAACTTTCCAATACCATAGGTTTACAAGAAGCTTGATAGTAAAAAGAACTTCACTAGGAAATCTATACATTTGGAGAATGAGTAGCTTGAGGTGGACTTTCCCAAATGACAAACATAAACCATAGCTATGAATCCTCAACGTCACCTAAAACAATATTTCAAATGTATACTACAATTCTTCAGAAATAGATGACACTATTAAAGCTATCATGTAAGTATAAATTTTAACCTCCAATTCACTTTTGAAAGATTTAGCTTGTTTCCTTTCTTGTGAGGACATGTACATTACAAACAAACATTTGGGATCATTTTCTCGATGTTACTACAACTTAATGATTTCAATAGGATGATGGCCAATGTAGGTTTGCCTACTTCTTGAAGTTCAAATGTAAATGGCAATAAACCTCAAAAACACTCATATTATGAAGAGGAAAATGTTTGCAAGTTGATGGTACACTTAGAACCCAACTTTGTTTCAATTGTTGACATTAACATCCAGTAATGTCCCTAAAAAGAAAGAACTAGTCTTTGCATTTTATAGGCTCTCAAACAATCCATATTGTTTAGGTTCAACATCACAAACAGATGAACAGAAGTTCAAGATGTAAAAACCCTAAACCCTCAAGCAGGTGATGCAGACAAAACCTAAACATTTTACATATTAGTATTGAATTTTACACAGAATCATGATGATTGTAAACCTGATGATTGTTGCCACAAGAAAACATCAAGAGGAAGGAAGGAAGGAAGGAAGGAAAAGAAAACATAGACAACCAAGGTCCTAGCTCACTTTCAGTGAACTAATATTCGATGGTATTCAATAGCCTAACGCAATTACCAGAAGCTAGAATATCTAAAAATATCTCAACAAGTAATGAATTAGAAGCGAGCTCCATTCATATATAACAGATCAGCTTTGTGTATGTTATGTGCACATTCATATAACATCCATACTAGTGATTACCAAACCAATTTACAGGCTAATGTGGGATGAAGATCGTGCTGCGAGTGCTCTGATGGATCCTCAAATACATTATACCCTAGTGTTGGGCCAGGATCAATAATTTATGTACTACACAAATCTTCAAAACCCATGTATGCACCTGTTTGCCATTCTCCGTATACTTTAATCAATCCTTGTAGGCCTGTGAAAAACAACAAAAGAGAAGCATGAAAGCCATCACATAAGTGTTTGATCTCATCTGTTGTTCTCTTTCTTTACAAAAGGTAAGGCCCTCGGACAAGGGCATTACTAGAATTAGGTCTGCACTCCACTATCGGCTCGTGCAGGCCTTCACTCTGGTAATGCCCTCATCCTAGGATGAGGCCCATACCCTAGACATTTCCTAGATGATGCAGAGTAGATTTAGAGTAGGTGTAAGAAATTGTCATCAACCAGAAGATTGAGCTGCAAAGATTATTAGCTCATGTTTCAAAAGCTGCTGTAAAAACTCACCTAGCACAACAGCACTGAAGGCTATGCAGGTTGCAAGAACAAAGATGATGATAGAGGTTTTCCCAGATGCACGAATCACTTGGCGCACCATCGATTGTCCCCAGAGAGCTCCAATAGCTGCAATGGTTGTAAGGAATATAGCTGCAATTGCATAATACCAGATCTTTTTGTAAATCATGACTTTGACCTCACAACCCTGCAACATTTGTGCAAGTCCCACCTACATTTCAAAGTCTTTCAGTTGCCTCCCCAAATGCAAAGAAGTTGTGACATGAATAAGGCTATCCAGGAATCATCCCTATGCTCACTACAATCCTCTCAGAACTAAAATAAGACCAACTACTACGCAACAAGCTTACATGATTTAACTACATAAAATTCTGTAAGTGCTGTGATAGGAAGTGCCATATTCTTAACAAGACCGACTTCATGTCATATTTTTTTGAGCAAAGGAAACAGAGAGCTTCGCATTGAACAGTGAGAAATTGATGAAGAGTGAGAAATGTTGAAAAGTGCAATATGCACCTTGATCTCTAGGAAGACGACCCAAGAGGGAGTACTCCACCACTGACATGGATGCTGAGAACAACATCACAAATGTTGCAGTGGCAGATGATACCTGTATGTTTGAGCACCCCACATATATGAACATTAATGGGTTGCAATCAGCTGGAGCAAAAACATTCTGCATGCTGACTTTTGCCTTGTTCTGAGATAATTTACAAGCCCTGGAGTTTTTGGAGCAAAATGCAAAGTCATCTAGATAAAGCCCTCATCCTTGACTAGAGGACAAAGTGAGAGCTGCAGACCTAAGTAAGACAAGGATCATGGGTTAGTAGTACCTCAGGAGGTAGGCCAAGCTCCAAGAGGAAGGGCCCTATGATAGTTCCCCCACCGACACCAAGAAGACCCCCCATTGTCCCAGTCCCAACTGCTGATCCTGCATAGATAACCAGCTTGCCTACTCCCCAATTCAAATCTGTCAATGTGTAGTCAAGGTCCACCTCACTGTTTGTCTGTGATGCAATTTGACTTGTTCTGTACAACCACAATGCTTGAAAGCCTGTCACACCCAGCGCAACCGGAATCTGTCCTTGGAGCCAAACATCAAGTAAAAAATTAGTGAGCACTGTGTCAACATCATAGGTGCAGCTTCAAGAGATTAACACATGCACAGAAAGCCTAATCAGAGAGTCTAATTCATGTAAACCCTAAACCCTAAACCTAAAGATGTTGTGAATAGAATATTGCTTTGCCAACTAGACTGCAATTTGTGACAGTGTAATGCAAAATCTGAGGCTGCATGGACCTTGATGCAACTGGTGATCTGACAGCTGCAGTTTCTGACATGGTTGAGACGCAACACACCTGTGCACAATTGACCACCCAGTACCAAACACTGCAGGTAGCCACCCCATTCTGCAACACACACAACATCAGATGCATGTGTTCAGGTTTGGCATAATTCCTGGAACCATGCATTATATACTCATGTGCCTGACCTAGAACAATCTTGAAGCCCATGATGGCCCTCATTGCAAGCAGCTCTGGCCTCAAGATGCATGCTACTTATTGCCCTTTTAAAGCAAATTAAATGGTGGTGGCATGACAATTACAATTAGCTGCTGCATGTGGAACTTGCCTTAAGAATCTGCAGGATCAAGAACACAAGCCACACGAGAAATAACAGTCCCATTGATTTCCATTGAACGTTGTTCTGCAGTGTTGGACATGATCCCTGCACATGTGCATATTTAGCTCCTCCAACTGATCTGCTCAGCTCACAGAGTGTCTCATGTGCAGTGAACATGCTAATTTCAAGATTTTAAAAGAGCTTGTCTGGACCTTGATCACGGGCCAATGTCTTTTAAACATTGTGATTTCTTCTCACCCAACTGCTGATTTCAACAGTAGATTGATGTAGATCAAGTTGATTGAATTTAATCAGATTTGAATAGGGGATATGACCTCAATTAGACTTGACACTCACAGTTGGCTTGCAAACAACAGGCTGTGGCTGGCAAGTTGCAGGCTCGCTTACAGCAGCAGACTGGCAATTTTCTACATCTGAAAGAGCCATATACTCAATCTCCTCTTCCGCCAGATCTACAAAACAATCGAGAACTCAAGATCTATTTAAGCCCATCACAATTATTCTGTCATGGCCCAAGTTCTAGATCAACATGAGTCTTAGTTCTATCTGTTCATGACAAAAAATTCATTCCATATATACACATGAATTCCAAAGACTTGACAATATCTACCAATAGCCAAGTTCCTTAGATTAATGCACAATATAGAGCTGAGTGTTCATGACTACACTTGAGGTAGATCTCAAGACAAACATATACCTTTTTCACAACCTGTAATGACGGTAGGCAAGGAAGGGTGCTGGCCCTGCACTTTGAACAAAAAGATCAGAGATCACAAGAAGTTCAGTACAAGCTTATGTCACACATCACTGGAAGATGCATCATCAGGAAAGTGTTGAAGTTCTCTTGTATATATTCTATCATCAAACCCTGCTCTGCCACCTCATGCAATTGTTATTCAGCCGACTAATAATACAAAGACCTCTGTATCAATTCATGATTTGCAAGTTCTTGCAATTGATCAGCTACTGCAAAATTCAGAACAAATGAGAAATGTTATATAATTTCACAAACCTACTGTAAATGAAAAAATATGACTCCTGGAAAATTGAAAACTTTTCAAGGGATTTAAGTCGGTTGCTTGATTTCATTCTTGAAAGGCTGACCTTTGCGAACTGCGTCTCTGCATTCCACATACAGATTGCCTTTCGGAATGCACTTATAACAATACCTGCAATGGTAATTCAGCCCCATCAAATTTTTTTGTTCCAAATTGATTCTTCCAGTTTAGTCCAGGAGATTCATAATAAGGTATATTTAGAAAAAAGAGTTCTAAGTACTTGCAAGCTGCATGTATAGAACTGTACTTAATGGGAACCATATTGCGGAGATCATTCCCAGCTGCAAATTATACTTCATAATTCACTTGCAGATGATCAGGGAGGGTTTTCAGGATTTTGGTTTTTTTGGGGGGGGGGGTTGTAGTGACCAGTGAGTACTTACTTGTAAACAGTAGTATGAGAAGAAGAGTGACCATCCAATCTGCAAACATGATGTTGAAAGTAACTCCAATACTGATACCCAACAAAAGCATGGGCTGGAACAGCAACGCAATGTTATAGTCTATGACTGGTTGATTTCTGCAGGTTGGGTGGCTCATCTTCAGGTTGTATAAAACTGCTGCAAATGCGGCTCCCATGATCATAGCTGCAATCATTCAACATCAAGCCATATATACATATATAGCATCATTAGAGACTCGAGGAAATATCTGAGTTAATAAAATTACCATGACATGATCTGATCTGAACATAGTTCAACACCCAGAAATAGAGATATAAGTGATGTGGAACACATATGCCTGCAGCTGATCTTAGAGTTCTCAGCAGCAGCTTTGTAGAGCTTCCAATTGTCTAGTAAACTCACATTTTGAGAGAGCAGTTGTAGTCTTGGTGTCAAAGCCGATTACCAAGCTGAGAATTGGGAGATAAAAACCTCCCCCACCAACACCCCCCACACTTCCGAATGCAGCTCCCATGAACCCAAGGAAAGTACCTATTGCCAGTCTCCAGCTAGGCTCAAACTTCTGTCACGCGCGAGGTCACAACACATTCACGACAAGAAGAAGAAGAAATTCAGCATCCAGTCATACATGCTGATTCGGTTTCAGGTGTTAGACTAAAGAACTTGGGCTGATAGATCTCTGCAATTTCAAGAAGTTGTTGACCGTGGGTGCTAGATTTTTTCACGATTTATAAAATCTGAGGAGCATACACCTCGTGTCTCAGAAACAAACTCCTCACCTCTTGCACATATTGTAATTGACATGATCCTACACAATTACACAGACTTACAGGCCACTTCTTGCGGTAATCTGGATCCGGGTCCAAGTCGTCCGGCCTTGTCGCAAACCTGGCCGCTATTGATCCAATTACCTGCAGCAGCTTCGTCTTCACGGAGCCGTCACCATCCGCCTCGTCACCTCCATTGTTCACATCATGAGTATAACTCACCATATTATTCTGCGCCACATCGAGTTCAGCATGATGACGATGATGCTCAACTGCCGAGCTGATGAAACCGTCAGCGAGCACTGCTGCAGCAGACAGGCCGCCACCCCCCTTTAATCCTCGCAACTCCTCAAACTCGGCAACAACACCACCACCACCACCACCACCAGCAGCAGAAGGCAATTCTTCATAGGCGGGACTAGACGTCCGATTAAATTCCTCTACACTAGCACCGCTAACAACAGCAAAACTACTAGCATACAAAAGAATGACTAGTAGGAGCGCGAATATATAACAACGGCAACAAGCAGCAGCAGCAGCAGCAGCACCACCTCCACCTCCTCCTGGTGATGCGACTACTGGTAATATCACCACCATTGCAAGAACAAGAAGCAAACTTCCTCACTACGCAGTCAAAGTAAACCAAAAAATTAATTGGGTGGGTTTGTTCACAGATCAAGTGCTGCTGAATTCTTCTTCTTCTTCTTCTTCTTCTTCTACTACTACTACTACTACTACTACTACTACTTGTTCTTCTTGTTCTGCTACTGAATTCTTATTCTTCTTCTTCTTCTACTACTACTTGTACTTGCACTTGTACTTGTTCTTCTTGATCTTGTTCTTCTTCGGGTTTTTTTGAAAACCAGTTGGAGAATGTTGCTCATACTAACTTGCATCGTGTGCAGTTATGATAAGTGGAAGGGACAAAAGAGTTCCGCTTGGTAATCCTGTCGACAGGATCCTAAGCTAAGCGGCAGCAACTTGCAAGTGGGGACGCCCCGCTTTTGGAGGTGTCAAAAAGAGCAGCTGCTGAGCTGCAGGCTCCGCTCTGCTCTGCTCTGCTCTACTTGCCTGTCTGTCCGTCTGTCGCTTCCAATCACCAGCGGCATGTAAGTTAAAAAAAAATACCCCCCCCCACCCACCCACGATTGCCGTTTAATCTCCCACGTCCATTCTCACAACAAACAAACTACCTACACAAGTATCTTCTTCTAATTCTACCTCATTATTCCCTTGGCCAAAATTCTCAACCTTTAATAATTAATTAACAAAATTATATCTATATATTTATATATATTTATATTTTTTTAATTTTATTTTTTTGCATGTTTTTGGACTCCTTTTGTCTGTAGTGTCTATATTCATGGTCAGTATTTTTTTTTCATTATTTTTTTAATCTCATTCTTATTATTGTTGTTGTTGTTGTTGTTGTTGTTTGTGTTGTGATGTTGCTCAAGTGGTAATCATCTTGAAGTATATTTAGCCAAATTTGGCAATATTCAAAGTATGAAAGTAGATTTTTTTTTTAATTGGGCTTTCATTTTGCCAGCAATTGTGTGTGTGGCTTTTTTTTTTGGCTTTTTTTTTTTAAAAAATAAATTTAAGAAAAGGAGATTTTGTGACGGAATTTTCAGTCTTTTTTCTCTTTTTCTATGTATAAAAAAACTGGCATTATTATTGTTGGCCAAAAAGTGAAAATTAACAATAAAAAATTTGTCAAATGAAATGATTAAATGGGAGGTTTCAATGGCCAGAAGACCGACATATAAAATAAAATAAAATAAAATAAAATAATAGTACCTAGAGTAAAAACATCCAGATTTTTATATTTGGTTCCAATGAGTAAGTTTACCTATAAATAAGAAAAGGATGAATAAAGAATTGCAATTTTTTATTTCTGGTTGGTTGATAGCCAGATTTGACTAAGTATTCCTATGGATGATTGCCACTTTTGGGTACATTATAAAATTCAGAATTTATTATTATTATTATTAAACTAATTTTTTTGTATACATATATTTCTATTTATTTATTCATTTATTTATTTATTTATTTTACAACACGGGTCTGGACGTTATTATTTTGTGTTTTTATCAACGTCATGACTCTCCATGGGAGAGCTTTATTGCGCATTGGGTGCCACTTTCATGTGGGGGGGGGGGGGGGAGGGGAAGAGGAGGCGGTGATGAACCCAATCAATAAATGATGGAAATGCTTGTGATTCTTTGCATGAAATCCATAAGAGTGAATTCTTTTAGCACGTTCAATTTGTTTTGGGCTATATAAGGGCAAAAAAATTTGAGAAAAAAAAGTTGGAATAACTCATTTTCAAGTATCTAAGGTTCTCTTTTAGCCAAAAAAATTTGTCACTTTTGTGAAATTAAAAAAATTTGGAAAAAAAAGAAAAAAGAAAAAACATCAAGCTCCCTTTATACATCTTTCAAGAACAACAATATATATATATATATAGTAATTTTGTCCAGTAGACCTGGACCTTTATAATAGGACACAAAGCGTACAGCAGATGCAGATATCTTTTTAGGGTTTAAAAATAGTTTGTGGTTGGCAACTTGTAACTTGCTACCGCTGTGTCACCGCATGGCTTGAACTTTTAAGAGCTTTCCTGCAACATCAATGGTTACTAGGCTACTACTACAGATGATAACTTAACAAAGCTCTCTGCTTATTGACAAGGCCTAAACCGTAAACCCTAAACCCTAGCCTATTATGTATGGTAAGTTCAAACTTCAAGTGTAAAATCCTCCAGGATTGCTTTTTTAAAAGTGTAATTGGAGGTATGGTTATTGGCACCTAAAATTTCCCATGTCATTTTATTTTTGTTTCTCATGATACCCAATGGGTATTTCAATGGATGAAAAATCTGGTTTATTCTTATGCTTGTTAACACCTCTGAAGAAGTGAGGGAGTTTTGGAAGTAAGTACACCACCCCATGGCTCTGCCTCGAAATGAAGCATTTAGTACTTCCAAAACTCCTTGCTCCTCAGGCATTACTCTACACTAGAAACTTCCCTTGCTGAAAGCTAGAGAAGTACTCCTCTCTTCTCAAGCATTAACCTACACTAGAAACTTCCCTTGCTGAAGCTAGAGAAGTACTCCTCTCCTCGCAAGCATTAGCCTACACTAGAAACTTTCCTTGCTGAAGCTAGAACTTCTCGTCTAGATGCATGCAGTTTTACTTCAGATAACACGACACATTGGATCAAGTTTGATCCAAAATTTTATGCCCAAATCCTACTATACCTCTGCTTAGTCTCTTCCCTATGGACATAGCCAATAAAACCAATAATGAACAAATGGTTGCATTTCCATCCATGTTGCATTCATATGGGGTTTAGGGGAGGAGTAATGAAAATTGTAAAGTAAGGGCTGAAAATTTATAATGTATGTGAAGGGAACTTTAATATATAGAATTTCTACTCAGCAAAACGTGGGCTTATACCAACTCCCATAGGCATTTTGTTCTTTTCCCATGATATCTAACTAATACCCACATGGTATCATGTGGAAAAGAAATTTAATATTCTTTTTTTGTTTCAAGTAAAAAATATTTTTACGTTTTTAAAATATTAAAACTAATTTAATAATAATAAACAAAAATTAATTGTATTCATGTTTTTGTCATGTAACGCCTTCACTGGGCCCAAGGGGAATTTATTTTGAGAACAACCCAGGCTACTCCACGGCTATTACCCTAGACTTGAGTCTTAGTACCTTAGACTAGAATCCTAGTTGGGATCTGTAAGATGATAAGCTCTTTCAGACTTTGGCTCTCAAACATTAGATAAGCTTTTTCATCTTAGTTATTCTATGCTAAACAAGCACTTTTGATTATGGCTCTTTATTCAATGCAGATGGCGTACAACACTAAGTCTACTTTTTCATTTTGATGTAGTCTCAACTATCACCGACTCACTAAATGACACAATTTTTTTAACTCATTTCATTGGTAAGGCTTCTCATATATAACTGATTGGCTCACATTTCAAAAGAACTTGCGCAAAGTAGTTGATTGGTTTGTATCCACTTTAAACTTCATGAGATGATGTATCATTCTATTTGGATTCTTTTGAGAAGTGAATCTTAGTTTTTAGTAAATTTTATGCATTTTTAAGTCACATCTTCAAGTGTCACTAAGTAATGATTGTAAATAATACAAAGCTATATATCAAAAAATAAAATAAAATTCATATTATTTTTTAAAAAACATTTAGTATTCTATAGTTTCAAAATGATAAAAAAAAATACCAACATTCACATGGTCTTCACTTATAAGTAGAAGGTATGAAATGTAATTTACAAGCTGCCATGATAAAAAAAAAGTTATATAGACAAGATGTTTTTTTTCAAATTTGTTATGTTACATAAATTGATATCATCCAGAAGATGTTTTGGCTAAATTTGGGTACAAACAAAATATGAAAATACAAATAGTACAAACATTTCTATTTTTGGACTACTTTCTGGCTACCTCCTAAAGTAAAATTTTGGGGATTCAAACCAGAAAAAATCTAAATTTGGCAATCAGACACCTAGGAAAACACATATATGTTGCCATTTTGAAAAAAAATTACAGCTGGGTTGGAAAACACCACCTCAAAGAAAGAGCAATGCATCCAAGAGTGTGTGACATGGCTTCCAAAAGCCAATGCCACCTCCGCAAAGGATCCCAATTTTGTTTGTTTAGCCACCATACCTAATATTTTGTCTTCTTTACACTAAGGTTGTTAGTGCAATATCCAATGAAATGGTGCCACCAAAACTAAGATGTCGACCTGTCAAACAACTTCAATCCAAGCATTCCCATCAAAAAGATCTAGATTGGATTTGGGGCATCCTTGTTTGGGCGAGTCTCAATCCAAATTGATGAATCTAGTAGAAAGTTAGCATTGTGATAGAGTCGATAAGGATGAAAAGGACATCAAAAATATGACAATCGACAGGACGATGGATGTTGATTTGCATTGACAAAGACAATGGTAGTGAACATCAAAAGAAACGTTCGTCAAGTTGGACAACACCAAAGGATTATGGGGACATCATAATGGAAGGTGCCAATAGACAATAGGAGTGTCAAGAAGGACAAAGGGGTGGATGATAGTTGGTGGACAATGATGACATTGAGGTTGATAAGAACAACGCTTAAGCGAAAGACAAGTTCACTAAGGTGTACAACAAGGGTGAATACATGTTCCCATGTTTTCAATGTTTTCCCCTTTGCTACGAGGGACTTTCATCATGCCCCATAATATGTCTCCTCCATGCTCCCAATTTTCGCTGGAAGTGCTACCACACTCTCCTAATCCATCCAACACCAGTCCCCACATTTGGATAAGTTTAAACCTTAGTTCGTACTTTGACCCACATGAAAAAGGTGAGCCTAGGTTTTGCATCTAAGTAAAAGATGCGACCTTCTGGAAGGACACTAGAGACATGCTAGGATGTCCCATGTTACATGTACATGCCAACCCAACTCAAAGGGATGTCCCATGGACATTCCAAGCTAAAGGACGTCCCTATTCATAACCCAACTAGGCACATGTTGGTCAAGGCTTTTCCACACATTTCACTATAAACAATTTTAGGTAACATTGTTATGAGATTGTTCACAAGTACATGTTGTCAAATATTCAAAAAACTTAAGAAATATGGCAATGCAACGTACTTGTACTTCATTCTTGGAAGTTGGGACTCTTTGTGTATTGTGTGGTCCACATGAATGTCCCAACATGCAACAACAAAAATCTAGTTTTTTTTATTTACGTGAATGCAATTAATTATTGCTTCAATGTAATGTGTCATCGCATAACCCTACTTGGTTGTTCATGCTCAGACTTCCAACCAAATCATGGGTTTTACATGAATTTGGAAGATCAAAACTTGATTGTAGACACCAAATACCAACAAATATTGTGTCAACTAATTATGGCAAATTAGGTATGTTGGCATTAGTAATAAATTCAGGATTGTAAATCACGATTTTTTTTTTTTTTTTTCAATTTTTGTGATATAGCTGAAGTGTTGATCACTCATAAGGTGGTTTAGCCAGATTTGGCTACTTTCTAGATATGAAAGTAAAAATTATTTAAAAAAATTAAAATTAAAATTAAAAATTTTTAATTTAAAAAAAAAAAACAGAATCCTTCTATATTCTTGGCTACCTACTAGAACTTATCATAAAAATCTGGCAACTTGGAAGTTTCTTTTTGTAACATCTGGCACATTTTGGTCATTTTTTTCATCAGGAATCATTTTTGCATGTCAAAATCATATATTTCAGGTCGTAATTTAACGAAATTTCGCCAAAACAAACAACATTGTTGTCAATGTATCTACATGGATTAATTTGGGATTTTAAATCAACATCCCTCAAATTAATATGATGTAATAAAAAACAAGTGTAACAATGGAAATTAGACAAGGTCAATTTCATAGCTATAGCAAACTTGAGATGTGGATATAATTGGGAAATCAAAGTGCATATTGAGAATGTGAACTATAAGGCAACCCTTATGGCAACCCATAATTGAGGTTGTTTACAATTGTTGTAACACTTTTTTAACACATTATTAATTGCATTTTTTTTGTTTGTTGACAAACCTTGAGATCAAAAGGATTTGCACTAAGGATGTTGGTTGGTGCCAAAACCCAGTCTACAAAAAAATTCACAAATCAATCTTGGACATACATAAGTGACCATGTTTTGATAAGCAAGAACATTGACAAAAATCAGTTTATAACTATTTGAAAATAACATTCAACTTCTACAAGTTACATTTCTCACAAATTTAACAAAAAATTTCCAAAATGTTTGCATGTATCAAATCAAAGCCCATACTGATATCCTTGAGTAAAAAAAACAATGTTGAAAGTTTGGTAAAATGAACAAGAACCATGGCAAATTGTGATAGGAAATAATGAGGATTATTTGTGTTCATTATGCTACAATCATGAGATTATAATTACATGAGATTATGTGTTCATCATCAAGAAATGATGTGAACATGAGAAGATTTTGATGTAAAAATGATGTAAACAAAAGATAGAAAAACAAATAAATGGAAGAAAGGAAAAATGGAATCACATTGCATTTTCCTATAATGTTCATCAATAACCCATTGTCTATTTGAACTTTTTAGTTCAATATAGTATTTTCAATCGTGACATATCAAGTCATGGATTTGCAAGGTTAGAGAAAATTG
This sequence comes from Sphagnum contortum, assembly GCA_963920785.1. Taxonomy (NCBI): domain Eukaryota; kingdom Viridiplantae; phylum Streptophyta; class Sphagnopsida; order Sphagnales; family Sphagnaceae; genus Sphagnum; species Sphagnum contortum. The sequence goes on from OY987282.1 coordinate 8,471,736, forward strand.
TCACCACGAGTGAGGTTTTATTGCCTTTAATTCATTATTTATTTTAATTTTTGAATCTTTATTTCTTTTTTTTTGTTTAAAGGCTTTTAGAGGTTTTTTAATCATCACTACCAATTTTCAATTGCCTAGTATAATTGGATTATGATTTACAATTTTGGCAACACATCTTGCATGGTTATTTTTGTGTGCATTTTGGAGAGCTTCAGTCCTCATGTGTGAATGTCCCTTGAATCTTAAGCTCTAGGTGTTTTGGTTTTTCTTGAGTCTATTAAATTATAAATGTGTGCACCTATTTCCCAAGCTCTCTTGGCAAATTCATGCATGCCTTCCCTATTCATAGGGTGTGATTTTTCGATGACAAAATGACAAACCAAGTGAAGCTCAACCATTTTGACAATTCCAAGATCTTTTTTTTTTGTGAAAGTTTAAACAAATGGGGGGCAAGTGTTATTGTTGGGACCATTGCAGAATCAATCAATCCCTCGAGCCTTGCACTATGACATGCAACCAATGGCAATTGTTTTCCAAAGTCTACTACATTGCTTTGGAAGGTTTTAAAATATCCATTGTTGAGTCAAGGTTCACTATCATGAACACCAAAATAATATTGAAAAAACATATTCTTAAGGATGCAATCAAAAACTTGGATGAGGACCATGATTGGACATAGATTGTGTGTCCAAAGGAAATTATTATATTCATCATAACTTGAAAAAAAACCCCTTAAAACATTAGTAAATGTAATCATATTAGAGTTGGTTAGACCAAATTAGATCTTGTTAGACTTATTATTATATTCAAGTTTTTTTAATTTTATTTGTCAATTTTATTTTAGATTTATTTTTGCTAACATCAATAGGCAATTAGGCCTCAAATCTTACCTTGGTTCCATGATAATTTTTCATTTTCAATTCATATTTTATTAAAAAATTCACATCAAGTTCCATTTAGGCTTCTAATAATATTGGGAATTGAAACCCCTAATTAGCCCCCTAACCTTGTGAGGCTAGTTTCAAATTTCAACAATAGTCCTTTGACTCATACCATAGTACGCACATGTCCGCCGAATAATTAATCAGTTTTGAAGATCCCAATTCAAAAAATCAAAATTTTCAAGAATTTTCTTTTTTTTTAATTCTTCATTTTCCTTCACATAATATCTTTTTCTTTCAAGGAAATAATAATTTTTTTGAGAGTTTTCAGCATTTCTAAAAATAATATAATTTGTGCCAAAGATGTGGAGGTACTATTTTTATTTGTAGTGCCACATCTCTTGTGGTGGTCCCTAATAGGATTCCTTTGATCTTTGGTTTTTTTTTTAAAAAGGATGGATGGGAATGCAGCCCTTTGGAACCCTTTTTTCCCAAAAAAAAAAAAAAAAAGTAGAAGGAATCATCTAACAACAAATCAAAGAGGAGTAAGATGGAGTAAGATCTGTACACTAAATTAATATAATATTTTCAATCCCCCTTTTACACTAATTGAAAGCACACAACCGTCAAAAATTCAAAAATATTTGATTGAAGGAAAACACATGTTAAGTAAGGTACAAAGTTCACTTTACTCGAAGGTTGAAGCCCTTAAAGGGATCAATGCAATATTCGTTGAATGCACGTTGAAATAGTGTTTCATGGTGTAATGGATTTCATGTATGCCAAGCTCACGTATCGTCACAAAAACAAAGGTAAGATTTGCACCCTCAATGATGTAAATAAAGGTGAGCATGGCACAAAGTTTGTTAGACCATGCACCCAAAAAAAGCCATGATTGGTTTGAAAATGTTAATTTTGTTTTTTACTCTATTATAATATTCACCCATAATAATAATAATAATTCATGCCCTTGCCATTAGCCTTGGCCAAAAATGGCAAACAACACAAGTAGACCAAAAAAAAAAGTACATTCGGGCTTTCAATGAGATGAGAACACCATGCACTAGGGGCCCAGTTTTTTTTTTTCTTTTGGGGGGAAGGGTGGGGGGGGGGGGGAGTGCAAGACTTTTGTTGTTCTTATTGTATTCTCACAAGGTTTTCATTGTGTTCTCATCAAGTTCCCATTGGGTTCCCAATATGTTTCAAAGTTCCCAATGTGTTCCTCCACATGTTATCAATTGCTCCTCCGCCTTAAGTTCCCAATATGTTTCAAAGTTCCCAATGTGTTCCTCCACATGTTCTCAATAGCTCCTCAGCCTTAAGTTCCCAATATGTTTCAAAGTTCCCAATGTGTTCCTCCACATGTTCTCAATTGCTCCTCAGCCTTAAGTTCTACTCTTTTACATATGTAGTCCAAAGGAAAGAGATAACATGGCATGTCTTTTGGGACCGTCCAAAGCTTGAGATTTTTTTTTTAATTTTTTTTTGGGGGTGATGGGCCAAACAAAGATGCCTTTCACCAAGGAAAAAAAAACAAAAGAAAAACACAACTTTAGAGGTTCCCACCACTAATTAATATGAGTCACAATTTGCTACTATTTTTTTTTAAGTCCCTCGGCAAAGTCTTTTATCACTTTTTTACATTTTGCACTTCACAACTGAGGCCCAAACATTTTTGGGGAATCCAAAAAGCCTACATTTTTGAAAGGCTTTTCGGATGTGTTTTGCAAGCTCCCAACATTTTTCCATTGTCATGATCCCTCGCCATAGTGAAAAGAGAGCCTTATGGAGAGCCTTATTGTTCCCCCTTCCCCCACCCCTTTATGAACTAGTTGTGTTTGCTCCATACATGCTTGGTAAAACCTAAAAACATAATTGCATTTCTACGGTCTTAGGGAAACAATAAATTTTTATAGCATAAAAGGCAACAACAATACAAACAGATTAGTCAGTTAAAAATTAATTTCATTACAATTTTTATTATTAAATCTTCATCAATGTCAAAGCCTTATTGAATTTTTTTTAAATAACATCAAATTCATTTAAATATTTTATATCTCAAAAATGAATTTTAAATTAAAATTTTAATTTATTTTTAAAAATTTACTGTTTTATTTTAATCAATTCTTGCATTATTTTTCAAATGAATTTTTTAAGAATCTCATTTTCATAAGATTGAAAGGAATTAAAGCAAATTATTTGTATGCTTATCAAACAAATTTCATTTTAAAAATTAGTCATATGAATTTTTTTTATACATTCCATAGTGATACAAAAAGGCAAGTGACAACCCAAAAAAATCAAATGATATAAAAAGCATGATTCAATCATTTACCCAACATTCATATTTTGAGAAGAAACCCAACAAGAACATGGGTAGACTTCAAAACAACCCATCGATTGGATGGGTCCACCCAAAATCTACACATGCCCATCCATTAGCTTGGGGCAGTCAAAAGTGAGAAGCTATTTAAATCTCACCACCTGCATCAATGTTACTACATTGGCAAATCAAACATCAATTCCTTTTGATGACACCATTGAAGGAAGACAGTATCCATGCACAAAAGGAGTTCTACATTATTTGATTTCTGAGTTCAATCAAATGTTCGTGTAGATACCATTTTATTGTTGTTGTTGGACAAGATGCTCTATCTAATAACCCCTAAATAGTAAAGACCTGAAAAGCAAAGAAAGACCCTTTTGGAAATTTTTAGTTTAATGCAATATGCAAAAATTGAAATTTCCTAAAGAGGTACTTGCCATCACTGCGTGTTTTTTTCTGGGCCAAATTTTGCTACTTGGAGTCTGGAGACTGAAAAAAAGAAAAGGGGATTGCAAATCTAGCACGGGTTGTTCTTTTCTCTTTTTTCCTTTTTAATGGCACAAAGTCACCATATTTTAAGGGGGGAAAATTCATCAGATTTTGACCATAGCTTCTTCAAATTGGATGAAGTTTGGGCTTTGAATATGACCTGCAAACATGCACTCAGACCATAGCTTCTTCAATTTGGACCAAGTTCGGGGTTGGAATAGGACCTGCAAACATGCCAAAAGCTTGTTCATGAAAAGCTCTACCCATGTACTGCTTTTATGCTTGGTACATTAGATTATCGAGAGCTACAAGTTATACAAGTGCAAAAGAAGTAGCACAAGAGCTCAAGTACAAATCTACAGGAACTCAAGTGTGAAACAACATGCAATCAAATAGATTTGGCCAGCATATCTGCCAACAAGGCCTCATTAGGCTCCACACATGTTCTAATTCAAGCTGCAACTTTTTAGCACTTTAGCAATCTCCTTCAACTTAAAATAACCAAGTTGTAGTCAAAGACCCACATACTAATTGGGGCTGCATCTGATATAAGTCAAGTTGCATATACCTAGTACCTACCTCCTACAAGTGGTTGTTCATTCAATTGACAACAATTCCATTTGATTGGCGTTGTATTTTAATATGCCACCAAGTTTGGCACATTAAAACTACAGTTCATTTTGGCAGGAATTTTACTCTAAAGGTATATAATTAGTGTACAATAACAAGTTCTGTAGCAAGGTTAAGTCCATCTTTTGTCTCCTTCAATATCACCTTCACAAATGATTCTAGCTCCTACTTGTATTGTTTCAACCGGTGTCCAGCACATAATTCCCAATTCCCAATTCTTTTATTTTGAAGACAACAAAATTTGTCACCAAAACAAATCACAGATTTCATATCTAACTGCTTAGTTTGTTAGAATTCTTACTCAAATCTGCTTCATTAAACATATATTTCTGTCACAAGTATTGATTGTAAAAGCAACAAATCTATAGATCAGCATTTTGATGTGTAAAGTTGTTGTCTTTTGGGGTCATGCCACACTACCAATAGTGGAAGTTAATCTCATGGAGGCCTCTAGCTACCCACAAAAGCAGAATCCTTCCTAGGCTCACCTAGGTGTTGACATGATCCTGGACCACCACACAACTGAGCCACCTGTAGGAGGACAATCAATGAAATGGTGTGAGCCACATCTCTATAGTACAAGCACTTGGTGAAGTGGAGTGAGTTGCAAAAAGAACCTTGTTTACATTAAATAAGAGGCCTTTTAAGATGCCAAGGAGAGAAGGTTTTTGTTTTCAAACTTCCTTTGGGTCAGATTGAAGTGAGGACAAAAGAAAAAGCCTTACAAAAAGACGGGGTGAGTAAAAGCAAAGTAAAGGTTAAATAGCCAGGTAGTTTCAACCTTGGCAGATAATGAAGAAATTCAACCCACTTAAGATGCTAAGGAGAGAAGGTTTTTGTTTTCAAACTTCCTTTGGGTCAGATTGAAGTGAGGACAAAAGAAAAAGCCTTAATTTGTGGATTCACTGGATGTAACTTGGGACCTGTTACATGCAGTGAACTTATTGCATCAGCATAGCTAAAGTATGGCATCTTCCTAGAACTTACCAGACAATAGCAGCTCATGGGCCAAAGTTCCCCAAGTCAGCATTTGATTTTATGACTAGAGGTTCTGTTTCTGGCTTGGGAAAAGATCAATCAAAGAGAAACTTCATACCCAGTTTCTGGATTGAACAAATTCCCTTGCTATCATCAACATGGGAAACCATGATGAGTTTCACCACCCTCCACCACCACAAGTAATCAAAGAGAAACTTCTTACCCAGTTTCTGGATTCAACAAATTGCCTTATTATGATCAACATGGGAAAGCATGATGAGGTTCACCACTCTCCACCACCACAACTGGCACAGGCCCAGCATACACTTCTGGGAAGGAGGGGCATTCCCAGCCCCTCCTTCATTCAGTTCCCCTCCAGAATAGGGCATTCCCAGCCCCTGCATAGCAGTGTCAAAAACTGCCTGCAAACACAGTTTCTGCACAATGGTGTTGTCAATTTTGCAAGGAAAAAGTTTTATTCCGATCCCAAATGTGGAAAGAATGCTTTAATGCTGATATACCACACCAGAAAGACCAGGACACACAAATAGCCAATTCTGGACATGGGAAAGACAGCAGAAAAAGGGAGTCAGAAGATCACCTAATGCTCCCAGCCCTAGTTAAGGCCTTGGGGAGGTAGAGTAATGGCATTGAATTGCAAATATGTGCTACTTTTCACCAAAAGTGTTGTCAAACACCATGTAGGCGTCTGGGAATGCAGGCATTGAGACTACAATCTAAGAATTCCCAGAGAGAGGCTCATAGTTCAATGCCAAAGACCAGTCAATCAAGAGTGAAACTGAAAGCAACAAATTTACCTCTCACATCACCTTGGTCTTTCTTCTCTTCTTCTTCAGTAACAACATGTATCAGTTTCTGTGTTGTGCAAACCTTCTTGGGACCACAACCACCCAGCCATATATCAACCACATTCTTTTCCTGTCCAGTTATAGTCACATAAGAGAGGAAGATTCCCAAGCTGTGATAATGCTTGCTTTACTCCTCCAATGGCATTATGTGGCATCAAGATCCTCTAGAAACTGTCTTCAAGCCATTAGTTGGATATATTATTAATCTCTCAGATGGGAATGCTTAGAAATATGTGAGATTGATATAGCTCTCATAAGAATCAAGAAATCTCCATTCTTACGATTAAGAAAGGGCAAAGTGAGGTTAACACATCTTCAACCAGCCACAGAGAATTCCAAATAAGGAAGGACAAAACAGAGAACAAAGGACCACGACACAAAAAACAAAATAAAACACAAAATATGTGAGATTGACTACAAAATCCTCAAACTACCTTCCAGAAGAACCTAACTGAATGTACACCACTGTGTTGGCAACACAGACTCCCGCACAGCTCCATCCACTCCCACCTGTAATGTTCCCTGCAGTTCATTTGAGAACACAACCACCTGACACTGCAAAAATATCATTGGTCAAACTGTATATACTCTTATAGGAAGTCATCAGATTCTGAGGCATTTACCTCCTACCAAGTAATATGCCACACAGAAACACAAGTTGCTGTGCCTGCAAGGAAGCATCAATACTGTAGAGCCACAGTGCTCATTAGTAGCACAACCATTGCCAAATAATCAAAATCAATTAATAAATGTTGTTCAAAGGAAAGATCCAAACCTTTGGAGGAGGAGAGTCTGGCTTTGCTTGGATGTTGAGTGGTGGGTATGTTGCATGCAAACTCTTCATCCTGCATTAGAGCTGGACATCATCATACTGCAATACAATTCACAAATGTGTCACCACTGATTGCTTCATGCTATATCAGACCACTATCACAATGTTTTCCTCTAATAAAATGATTGAGAACATCCGATTATCAAAATAATGGAATCCCATATTCACCTAACTACTACAGAATTTGATACTGGAAAGAGGGAACAAATAGCCCACTGTGTTCAAAACAAACACAGTTTGCTCAGGCAGAAACAGCTCATTCACCTTGTTTGCTTCACAATTCACCACAACACCATCTGCAACACAACCCTTTCAGTGTATACAGGAGTAGTTTGCGTGCCAAACATCATGACATGTTCCAGGAAGGGTGGCTGATTTGAACTGCAACATAGCTTCAGCTATATATTAATAAATCGTGCCAACAAAACCCACAAGTTCCATCTCGCTAATACATAGGCTGAAGCTGTGCAGATTGTCTGGTCCTCTTTCAGCTGCCTGCTGGGACCAAGACAAACAAATCATCACTGCATCGTGACAGTTGTGTGCTTCTGAAAATGAGAAAATTTCCAAATCTCTGAAACAAGCTTGGGACTTTCAGTCGCCATACCGTGATTGTGTTTGGCATTCTTCCCCCATTCAGCTTCAGGCCATTCATCAATCTTGTTGTCTTGTGCCATAATGCATAATCAAAGCTCCTTCGTGTAATGGGTACACTCCAACATACCTCAAATCCGAAACAAACCCTAACAGACCCTAGCAAACCCTAACAGACCCTACCAAGGACACAACATGTGCGTAGGAAAACAACGGCGTCTTAGGGTTCTTCCTGGGGCTCCACAACCGTTGGATGCTGCATCGGACGGTCCAAAACGGATGAAAAAACCGAGGGCTAAGCTGGCGGCCGGCGAGGGCAAAGCTCCAGGATAAAGACCTCGTCGCTGCGACGATCTCTGTCTCTTTGGTGGCATCGCGCTTGCGGCGCTCTCGTCTTGTGCGAAGAACTTGGCGTCGAGTTGCGTTGCTGTTCTTCTGCGAGTTCTGAGGTACAAGTCTCTTGCATCTTGTGTTTTGATCAATATCTGGAACGGTAAACAAAAGCTAATATGTATTTGTTTTGCCGTCATTTGCGGCACTTTCTTTCTTTCTTACTGTGTTTCTTCGAAGTCGATCTTCGTTTCTCCGACTGTTCCTTTTCCGCATCCTGTTGTTGAGAGTAAGTGCTTTACGTCCATGGACTTCGAGTATTGGTTTCTAAAGGAACGCTGTGTTCTGTTTTCAGGTAACGTTTTCGTGTTTTGCTTGTTTGCAGGTTTCTTCGATGTGTCGTGATTTCTTTCTTGCTGGTTTTTTGTTACATCGTGATTTACTTGCTTGCACTTTTTTTCGTTGCGTCGCGGTTCGCTTGCATGCGTATTTCTCTGTTACATCATGATTTTCTTTCTTGCTAGGTTTGTTATATCGTCATTTTCTTGCTTTGCAACTTGTTCACTAGGAGGGTGATCTTTTTGCGACGGGGTTTTGGTTGCAGATCTTTGGCAAGATGGGAAAGGAGAAGTCGCATATCAATATCGTGGTCATTGGACATGTCGACTCCGGCAAGTCCACTACCACTGGTCATCTTATCTACAAGCTGGGGGGAATCGATAAGAGAGTGATCGAGCGCTTTGAGAAGGAGGCTGCTGAAATGAACAAGCGCTCCTTCAAGTACGCGTGGGTGCTGGATAAGCTCAAGGCCGAGCGGGAGCGTGGTATCACAATCGATATTGCGCTGTGGAAGTTTGAGACTACCAAGTACTACTGTACTGTTATCGATGCTCCCGGGCATCGTGATTTCATCAAGAACATGATCACAGGTACATCTCAAGCCGATTGCGCTGTTCTCATCATCGACTCCACAACAGGAGGTTTTGAGGCTGGTATTTCCAAGGATGGACAGACCCGGGAACACGCACTTCTCGCCTTCACTCTTGGCGTCAAGCAGATGATTTGCTGCTGCAACAAGGTATGTCGACGGTTTCAGTGGTCGTGTTTCAGCGCTACATTATTTATCTGTATTGTCCTTGCTCTGTATCCATAGCCGGTATGATTGGATTTCGTTTCTGAACCTATTTCGTTCTTGCAGATGGATGCCACAACCCCAAAGTACAGCAAAGCACGTTTTGAGGAGATCACCAAGGAGGTTTCTTCCTACTTGAAGAAGGTCGGGTACAACCCAGAGAAGATCCCCTTCGTCCCTATCTCCGGATTCGAGGGAGACAACATGATCGACCGCTCTTCCAACTTGGAGTGGTACAAGGGCCCAACTCTGTTGGAAGCCTTGGACCAGATCTCAGAGCCCAAGAGGCCATCAGACAAGCCTCTGCGGTTGCCTCTCCAGGATGTGTACAAGATTGGAGGCATTGGAACTGTGCCTGTGGGACGAGTGGAGACGGGTGTCATCAAGCCTGGTATGCTGGTAACCTTCGCTCCCACTGGGCTGACCACTGAGGTGAAGTCGGTAGAAATGCACCACGAGTCGCTACTTGAGGCTCATCCAGGTGACAATGTCGGATTCAATGTGAAGAATGTTGCTGTGAAGGATTTGAAGAGAGGGTATGTTGCTTCTGACTCTAAGAACGACCCTGCTAAGGAAGCGGCCAATTTCACCTCCCAGGTCATCATTATGAATCACCCTGGACAGATTGGAAATGGCTATGCACCAGTTCTGGATTGCCACACTTCCCACATTGCAGTCAAGTTTGCTGAGATCTTGACTAAGGTTGATCGCCGCTCCGGCAAGGAGCTGGAGAAGGAACCTAAGTTCTTGAAGAATGGAGATGCTGGGTTCGTGAAGATGATTCCCACTAAGCCCATGACTGTGGAGACTTTTGCGGAGTATCCCCCACTTGGCCGCTTTGCAGTGCGGGACATGAGGCAGACAGTGGCTGTGGGTGTTATCAAGGCTGTGGAGAAGAAGGAACCCACAGGTGCCAAGGTGACAAAGGCAGCAGCCAAGAAGAAATGAAACTTGATGATGCATCTGATCCTGAAACCAATCTTGACTTACCTGCATGTAGGATCAGTGCTTTTGAGTAGAAATTATCTACTGTGTGAAGTCTCAAAACACTTGATGTCTGCTTGTCAGAGGCAAACATGGGTGCTTGACAGAAGGTGGCATGGTGAATGCCAGGTCTGCTGTTAGGGAGTTTTGAAGACTGTAATACAGTTCCAGAATTGTCATTTTTCTTGAGGCATGAAATTTTCTTGCTGATGCTGGGTGCCTTAGCAAAAAACATATGCTATAAGTGGAATTTAAACATGCTCTTTCTCATGTTCAGTAAGTTTTGACATGTGTAAATTGATGGAAATCTTGACTGATTGATTGTAGGTCATGTTTGTGTTCTGCAACCATCATTAGAGTTGCAATTCCTGAAGGTTTTAATTGTGGAGATTAATCACATGCATCAATGAGGAACTATCTGTCTGGGCAGCTTGGCTGTGAAAAGTATAACACGTTTTAAAACGAAAGTCTAAGTTCCAAATTCCGATTGTTGTTGAGTCTCCGGAGCGGGTGAAATTCTAAATATGAAAACTCAACATGATCCAGAGAACCGGAGTTCTTTTAAGTTCCAACGGTTTCTGAATGTGATACCTGTGTCACCTAATATTGGAGATTAAAAGTAACTACGTCTTTTTCAATAAACCATCGCAGGACTGTTGCACCTGTCTTGAGAAAACATCGTCAACAATCACAATAGATTGAAAAGCCTTCTGATGGTAAAATATATGACGAGTTAAATCCCTTGTGCAGCATGCAATGAAGCTTCATTGCCAGTGCCATATTCACAGTTATGATTACAAGAGTTTATCAAGTTTAAATTGTGGAATCAAATGGAAGGATTAGAAATTTGGGTAGAATGAGGTGAAGGTGCAACAACTTATGCAGTGACCTATTAGTACAATGTGCCATATTTATGTGGTAGGCAGTTAGTGCTTGGAACACTGAATATGCTTGATTTTGACATTAATTGGAGAAGTACATAGGATTGAGGGTTCGGTGTAGAATGATGTGAAGGTGCAATACTTGTAGAAATTACAACGCTGTATTGCATTATTGTGTTGAGGTTTTGTGTGTATGAAACAATGGAGCCAATAGAGGAAACGAATATATGTTTTCTCAATGCAAATCCTACCAACATCACTCCTAGCCCTGCACCTAGTGGGATCGTTGCAACCCAAGTACACTAGCTCCTAGTATCAACACCATTGAAGAGGTTGAAGATGAAGTGCAGAGAACGATGGGGAGCAGAACAATGGAGAAATAGTTGCCATGCTAACAACAGTGGAAGGAGATGATATCTTTTGCTTTTGAAGGTGCTACCCATCCACACATGGGAAGATCATTACATGATGTAGTCATAACAACATGAGCAAGATGGGTACTAAAGGTACCTTTCTCTTCTTTCATTATAAAAGCCTCTTCTTCTTAAACTTCAATTATCCTCCTACTTGGAGTATCTACTTTTTCTTGCAAATTTCAAGGGATAGGTGTTATATACAATTGCTTCTTGATTGTCCTTACTATATGCCTTCGCTTGTCACCAACGTTCTTGTGTCATTCTTTTCTTAATGTACAATTTGAACTACAACAACATTATATCCACAAAATGAGTACATGTGAAAATATGTTGCATAGAAGCCTTCATGTACATGTTACAATACATGTTGAGATCCATGAAGAAGCAATTTATGCCACAAATGTTATTCTACCTAGCAATGGCCACATGTCAACAATGTGTATTAGTTTCCATGTTAATTAACAATGTGTATTGGTCCCTTGACTTTTTGTCAACAATTTGAAGTTTCCAATTACAGCTTGCTAGGAATCAAATTAAATTAAATTAAATGGGATTAATCAACATTTATTATTTCATGCGAACTCTCTTTCTACCTAAAAAATTTAATTGTTGAATGAATTAAATCCAACTTTGCAATGTTTTGAAAATGTGGGGTTCAACTAATGATTTAACTTTTGGTGTAAATGCAAGATTCATGAATGATGATGTTATGGTGGTGTTGGTTTGGTGTTCATAAACCTTCCCTAGTTCACTATTATTGTATCTAAGATGGTGTATTGAGTACGTCCTCTTCTTCCTACAGCATGTCCCATCCTTTTTTATATTGCCTTTAGCCTACCTAGCACAAGAATTCAATGAGACCAAGAATGAAAATGGAGGAGTCTATCGAAAATGCCCTTGCCATTTACACATAAGTCACAACTTTGCATTGTTCAATATGACAAAGAATTTCAACACAAACCATTGACAACCAAAGGTTGGCAAATGTTTAATGCAAATATTCAAAATTTGTGCTTTTGTTGTGTGGAATAAATAATGCATAAATGAGGCTAGCTATTACATTGGAAGCATGTATATTGCCTTACTAATCACAAACTTAGCATCTCATGGTGTAGTAATGAAAATCATGCAAAATCATTCATTCATAATTCGTACATTTCATGCATTGAAAACACATTTGACACATGGATTTATAAGAAGATGTGAAATTCATGTGACATTCATTCATTCATATATTTATACTTTATTTGTCAACATATTATCTATGTATCAAACGTGTTTTCAACACATTATATTCGTGTGCAAAATATATGAACCTAAAAATGAACAAATTTCGCACAATTTTCATTATTAATTCATCATGTGTTAAATTTTTTATAGTAATTGGTTCCATAGGGTTCATTGCTTAAAGGCTTATACTACAATTTTATTTTATTTTCAATTGAATATGCATAGCTCTGATAATTATTATTTTTTAAATCAATTTTAATGATTCATTGAGGAAAGGTAATGTCTCACAAATGGAGTTGAAACAAACTTTTAACAAATTGTCTATGTGAAATTTTCATTCAACAATCGTATTGGGCTTGTAAAATGTCCATTTTATGGTCACAATCTTGCATGAAACTTTTCTAATTATTGTAATTATGTTTGTAGAAATAAGGTTTCTATTGTTGATGGAATTTATGATGTATTAGATCTTAAGGTTTAAAGAAGTGTTAAACAGTTATAATTGTTTAATTTGAGTTTCAATTGTGCAATTGTAATTAAATTTAGGACCTTGATGTTATGGTTGGGATCAAAATAATACATGTTGAATGTCTATCATGCACATATGGTCCTTTGCTATCAAACTACCCCCCAATTGATGGTTTTGTTTTCTTTATTCTTTACATTAAGGTATCTTCTTTTACATGTGTATGGATTTTTTGGTGTTATGCAAAAATATCTATAATTTCTATACCCATAATATTGGATCATCTTTCAATTATAATTTGGATTGGATTAAATCACAATTTTGAAAAAAAACTCAAGACTTCTAAAGATATCTATTCATTCATAACCATGGAAATAGGTGAAAATGAAAAGCCTAAAGTAACAACATATTTGCATGTGGTCATGTTTCCACTAACGACATTCATTTTTAGCAATTCATTTTGATTTTTGGGTTTAGAAATAAATTGAGTTTAACAAATGAAAATGGATTTGAAGTATTCAAGGTAGCCACCATTAAACAAAGTTCATTTCAAAAAAAATTATATATTTGAATTTTTTTTTTAAACTAATTTTAAAAAACAAATAGTTGCACTATATCTATATTTGATGACATTATCAATTTTAAGTTTGGGAGGACCAAAAAGCAAGAATAGAATTTTCACCTGTCCACTATGATGTAGAGTAGGCATCCATTTGTGGCATTTTATTTTGAGGAATATGCAAAACTTGTATTGCTAATTCACTTCAATTACAAATAGTTCAACATGATCTATAATAATTGATCCATGCTAATGCAAATTCTACAAGAAATGTATGAAAAACAAGAATTCCCTTTGATATCACAAGATGATGAATTAGTGCCTTGAAAATAAGGGGAAAAATATGTTCAAGATATACTCCAAGTTTGGGATGCAAATGAATCCAAGGAAATCCATGTAGATTCAAGTGTGCCAATGATGGTGAAACTAATTTTATGAACAAAAAGATGCACCAAGTAAGTAACATGGGGAAGTTTTTGTTATGTCATGGCCTCCATGCCCAAAACTTTTTAATTACGAAAAAAATGTCTATGCACTAAACAATAATGATTTCTTCCTAACTCCAAATCAAGTCAATGGTAAGCATGTGAATGTGCTTAAACTTTCAATTTCAAGGAATAATGGTGTTGCCCATGTGGTTACATAAGAAAAGGAACAAGATTTGGCTAGGCAAAACAAGTCAAATGCACCATGTGTGGGATTATTAGGTTCACAATCCAAGGTGAGTAACTTGCTTTTTACTCACATTACTTTGTCACATAGAGATGTAGCATAAGTCAACATAGCAAAAGATGAAGTTTGGGCACAATCTAAGTTGCAAAAACTTTCACCAGAGAAAGTTCATGTGAATTAATACAAGCTACTCTAATGAAATATAGATGAATGGCTTGTACTATTGAAGATGGACAATGTCATGAATAAGAAAGTTTGGAAAAACCTAAATATATGGTTCACTTTATGAAGATGGAAACAAAGGTCATTAAGTAAATAACACCCTTGTTGTCACATTTGGGCAATGGTATTTCTATCCTCCACATACTAATGTTTCCTTATTTACAATTACTAATATATATATTGTTCAACATGACTACAATATGAACATGACTACATGATTGTTCATATTGTGAATGACGTATGCTCTTGAGAACTCAAACATAGATGTAGGTTGGTTGTTTGTTGGGAAGATTGACTTGGAGCAAGAAAATGCCTTGTTTAAAAGATCCACCAAATGCAAAACAACTTTACCAAAATTTAAGGATTGTTAGTAACATGTGTTGATGGTCAAATTAAGCAAGGCAAAGAAACCCAAACAAAACATTAAAAATTTCATAATTAGGACCATCAATAATGCTAGAGAACATGAAGAGGATGAACTTGTACACAATAATAGAAAGGTGACTATTGTAATTCCACCAATTGAAAACATCACAAATATAGGTATGACTACCTTATATTTAAATTTTTGTCTTTGTTTGTTTGTCTATTTGTATATCTATTTGTAACTTTGTTTACATGTCAACCACTAAGTTTCCCAACATGTTTAAATGTTTAACAAAAAGAACACATTACAAGAAGGTGTTTTTTCCAACAAAGTTTGAAAAGATTGTACACAATGGACCTATAAAGACATAGGGTTGAATTTTAACAATCAAGTCAATCTAGGTGAATGTGGGTTGTATGGAATTGAGTCTTTAGGTTTGAATGACATCAAACCATTTCAACCACAAGATTTATTTCATGTTCATTTTTAGGACAATTTTACAATTTTTTGGGATTGTAAATCCTACAATGTTGTTTTATTGTAATCCCATACATCAAGAATCCAAGCCTTGCTACACCAATGTCTGCACATATTTTCTTGGGTCCCTTTTATCCATTTACAAATACCTTGGCATTGGCTCTATGAGTACACCCTTTGCAACAAGTTCATGTAGTCCCATGAGATTCATCCTAACCTCAATGACAAATCCTCCCAAGGGGGCAAGAGTCATCCCCTAAGGTTGCATCTTATGTGGATGTAAGTGAAGGACTTGTGAAAAATGCACCAAAAAGGGTCCAAAAATATGAGTATGTTTTTTGAAAATTAATTGTGTTGTCAATTGGACTAATCAATATTGTAAAAAAGTTTGTATTGAACTCATAAGATCATTGTTTACTTATTTTGCAAGTTAGTGAAAGTGGTGGAAGACTTCATTGTTAGCATAGGAGGGAACAACTTGATGTAACTCTTTCCTTCTACTTCTTCTTAGGTGATTATTTGAAATGCTGAAAATTGATGGTGATATTATCTTACTTGACAACATTACAAGGTATGGACTACAAATGTTATGAACTTAATTAGGCTTTGATTCTCCCACTTTCACATATCATAAAGGGAGATACATCAACCATCTTTCATCTTTGGGATATTGTCAAGAACTAATTAAAAAGAAAACAAGAGAGTTTAAAGATTTAATGTTGTCTACTTTGTGAGAAAGAAAATATTGAATTCTAATGCATGTGAACGTCACAATCCCTTTGTAAGACACAAAACACTAGAGTGTCATTGTAAGAGTAGTTTCACTCGTGCATCGTAATTGGATTTACAATAGTAAAAACTTTCTTATGTGATTAAAAAAAATGATTTCGGGAGAACATATTTACATAGGATGTGGTGTTTGGCAAAAGTCATGACAAAATCTAACTCCTATTGTTTGATTAGTAGTAGTGTTGCATTTTTCAAAGTCCCACTTTCAAGTTTATGGGTGGGGTTTGGGATATGTAAAGTAGTAATAATGGATGTTAGAAATATTGATGCAAGCTTACATACCCAATATGGGTGGAGTTGCTATAATCAATGTTAAAATGTTTTTGCATTATGATTCATATTTTGCCATTAACTATTATGCATCATTTCTTTGCAAAGGTGTGGGTAGGTAGATACATAAGGTAAACCATCTAGGATTTTGAAGTGAACTTTAGAGTTTTGTGTGACCCCCACAAACCACAACAAACATTAGATTGGGAGTTTGAAATTATGTGTTGAAGCTCATAACAAAATATTGCAATTGCATGTCATAATTTCAATAACATTAAGGTATGACGATTTTATAAGCCCACCCACTGAATTTTATTTTATTTTATGCATTCTTGACGTATTTACATATTGAATTACACATCCTTTTGGTTGCAAGTGACACACAATTGATTTTTGAGGGCTGAAGCAATTTATTCCCTACAAGCTACATTACACCATGCAATTTTTGATACCCATGCATCCTTATGGGTTATCGCATACATTGTTGAAGGTTGGCTTGAAAGTATCATTTATGAAGGTGCATAATGAACATCAACATATTCTAGGAGTGTGTCTAGAACTCTCAACCAAGCAACAAGGTTAAGATTCATGTTTCTTATGCTAGCCACTCCATGAGTAGGTAGGTCATAAACCATAGTTTTGCCAAAAAAAAGGCCAACTAGTGAACAAACAATGAATGGTAAATTGTTTTCTTTCACAATGGTTTCTTTTATTGGTGAATTTTCGCCAAATTTTGACCTGAAAAAATATGATTTCAACATATAGAAAGGATTTTTCATTGGTAAAAATGGCCTAAAAATTCACCAGTTTGTGAATTAAAAAAAATTCCAAATCACCAGAGTTTTATTTGATAACTTCCAGAAGGTAGGCAAGAAATATAAGAAGGGTTTTTTTTAAAAAAAAAGGAAAATTCCTACCTTCATTTATATTGTGTGTAACCAAATTTGGCAAAATTATTTTCTGGATGATCGCCACTTTTTGGCTACATAACAAAATCCTTAAAAAAGAAACAACTGCTCCACCAGAGTCCAAACAGTTGTGCCTGAGGCCAAGTGGTACGAAAGGGGCAGTTCTAGAATTTATGAAAAACCGTAAAAAGCATTATTCGGCTGTCCAATAATTAGGCCAGTGATGCACATTCAATTCGCTCATCAATGCTGCCCCTGCCCGTCTCTCCCTACCCTTCACCCAAAATGGATGTGCATTGACAGTGTTTTAAAATAATAATAATAATAATAATAATTTTATTATAATAATTTTATTTCAATAATAAATATATTTCATTTTTATTTTATTTTACTTATTTTATTAAAAAATTCTTAGGAATTTTTTTGGTAGCCAAAATGGCAAATCATCCATAATGGAACAAACATGTAGACATTCAAACAAATTTGGCTATAAACACCAGAAATAAAGTACTAATCTTTATTCATTCTTCTATATTTCTGGCTACACAATGAAAACTTATTATATGAAAATGGCGATTTAAAAATTGTTTTACCCTCACTTTTGGCGACTGAAAACCTCCAAACAATAATCACAAATCATCCCTATGAAGATTTAGCCAAATTTGGCTATAAACCATAAATAAAGTACCCATCTTTATTCATTCTTCTACATTTTTGGCTACACAATGGAAAACTTATTGTATGAATCTGGTGATTTAAAACTTGTTTTACCCTAACTTTCGGCAACTGAAAACCTCCAAAAATTACTCTTTTTTTTTGGATTTTTTATTTTTAATTTCGCTTTTTGGCGAAGTTTCGCCAGTAACTTAAATTTTTTAATAATAATAATAATAAAATATATTATTTATAAAATTTATAAATTAAAAAGAAGAAAAAAAAACTGGTGCCCAATCTCAGTCTTGCCTGGCCGACAACAAAGAGGGTTCAAAGCTTCTTCGTCTCTTCTGCTTCTGCCGACATCGCTGGGCTTGGCGCTTTACTCTTGGGGCTGGAGGCTGGTTGTCATCCCTTGCAAACGAAGTTAAATACGCCCTGTGAATTTCGGCCCAGCCAAGCACACAACATTTCTTTAATTGCCATGAATCACTAAATGCTAGCATGTGGCGAACTGTACATGAAGGGTAAAGCCTAAGGCAGTTAAGCTTTACCACAATAAGGGCCCATGTGAGTCTGCCTCATGTGCTGCGAGCTTTTACCAAGCACAAAAGACCTTCTTGAAGTTTTTATTTATGTTTTGTTTCTCATGATGATATATATTCACTCATTAGGTAAACCCTAAACCCTGAAAAACAAGGGCAGGCATTTCCCTTCCCTTCCCTTCCCTTGTCAAGATCTGCTTAACATTTTTTTTGTGTAGTTGAAGGATGCATTATTGCATGTAATCTTTTTCCTCCACAACGAGCGAGCATTTCAAAATACATAATGCCCATGATACACACTAAATTTTTTTCCCAGCAAGTCTTAACAAGGGAAGGGAAGGTGGTTGGTATGGTATATACGCATGCACCTGGTATCAACTCTGGTAGCAAGGACCTTACTAGTTTGGTATGAGCTGCTGCGGTAATACAAGCCTATAATGGTGCGTTCACACCTAATGTTAACTAACTCTTAAATGAAAATCTAGGTGGCATCCTAAGTGGCACCTAATGTCAAATGGGTGATAGCTTAATCTTAAGTGAAGGGTAGCTTTACATAAAATGTTCATAGTAAGTAGGTGTCATAAGTCCTAAATGACTAGCCTGGTGTTAATGGACTCAACACTAGAGTCCCTAACATCAAAGGTGAATGCACCTTAAAAACCTATGCCAGCCTGATAGAGGTAATATAACCAGGTATAAACCCTAAACCCTAAAACCTGCTTCATACCGGTCAATCTAGAGCCTGCCATTCTTGATGTATATAGGTGGTAAGGGAGAAGAAGGAGCAGGGAACTTTAGGACTAAGGTCCCAAAGCCATGTGTTAGGTATAGGGGAAGGCCTGTTCCTAAGGGCCGAGTTTCCTAATTTGAGGGTCATAGGCTCAAGGGGATGGGGCCCGAAATTTAGGGTTAGGTTTCCAGGAGTAGGTCTTTCCCAGCTTTTAAGTATTATGAAAGGTGTTTTATATTAGAATGGTGGTGGAAGGTTTGCATGCCCAATTTGTAACTGATTTTCTGTCATTTTGTGTAAGGTAAGGTTCTTCATTGAGGATGTTATCCGTGTAATCTCTCTATACCCAAGGGCCGGAATGTCTAAGAGACAGACCCAAGATTCAAGTTGATGAAGAAGGGAGGAAAAACAAAATCACAAAAAACAAAAACAAAAAAGAGAGACTTGCAGAGAATGCCTCCAGAAGTGCACTCGAGAGGGCAAACTAATGATTGATTTTTGCTGATAGCTATTTGTTTGTTGCACTGGCACAAAAGACTCAACAAAAGTCAGTTCACAAGCAAAGTCCCAAGTCACAACAACAAACTCTCCACAAAGAGGAGAGGAGGGGACCAGGAAGAAACTGAAGAAAGAAGAGAGGAGGGCCCCAACCCTCTGATGCTCTCTCTCTGCAGCATTCTCTCTTCTCCTTTCTTTGTGCATGATCCAAGCTCAGATCAGAAACAACTACAAACTCCCCTCTACTCCACCACCTGCATTGGGGGGTTTGGTGTCTGAAAGAATGAAAGAAAGAAATGCTTTGTTGTTTTTCTCTTGGTAACTAACAGTTTGTGTGAGTTCTTTCTTGGACTTAGAATAGAGTACTTAGGAAAATGTCAGGGGCCGGGGGAATGAATGTCTAAGAACAGTGAGGAGTTTTGGGAGGTGGAAGGAAGGTGGGTGTTTTTGGATACTGTGAGAAATGTGGCTGGATTCTTCTTCTTCTTCTTCTCCTTCGATTTGGAGCTTGAGGACGAAGCTGATCATGTCGACGGCTAAAGGAAGGCGTTTGCAGAGGATGATGAGGAACTGGAAGTTGACAATCATGTGTGGGTTGATGACTATCCTGGTTTTGCGAGGAACCATAGGAGCTGGGAAATTTGGGACTCCTGCTCAGGACTTTGAGGAATTGTCAATGCATCTCAAGTCTGCCACCATTGGGATGCATCATGGGTTGCAGCGGCGGGTTCGACTTGCTCAGGTGGAAGAAGAGAAGGAGGAGGGACCTGGCAAGAGGCTCCTCCTCCTCAGGAAACAAGACGAAGCTCATAAGATACGTAGGATCCATAAGCCGGATCGACTTGGACCTGTTATCACAGACTGGGACGAGCAACGCCAACAATGGAAGGCACAAAATCCCAACGTGAGTATGACGACGACCAAAGGAGGGAAGCCGCGAATGCTTCTTGTCACCGCGAGTTCGCAGCCGACGACGACAGCAGCAGCAGCTTGCCAGACTTCAATGGGAGATCACCTTCTTCTTATGTCGATAAAGAACAAGATCGACTACTGTCGTCTCCACAGCATCGAAATCTTTTACAACGTAGCACAGTTGGAGCCTGAAATGACTCACAGTTGGGCCAAACTTCTGCTGATCCGCAAGCTGATGCTTGAGCACCCGCAGGCAGAGTGGATATTGTGGATGGACAGTGAAGCCATGGTGACGGACATGTCGTTCCAGGTACCAGTCGAGAAATACCAGAATCATAATTTGGTGATGCAAGGCAGCTTTGACAACAACGACAACGACAAGAGCTGGGACACTGGACTTCACACCGAAAGCTTTCTCATACGCAACTGTCAGTGGAGTCTCAACTTTCTTGACGCCTGGGCTGGTGGGCGACCCATCATAGGCAGCAGCAGCAGCATCAGAAACAAAGGAGGAGGTGTGGATTCTCTCTCTCTCTCTCCTCTTTCAGCTCCTCATTTGATTCAGTTCTTCCTGCTCTCTCTTGTCTTCTTTTCATTCAAACCAGGGTTTTTTTGAAAGTAAAAAAGGCTTAAGATTCCTTCACATTTTTGGGACATGCTAGAACCCAATAGAGAAATCTGGTTATATTTCCAAAAAGAACTGTAGAATGTTGGTGGCTAGAAAACCCAAAAAAACACATATTTTTTTCTATTTTGGAATTTTTTAGCCAGGAAAAAAAAGGTTGAACTTCAAACTAGAAGGTTTGCTAGAACTGTGAATGATCATCAGCTGGGGCTTTCCATAGCTCTTTTCTGATGGCACATTTGTGTTCTCAATCAGTAGTATATGGGAAACTGGGGGGGTTTTTTTTTTCTCTCCAACGAAAAAGAGTCAGTCTCTCCTTTCGATATCAGAGCTTGCATTGCAATTCTCATCTCTGTGCGGTGGCACACAGCCAGAGCTAGTTGCAAATTTTCACCTTCAAGAACAACAAGGGTCTGAAATTCCTCCCATGTAAAAATAATGTGTTGCAGGTGAATTGCTTATAAAGAAGGCCTTGAAAGGACAACAGCCGAAATTTGAAGCTGATGATCGATCCGCACTTGTGTACCTCTTGACCACAAGGACACAAGAGTGGACTGACAAAGTGTTTCTGGAAAACTCCAACTTTCTCAATGGCTTTAATTGGGCCATCTCGGTTGATGAGGGAATGATGGAGCATTCTGACCCAGGGCTAGGAGATCATAGATGGCCATTTGTGACAAGCTTTGTTGGGTGTTTCAAGCCATGTTCAAAGGTTCAAGTCACTGATTATTCATCATCAGATAAATGTGCAATGCAGATGGAGAGAGTTTTCAATATTGGTGACAATCAAATTCTTGGAATCTATGGTTACAAGCATGTGTCTCTTATGTCAAAGAAAGTGGAAAAAGTGAGGAATGATACAGCTGATCCTTTGCATCTTGAGGCGGAGCTCATGCAGAAGCTGGATTCCTCAAACGCTCCAGCAGAAGAAGTCACTACCATTAAACCCCAATCTTAAACCCTGGTAGTCATTTTAAGTAGGGGAAAATCCTAGTAATTGAGATTCCATTTTTTGCATCAAACCCTGGACTCTGAATGCACAATGATGTTTGACAAATCATATAGAGAAGAAATTTGGGTTTTGGCTCTTGGCTATTGCCCACCCAGCAGCAGCCTGTGATTTAGAGCCAGCAAACACTAGTTATAATTCTTTGGCAACAATGCCTTTAATCTCCTGTTCTTATGTAACATCTCCTTAGTCTGCTGATGTAATATAGGAAAATTTTCTGTTCCTCATCCTATTCCTTGAATCAGAGAAAAGAGCTTTGTGGAATCCCTTCTGTCTTTGTGTTCTATTTATGATCAGCATGTTATGAGCATTCTCTCTTTTGCAAGTTCTTTTTGTTCTCAATTAGTTTTGTGCAAGCCATATTGTAGTGCCAAAAACCCTGTGGAAATGTGTTTATTAAATTGGGATGCCTTCTGGGCTTTAAGTGCACTGCTGAGAATTTGGCAGTGTATTTGGAGAGCACCTTCTAAACTGGAATCTGACATCCACTACCTATCAGTGCCTTCCATTTTCAAGAGGACCCTTCTGTTTTTGGGGATCTCTCTCTTGGTTTTAAGTGCCCCTTCAGCATGCCCATTATATTTGGTAAGGCCCTCAGTCAAGGGCATTACCAGAAGTGGGCTCACGCTTGGCTCCCACCTCATGTGGACCCTTCTCCTGATAATGCCCTTGACCTACAGCCTTACCCTACTCCTATCTCTTCCATGAAAGGCAGAACTTCTTGGAGTAAAACATGGATGGAACTTCTGTTTTTTGATGATGACGCATGAATGATTTCAAAATATTTCAGAGGAATATTGTTCCTGCACATATTTTGAGAGTATCACATTGGGCTCTTGGTTGGAGCCAGAATCTGTTGAGATGCGTGTTGAAGAGAATTGATGCTGTTGAACTAATCTGTAGTCTAGATCTACAGTTTTGTGCCTGAAATTCTGCATGTGAATGGAGAGATAAAATGTCTGGTGAGATGGTTGAATGCAAAAGTCACGGTCTAGAGGTGCTCTGACAGTATTAGCATGATGTGGAGTTTTTAATATATGCAGGATACATTCTAAAAGAGGTGCTTCCCTCTGATTGCCATTTACAAAGTGTGGTACCTACTGGGCAAAGTGTTCTTTCACATGTAACATTTGTGATTTGGACAAAGGGTGCATGTGAAAAAGTAGTGTACATGCAAAAGCAGAAACCCCAATGTACAAGAGTCGATTGTCTCCATCTCTGCGCATAGGTCATTTTGCTCCTTCGGTTCAGTAGTGATTGTGGGTTTGCATGTATTGAAGTTGGTTTACTGAATGCAACCGACTTGCCACCAGTAATGCATCATTCAATGGCACACTTGCCATGCCACTGACGTGCTATTTGACAGAAGTTAACATATTGATCATCTCACAATGACCTTTTCCTTCTGTTTGTGAAGAACTTATGGTCACACATTCTTTACTTATAGCTTGCTGCCAGTCAATGATAAGATCAGCAACCAACACGATGGATTTATCTTAAACTACCAAAGCTACAATCTGAATCACAATTCAATAAAGTTACACAAAAATATATCTACTCTCATATCTTGACGTGACAACCACTACAGAATTTTTTTGTTTAAGACTCTTCCTACCAAACTAGGAAGTCTTGCTTACAAATCTATGTAAGTTGATTGATCTATTTAGGTGAGAGAGTCTTACTAACTGATCTATTATTTATGTATCTAGATAAGTAATTTTGACTTTTGTAGTTACGTGATGTGGTTTGTCATTGATCTTTCTCCATACTCCCCCCTAAAACAATATCCAAATAAGGAATCTCCTCTATGCACTATGCTTTTATCAACCAAAAGAACTATGACGACAATCCATGCTCCTGTCCTTTAGTGTGTTTGTCACATGCTGATGATTTTCTCTTTTCAACTTTGAATATCTTGCAAACCTCTCATGCCAATTTCAAGCCTACATTTTTCAATTTTTGTTCTTCGTAGAGCTTTTGTTCGAAATCAACTAACTACTCATGAATAGGTACATAATTAACAATTATGCTACATGTGAGAAAATTTATTATCAAACAAAGTGGTTTTGAATATCAATTGTTTATTTTTGACTTGGAAAATGGGGTTGTGGGCAATCTTTGTGCTACTCTTATTATCACAAAACATTTGTGTGAATGTGTCATTTACAAGGCTTAGTTCCTATAGTATTTTCCTCAACAAATTGACTTCTTTGTGTTGTATGTTAAGGCTACTATGGATTGATGGTTAATTAACCAATTTATTGGTCCTGATCCTAGCCTAGAGATGAAGCCACTAGTTGATGTCCTACTCTCAAAGTCATCTATCCAATCAGAATATGAGAATCCATTTATGGCATTTGAATTTCATTTCCAGTAAACGATTCCAAAGTCTAGTTCTTTCAAGGTAGCAAAATATATGTTTAACAACTTCTAAATGTGACTCTTGGGATCCACCATAAAGCTACTGGCTTCTCCAACAACAAAACTAATGTCAAGTTTTGAATTAATTAAACATATGACTTTGCTTACCATTACTTCATGGTGTGCTACATCTACCTCTTTCATTCCCATGTCTACTACTAATCATAGACCTCTTATCATTGGTCTCTTGTTAGGCTTGCAATCCTACATGACAACTTCTTTTAACATCTCTCTCACATCTAGTTATTACCCCTTATGTATCCCATAGTCCACATGAGTAAATTGCCATCCCAAATATCAATTGAGATTCCCATACTAAACATTTCAAGTTTACACACTTTGAAGTTGCTTTTGGAGGCATTAATATTTTGCACTATCATTTCCAATTAGGACCAAATCATCCACATAAAGCACAAGAATAATATTCTTTCCACCTCGATTAAGGTAGTAAAGATTGTGATTGTACTCATTAATTTTGAACCCATGTTTTTTCAATAGGTGTTGATCATTTCATACCAAGCCCTTGGAGCTTGGTTCAATCCACATAATATTTTTTTTATGACTTGTTGACATTTCCCTCTTCCCTTGGTTTGACAAAACCATGAAGTTATACCATGTACATTTCTTTTTTCAATTTTGCATCAAGGAAGGTTTACATCTAGTTGATATATATCTCCCATCCTTGATGAGCAACTACAACTTGTGATCATATTATAGTCCCCCATTGAACTACTAAAACAAATGTTTCATCATAGTTGAAACCTTGTACATGTCAAAGGCCATAAGCTATCAATCTTGTTTAAAAAATTTCAAGTCTTCAAGTTAACCTACCTTCACACTATAAACTCACTAAATATTATGGTGAGTCATCTGCTTTCAAGCAATCAACCAACTCTCAAGTTTGGATTGTTTCAATTGACTCCATCTCAAAGTGAATAAACTTTCTTCAACCTCAAATCAAATTTCCTTCATCTAAGTTTCTTGGTTGTTGTAAACTTTCCATTGTGATGATGAAATCATGATATCTCATTGGAAGTTTCTTGGGTTGATTTGACTCCTAATATTCAAATTGAATGATGGAAGTTATTAGGAGTATTACTTCCCAAACATTGACACCTTTTTAGAATTGTCATTTGCATATCTTTATTGGTAGCTCATGATTTTTTCAAAGTCTTGTGAAGACAATGACCATATTCTTATATTAATTGGACATTGATGCTAGTATGTTCTTTCAAGGTTTCATTTTTGTTTTTACCTCATAAAAATGTCTTTAGACAAACCAAAAAATTATGCAATGACATCTCATTCTTGGGATTTGATTATTTGAATCTCACCTTGAATTTCTCCAAAAAAAACCAGTTAACATTTTATCCTCTCTAGTCCTATTTTTCAAAAAAAAAAAATTTAATCTAAATCTACATTCATTGATCTTGACATTTTTTATGATTTTCACTATCCTTCTTTTAACATGAATTTTTTTGTAAATTTTATGTTGTTCATCACACCATACTAGTAGACATTTGCTCCAAATCATTGTTGTATTTTGTTTTTCCTATGTTTAGGAATATGAACAAAGACTTCAAAACCCCAAACCTTGAAATTATTTAATTTGGGCTTTTATCAATAAGTTTTTATACATAGTTCATACCTTGATTTGCTCAAGAGTTAGGAGTTTTCTAATTAGGTAATTGGTTGTTTTAAATGTTAATTAGATCCAAGAAAAGTTTGGAAGTTGACTAGGCAAAAGGATTGTTTTGAGCTTTCTCCAACATGGTTTGAAATTCTCCTTTTCCCATATTCCATTTGGTGTGGAAATTGTGCATGTATAATCTCACTCTCGAACCCACAATCTTTGCAAAATTTTGGAACATAATTGATTGTGTATTCACCTCAATCAAACTTTAAACTCAACTTTCAATTTTTTTCCTTATTTGGTTTTTGGGGCCAATTTCTTGAATTCTTTGAAATATTTCAAGGTTAGAAAATAAATCATTGAAATGAATTAGTTGCAATCATTAGTAGATATAACAAAGTCTAATGATCTTGTAATTGATATGGTATGTAGGCAATGGGCCCCAAATATTAGTACATGGACGATAAATCTCAAGGGGTTCATTTACTTTCCAAATATTTTTGAAGTTTATTCCCTTGTTTAACTACCACTCATGCATTGTTCACATGTATAAAAAATAATTATGAGAGTAGGCACCCTCTCAAGCAACTTTTGTTTGATAAAAAAATGCATATTATGGGAACTTCAATGGCACCGTAACCTTTGGGCCAAAGCTTTGTCATTTATTTGCATTCTATCAAGTCAATTGGTGAACTATGTCTTTATTATGGCTATCATTTTTAAAAGATTTGTTGACTTTACATCCATCTTATAGAGGCCATTCATAATGTTCTAAGATCTTTAACAACTATTGATTTGAATCCAAAATTTGAAAACATTAAACATTATTAGAGTTAAACAAAATATAACATGACCTTTTCATGTGTTCTCTTTGGGTCCAATTAACAACAAACTCTCGGTTAAACCTTGTACATACAAAACCTCATCAATTTTTGAAGTTTTAAAAGAGGTTACAAATTTTACTAAGTTGCATTTAAGAATGTGAATTTGACCTCTTGTAAACTTCACATGTCTTATACTTACAACCTTTTCAAAAACTTGTGTAAGCAAATTCTTCTTCCCAATGACATTTTTTGATGCACCTAAGTTACAATATTGTGAACTACCATCATGTTTTAGACTATTTCCACTAAACCCATCATAATCTTAAACATGTTTGTATTTTGTTCATCATATGTGAACTTCCTTCATTATTTGATTCAATTTGCACCACATTGGTCACCTCCTTGACCTTTCCTTTGACATCACCCTCCTCAAAGCTTGAATTTTTTCTATTTTTTTTTTAACAACCTTTTAGAGCCCAATGTTTGGAGCTTCACCACATAAATGTGACACTTGTTGGGTCTTGGTATTCTTGAATTGTGCCCTTCCATTTTCTTGTAAAGTTTGTCAAATTCCAAGAACAAAGGTTTTTCTTTTATGTGTTACAATCCTAAATTGTGAAGGAACACAAAGAGAGCTTGAGGGATTGTAGCACATGAAAGAAAAGCCTTTGGTCTTAAAATTTGCCAACATTGCCAACAATCAAGAGTTCATTTAGTGTTGGAAACTTGTCCCTATGTTAAGCATGGATTAAACACATGATTCTTCCCTAGTTGGAGGATACATTTGCTTAATGATGGTCCCTATTTTTCTCTTGGGCTATGGCTTATCATTGGGAGACTTTGACTACCATAAGTTGGTGGATACAATGGAAGACATTTAAATTTTTATTGACTACTTAACTATTTTTCATTGACTCAATTATTTATCAAACTTGTTATTCCTTATCACCCTAAGGTTGTATCCTAATGTAAACTCTTCAATATATTGCTTATAGTTACAAATTGTTAATAATTTCGAAAGATTTTTTTTCAACTATGACAACACATAAGGATTTGAGAACTATTAATTGTTCATATTTTTCTCCTAACTCCATATTGATTTCAAAATCCACTCCAACAACTTCACAATCTCTCCCACATTAGGCAATGATAACAACTTTAGGAACTTTTCCCTTCCAAGAGTAACATTGTAACTCTGTGTATGTTTTATGGAATATGATAAATAAAAGGATTTTTTTGGTATGCTATGAAATAATAAAATATCTCTAAAATATTATAATTATATTCTCATAATCCAATTATATGCACCTTATTTCCATTTAAGTAAAATTATTATTTTTTCAATAAGTTGCACCTTATCATGTTATGCACATCATTTGGGGAAAAAATGGAAGTAGTTTTTTCTAGGTCAAAAAACAAATACTCTTCCCATTTAAAACCATTTAGAACTATGAATCTTTAACTTGTGTTATTATTCCTTGTTCTTTATTTACTTTCCCTCCTAGCTTGATGTTTAAACAAACAACAACCAACAACCTTCACCAATGCATAACAACACAAGCTACAACGTCCTACTAGCACCACATGCCCACAAACCCCCTCCCCACACATTATTGTCAATTTAAAAACTTCACACACAAAAATAAAACTAAGATTTCATACACAACTTTCACAACTCTACCCTTCTTTTTTGTTTTTTAGCCTCCCCATTCCCCAAGGCATCCCCACATGGTTTTCTCCCTCTTTAGGTTGTGTCCTCTTCTCTTCTTGCCTCCTCCATTCCTTTTCAAATGTCCCAAAAACTCTTAAACCTAAAAACTCCTTAAAAACCTACTATTATTATTCAAGTTGTATATTATCATATTTTATGCCTTCATTAATGCCTCAAAAATGTTCTACCATTTAACTCTACTATTACTATCCTTACTACCATCCCAAAGTCCTATCTATCATAGTGAGTACTTAAGCTCTTATTGTCAAAGTCTAACCTTTAAAAAAATCTAGCGTGGAGCCATGTTCATAACCACCCCGACGTTGTTTGTTTTCCCATCTAAGCACCTTATCAATCATTGGGATATTATCCCTCATAGCATCACTACAATATTTCATGTCCCTTTTAATGTTTTTCTCATAGTTTTGGGTTCAATAAAAAAGATTAGTCATTTAAGCCAACAATTTGTTAGCACTTTAGTCATTGTCAAGTGATTGATAATGATTGAAATTTGTTGTGTCTCTTTTGATTGAAACATGTCGTGTCCATTTTGCTAAGTAATGCTAGTTTATCTAACAATATATTTATTTATTTTCAAAAATTGTAAATAATTTCTAGAATTTTGAAATCACAAAAACCATTTGTTGTTCCAAACTAAAAAATGGAGTAAGAAAAAAAAGAAGTTTTTCTTTCTTTCTTTTTTCAAATAAAACTATTGACATGTGACCATCAAGCATTCATTATCAAACCTTATTGTGTGTGTCTATGTGCATGTCCTTGTCACATCAAGGTGATTTATTTTAGTCACACTTCTATATCTTGATTCATTTTATTCACAATTATAGGATGTCAAAAATGAAGTTTGAACCTCCATGGCCATAATGTAAGTCTTTAACCATTGTACCACCAATGACATGTTTTGTAACTACCCAAATATAAACACATCGACCTTTTGATTTTTTTTTGGAATTTTACCTTGGGTCCAATCTCTAAGTGGAGTCAAAATTGGAATTGGACCAATTTTTATTTATTTTTGTTTTAACCCAGTTTCAATTTAAAGTGGATTAGGGCTTAGGGTTGGGAATGGGGAGTAATTAAAGAGTCTTGTTCATCCTCCTTTTGTTTTCTCACTTTGCACTTTCTAAGAGGATGCCTCTCAATTATTTTTCTTTTGCAATGAAACATTTTGATTAGGCCATCACACACACAACCTTTAAAGGCTCCCCAAAATAAAATATTCTCTTAGGAGATGGAGTGCCTCCTCTATGGCCCACGTCTTATATGTGAAACTTTGGGCAAAACATATGGGATAAAAGTGGGGTATTATTCAGAACATCTTGGGAAGGACATTGGGAACAATAGAAAATCAAATCCACAACCTTATTTTGTTGGGGTGTGTAAGGGGTAGTAAGTTCATGTTGAATCCTTTTTTAAACTAAAAATATTTTAAATAATTAAGATTTAAAACTTTCTTCGTTGATTTCTCCTAAGCCTTTTGACTATTGTTCTCTTTTTGAATCAATTACAACTTGTTTGGAAATCTTGAAATTTTCTTTTTTTTACTTGAAGTAATACATTACATAGTTTTTATTACAACCATCCTTGAATAGCACAAAATGCTTCAAATGTTCCTCTTTGCATAGATACAACTTTTCATAGTTGAAATAAATTTAAATGATATAATTCCTTAGGTGTGTTAGATTGCATTCTTTTGGGATTTATGAAAAAGTTAGCCCAATGAGTCCTTTCTGAAGGCATTTTGTTCACAAAAATCAACATATGTTTCAAAATTTATTATGTACAACCCTTTGACCATGTTAGACTTCCCTATTTATTTGGTTAGTCAAATTTTTATGTGCTAATTGATTATGCCATAACTAGTGTAAAGCTCCACCTCCACTTTGTACTATTGTCAGGGCTAATTTAATCCAAAAATTATTAACCATGGTAAACATGTCTATATCAATTGGTTTTTCTAGAGAGAATAAATTTCTTTTAAAATCATTAGAAAATTATGGCTAGGGGAAAATATTTGGATTTATGGAAATGTACTTTAATAGTTAAATAAATATTTTAATTTTAATTTAAGATTCATTTTGAAAATGTGAGAAAGAGGTAAAAATAATGGCGAAGGAGATGGAGCTTTGTCAATTAATAATATCCCCCTTGTCTAGGCTTTTCCCCCTTTTAATTTCCCTATGATATGTTCCCATATGGTTTCAAATAATTCATCATTGTTTATGTCAATCTCCAATTTTATTATATTATATTACATGGACATGAAAAGACATATTAATATGTGCATTTTCATGTCCATGTTATTAGGAAAAGATATATTTGTTTCAAAAGGTATTGAAATAATAACTTGAGCTTAAATTCAATTGCTATACACTATTAGTGATGATCAATTAAGGGGTAGTCAAATTGCCAATTGTTTCCCCTATGAATGTGAATTGCCAAAATCAAATACCATTTTCAATGTTTTTTCTTGATTCAATTAGGAATCTCATATAATGAAAAGAAAAATAGAATGAAAATAAAACCCAATTTTCATTCATATGTAGGAATCATAACCCAAATGTGTAAATCCCAAGACATCAATAACTCTTATTAAAAGGTGGGCTACATGTTAACCTATTTGCACAATATGAAAACATGGGTATAATTATTTTGTTGCAAGTTTGAAGATGAATGGAATTTTTCTTCAACTTTGTTTTAAATCTCTTCTACTTTTGCCTAGGGCACAAGATCATTGTTGGTGTAATTTCTTTGAAAATCCACTATCCTTTTTCCTAACATTGTGGACTTGTGTTAAATATTCATTCCTTTTGTCCACACAATGTATTTAAAAATTACAAGACACTAAGAATTGGTTGTAGTGTCCTTGACTCGTTAATAATGTAGTTTTGTTGTGAATTGTTAGATGGATTGTTAGAAAAATCTAACGTTCGAATATTAAAATTGGAAGAATAAGTTTTGAATATTAGAATACATGTCAATGTTATGAAAAAAGTCAAAGTGCATGTTGTAAGAAAATTTGAGAAATTTGTATCTAAAATTTGAAAAAGTAGAATATTTATTTCCTAATAAAAGATGTTACTATATAAATTTGTGGAAACAAAATAATAGTAGTTAAAAATTCAAATGATTCACTTTGAGTTCATTATATTTCATTATTAAAAAATAATGCAATTAAACTAGTGATGAAAGGAACCCAACTCCTTGACATCAAAAAATTGGACTTGCTTAAAAGATGTTGTCATTGCAATCACCATTTTAATGGACCCTTATTAAAAAGCACAAAATCAATTGGTCCCTTTATATGTATTGATATTTTTAATAAGTATTTTCAAATTTTTAAAATGCATTCAACTTAATTTATTGCTTTGTTTAATTGACCTTAATTAAAACCTTTCCCAATTGGCAATCACCTTATAACAATGAGTAATGTATTATGGTTTAAAAGGTACCCATGCTCTTGAGAAAGGGTATTAACCCAAGTTAAAAATGATCACAAACAATTTTAAGAATAAAATATTCATGCATTTAATGACATGGCTCAACATGCACTTAAGATGGCCAATACTTGTATATTTTAAGAAGCATTTGAGAGAAAAGGGTATTTTTCTAGTTTGTTGCAAAATAATGGCATATTATGAGTATATTATAAATACATTTTAGATTATATTAGATATATTTAAAGTATATTATCATAATAAATTCTAAGTCACCTATTTAAATGTAAGTAATGTTTTTAAAAAATCAATAAATTGCACCACCAAGTCAAAACATGTTAATAGGTTCCAATTTAGGATTATTTTATAAAACTTGAATGTAAGTTTTTTTCAATCATTTTCATTTTTTCATAAGAAGGAATTTTTTAATCAAATATTTTGCAACTTGTTATTAAAATTACATATAGTTGTCTCAATATATCACATGATTTGTGTTATCATTATTGACTAAATATGAAAATTTCAAAATGTAAAATTTGCATTTCATCTTGAAAAACTATTGGAAGTTGAAATCATACCAAAATATGTTAACAACTTTATGTTTCAGTCTCTTATATTATAAGGTAAAACTTTGTTTTATATATCATGTACATTGCACCCTATTTACATGTGGTAAAAGACTTTTGAAAATTTGAAAATTCGGAACATATTTTGAAATTCTAAAAATTTCAAATTCCATAAATTTTTAGTTGAGAGTGTTTTTTTAGTGTGAATAATAGGTTACTATCATTTCATGTTTTTTACCAAGAAAATTTCTTTTAAGAAAAAGTCATTTATCCTAATCATTTGCAAAATTGACTACTTTTAGCAAAATTGTTATGCAAGAGAGTCTTTACTAAAATCAAACCCAAAATTATACTAAATGAATTAAAAATTTGAATGGATCAACATTCATATTAATCATTTAACACAAACTCCCATTGTTATAATGGCATTAAAGTGGCACTGCATACATATATGTAACAAAGTTATCAATTTTGTGGTCATTCAACATGGTTTTTGATTCCTTTAACTATGATTACATCCTATCGTGTATTTTTTTCATGTCATTTGGAATAAAATTGAAGTGACCTTCCTAGGTTTTGTTTCTTTCAGGGGGGTGGAGGGTGGTTAGATTATTTTGATTTTAATGTTTTCACCATGTTCCCATTTTGTTCACACAAGGTTTTTAATGGTGCTCATGATGTGTTCAAGTTCCCAAGTGCTTCCCAATTAGTTCCAATGGTTGGTTGAATCAAATTTTAAACCATATTTTTCAAATGTGAATGAAATTTTGCAATTTTTAAAACATGAATGTGAGGAAAGCTTTGAAAACAAACAACAACACAATTTCAAATGGGGTTAACATTATTACAAAAATGGGGTGTAATTCACTATCCTAAATCACTCTAGGATTTTAAAAGTGAATTCAATATTATAATTTATTATGATAAATAGGCTTATTTTTTATGTTGTTGTTTCAAATACTTTATGTTACTTTATGATATACATTATATTATTTTAGGTTACCTTAGTTATTTTAATTTATATCCTAAGTTGTTATAAATTATTATATGTTATTTTACCTTAAGGTATCCTAGCTAGCTTATTACATGTTTTTTACTTTAAGTTATTTAAAATTAAATTATTCAACTAACCTTAGGTTATACCTTAAATTATTTTTATTTTAAGTTAATATATGTTATTTCAAGTTATATTTTAGGTTATTGAAGGTCATTATACTTTATGTTATTATAAATTATTTTATATTAAATATAATAATTAAAAATTATCTAAATAAAATATAATGACCTAAAGTAAAATGACCTAAAATATCAAATAATAATTTAAAATAACTTATAATAAAATAACTACCAATTGTTTATGATAATATAACCTAGAATATCCAATAATATTTTATAATAAAATAACCATTAATATCTATCAATAAAATAGCCATCAACAGCCACCACATTGCCTACAATAAAATAACCAACAATAATCACCAATAAAATAACCACTAATAACCACCAATAACCACTAATATAATAACCACTAATAATCACCAATAGAATAGTTACCAATAACCAGTAATAGAATAGACATTAATAACCACTGATAAAATAGTTACCAATAGCCATTAATAACCACAATATAATAATTACCAAATAGCCATAAATAAAATAATAATTATTAACCACCAATAGAATAATAACTAATAACCATTAGTATAATAGCCACCAATAGCCATTAATAGAATAATCACTTAGGCATCAATAGAATAACCACCAATAACCATCAATAGAATAACCACCAATAGTCATCGATAAAATAACCACTTAGCCATCAATAGAATAGCCACCAATAACCATCAATAGAATAACCACCAATAGTCATCGATAAAATAACCACTTAGCCATCAATAGAATAGCCACCAATAACCATCAATAGAATAACCACTTAGCCATCAATAGAATAGCCACCAATAACCATCAATAGAATAACCACTTAGCCATCAATAGAATAGCCATCAATAATCATCGATAGAATAACCATTTAGCCATCAATAGAATAACCATCAATAGAATAATCACCAATAGCCATCAATAGAATAGCCACATAGCCACCAGCAGCCATCAATAGAATAACCAACAATAACCACTAAACCAATAGCCACCAATAAAATAGCCACAAATAACTTACGGTAATATAACCTAAAATAACCAATAATAACGTAAAGCGAAATAACTTTCAATAGCTAAAAATAGCCACCAATAATGTCACATAGCCGAAAATAACCTAAGATGAAATAACTTATAATAACAAAGAAAAACTTATAATAACTCCAAATAACTTAAAATGAAATAGATTACAATAGCCAAAAATAATTTATGATAATAAAAAACAACCTAAAGTGAAATGACCTAAACTAACCAAAAGTAATTTAAAATAACCTAAATTAACCTAAAGTGAAATAACTAAAAAAAATAATAATAACTAAGAATAACCATAAATAATTGTAAATAATGTAGGGTGAAATAATTTAGAACAATGAAAAGTAGCCCTAAAATAATATACTATGTTAAAACAATTGAAAGTAATTTAAGATAATATTATTATGTTAACAAAAATCTTGTCCATTTGTTATGCATTTTCTTTTTCAAAAGAATGATCATTTAAATGTCATTCAATAGTGATGTTAAAAAAAATTAATTTAAATGATCCAACATTTTCAAAAGGAAATAAATGTAAGTGTGTACATTATTGAAAATAAAATAAAATAAAACGTAAAAAATTTCATTTTGATAAAATTTCAATAAAATAATTTTTTTCAAAGTTTATGTTTTTTTAATATTTAAAATGAAATATTTGATAAATAGAATACATTGTAACACATCATCACAACAAGTGTGGCTTGATTATAAGGGTGTTTGTTTCCATCATAGAGCTCAAGGGATCAAACCTTATAAATGGTGTATTTGTTATCAATAGTGGTAAGTTGATTGATGTAAATTTTTTGTAATCACTTTAAATATTTTAAACATAGATTTAGTTAACAAATTAATCATTTCACAAATTACAACATTTAACTTTAAACACAAGCCATCAAACTTGTCTTATATATGTTAATATGTTTGTTAAATGTGTCACACCCTAACAATGTGAGATCTTGATTATTTTATGAAAATGTAATGGATTTGTCAAGAAATTGATTTTCTTGGTGAACATCTTTAAGAACAACAAGTATTTTCTCCATTAATATAATTACTTCATTTGTTGAAACACATGTGATTCAAATCTACAATATGTGTAAGCTCGATAACAAACAAATTAAACTATCAAGATTCAAGAACATGAAAATTATAACAAGCAACTATGCGATAAGTGTTGTGATAGTCCCAAATTACAAAAACAAAAATATGGCTAAATTTACACTTTTCTGAAATGTCATACAAATTATGAAAATGTTGATGAATGTTATCACAATTTAGTGGCCCTAGTGTTTGGGGCATACAACCATTTAGATTGACATTGTCTCTTATGAAAAATTCAATGATCAATGATTTTTATAAAATCAAAATCAAACATAAATTTCCTTCCAAATTGAGCTTTGAATGTCTCAAAACTCTTGATAAGTCTTATGACTTTTCATGGTGAATGCTACTTCCCTTTATGGTGACATTTTCATACCCATAAACCACCAATGGAAAATTTCTCATTACTCCTTGTGCACTCATCCTCCCTAAGATTGTCCCTCACCTTGCTTTGTCAAGCTTTTGATGTTCCCTTTGAACCAACTCTGATACTTGCACCAAGCCTTGCTTGCAAGCCCAAGTTTCAAGTCACAAGAATTTTCCCTTTTCTAACCATATGAATATTTGGTTATCTCCATACAATAGACAATAGACAATATTTGTATTGAACAAGCTTTGCTTTGGATAATACAAATGTTCAAAGCATGGCTAAATCAAGCTTGGCTAAATGTTCAAAAGCATTCCCTCTCAATAACCTCACTTTTCTCAAGCAAGAAATGTCCATCAGTCCTCAAAACATGCAAGTCTCATTCTTTCAAAGTTTTTGCACTGGCAATTGGTTTTGCTACTAAGGCCACTTCCACTTCATATTTGATTGGTTTCCCCTGCCATCTCTTCCTTTCTTGGTTGCAATAAAATTTGCCAAGTTCACATCACAAATTGGAGAATATCATAGCAGAAATTTCTAAGAAGTCAAATCTGACTTTATGAATCTTGTTGCCATGGTGGAGTAAGAGGTTGCTTTTTTAAGAGGGTGCTTTCTCTTATGGGGATAATGCAGAAATTGCTCTAGAACACTGTCACCAAAGGCTTACCCAGATGATATTGAATTCAAAGTTGTATTATTTCAGAATTCAGGCACCTATCAAAGAATACAAGGATGGATATATTTCATATGATTCAATTGCTTTAAGCGTTGCAATTTCTGTTGTTGGTATACATGTTTGATTTTGAAGGCACAAGCAGAAGTGCAAAGGAAATGGGTACTTTGAACACACCCAACAAAGTCGCATCTCAAAGAGAAAAAAGAAAGAGAGACATGCATATATCTATCTATTGGAGAATTTTGTAGTCC
This sequence comes from Sphagnum contortum, assembly GCA_963920785.1. Taxonomy (NCBI): domain Eukaryota; kingdom Viridiplantae; phylum Streptophyta; class Sphagnopsida; order Sphagnales; family Sphagnaceae; genus Sphagnum; species Sphagnum contortum. The sequence continues at coordinate 8,509,194 of OY987282.1, forward strand.
TCTTACAGGATGCTTAAGGTCACCTTTCCCCTCCATTGGACACTAAATTCTGCTATTCATGGTCAGCAAGATTCACCAATGTCCATCTCAAGAAAAACCCATCTCAAGAATGGTGATCAGAAATGGATTTACAATCCTGCTATTCATGGTCAGTATGATTCACCAATGCCCATCTCAAGAAACCCCCATCTCAAGAATGGTGATCAGAAATGGATTTACATTTCTGCTATCCTTGTGCAAAGTCCCAGGGTCTTTTAGAGAAATGAGTCCATGATTTGCATTGTGAAGGTGCATTTGCAGAAATTAGAAATGTGAATTGTTGGTGAGACTTGTATTTGTCATTAGTTGTCCCTCAGACTGCTTCATGAACTTCTAGATAGGCTAGGAGTAATATATAAATATATATATGGATTCCAGTGTAGTTTTGCACTGAGATGAAATGGGTGATACAGTTTGCTCAAGTTCTAATATGATCCATGAAATGTGCTAAACTGATGAAAGTGCCCAGAGGTGTATGTATGTGTGACTTCTTCATTGCTTCAAATCTCAGAAGAAAGTACTCAACTCAAAAGAGTAGACCTTCTGAAATCAGAGTTCATGCATGTGTTTTCCAATTTAAGTCCTACTACATCTTCCAAATTTTGTCTAGAAATGGCAACATTTTGCCAACCACTTTCCAGACCAGTAGTATTGGCCAGTTATTGAGTTTTGACCAGGTTATCAACTTGGTTGTTAATAGCCTACCAGCGGGTTACTTTTTTGATAACTGGTTAAATTGATAACCGCCTGGTAGTGAAATTTCAAAATCTAATAACCTACCTGGATGACCTGATTACCATCCATGTAGATTATCAATATTTAAACACTAATAAATAAATGAAATATAATGATTATTTTAATTTTATAAATAAACCCTATAACCTGGCACGTTAACTGGTGGCTCTCAACCTGTTATTTGATAACCTGCACTTATGCATAACTGATGGTTATCACACAAGTTTTTTTATGTAACCTACACGGCATCCTTCAACATTGGCATGATATTGCATTTACAGCTACTATGGGTGATACCAAGTATCAATTTTTGCTTTGTTTGTGAACCAAAAAAAAATACCCATCTCAAGGACCATGACTGAAAATTGATTTGGCCATGAATTCACCAGATATAAGTTGCACAATGGTCCTCATTGCTTCTTTCAAGACCAATGGTTGATGGTAGCTAAGATTGTCTACGATGCAAAGAGTTGCCTAGCCCCCAATGCCATACCTTGCCGGCATGTTGCCTTCAACACCCCACCCATCCCCAAGATGTCAGCTTCAATCTTCAAGTTCTCCATTGGACTGACTCATCTTGTTCGCTCCTATTCCATCACATTGCCAATTCCATCCACCACCCACTACTAGCAATTCACCAATGCCATGTGAGAGACCACCAACTAATTGCAAATCTGGTAACTTCTCTAAGGTATGAATAAATTGTAATGTTCAAAGCCATTGCCTGAAGGGTTTAATATTATTTGGATCTAGATTCTACATGCAAATTGAAGGCTCAAAGTAGATTGCGAGGCTTTAATTGTTGCATACAAGATGAATTTGCAACTTGCAAAATTGTTGTAAATTATAGTTGTGATTCTTAGCCATTGAAGTGTTGTTGTACTACAAATTGGTATACCTCTTAACTCTTCAATGATTGTGGCAGTTTATAAGTGATGACTACTTAACCCATCTTTTTTCTTCCACACTACAATTTGCCATTTCTTGTGGGTTGTTTTGGGTTGCGAGTTTCCATTGGCTTTAGGTTGTTGTGTTGAGCATGCTTCCCTTGAGGCTTGATTGCTTGCTCAATTAGCCATTGTGCTTGTATGTGTTCATTGTTGATTGTCTTCCTCCATGTCTCTTAATTTCAATTGTTGTATTCTATTAAGTTCTAAGTAGTAACCATGTTTCCTTTACTTGCAATCACCATGTTTGAGTGTTGAACAATAAACCTTTTATGTTGCAACTATTATGTTGTTTTTATGTTGATTGTGCTTCACATCCTTGTTCAACTAATGTGTTTTCAAATGTACATTCTGCATCCATGGTTTATTGGCATCATGTCATGTGCTCTTCTACTAATCATTCATCCCCTACTTGTTGCCATTGAAACTATTATGTCAATTGTCGATCATTCTTCCTTTGGACTTGTTCATAGCCATTTGTAATTTTAAAAAGCTAAATAGTCATGCAATGCTTCCATTGAAGTTGTTTCATAACTTTTTATTTATGTATTTTTAAATTACCTATTAATTCTTGGATCAAACCCACTTATTGGATAACCTTGAGGGTCATGTCTTCAAATGGTATAAATTTCATCTTCTCAACCCAATTATATTGCATCTTCTAGCAATAGTAGAGTTCATAATTGAGAACAAAAAATGGAAGTAGGCCCAATATGATTTAGATTGCAAGTTTTAAAACTTATAAACAACAAAATATGCTAAAGCAAAATTTGTTATTGTAGTTTATGGTTTAACCATGCTACTAGATGTAAAGTGTGTTCAAAAGTTGAATGCAAGTATAAGTTGTTTCTTCAAGATTAATTTTAATAGCCTTTCCAAACATCCTACTAAGATGAAGGTGAAGGTTGCAACACAAGGTGTTGAAGTAAGGAAGTTCTACTTCTTTGAAGATTCCCAACTTCATTGTCAAGAATTAGGCCATCTATGTGGGGTATAGCATGAAAGAGCATTTTATATCTAATGACATGAATGGAAGGCAATGTTGAATAAAGAAAAGCTTATGCAATTCACAATCGGAAATTACATTTGCTCAAGGAAGGAATAATTGATTTTGAAATGTTGAAATGCCTATTGAAACAACTCAATCATCAATGTGAAGAACCACCTTGAGAAGCATTGTAACGACACTTTAAGGTGGTCAATGGTTAAGCACCTATACCTTGTGCAATTAAATGCAATTAAAATTGATGTGAAATATTGTAATATGTTAGTGTAAAATGAAGAAATCATAAGCATGGACAACCACAACTTGGGTTAATCTGCATGCTTATGTAGTTCATGATTAAAATAGGATAATACTTATTTTGTTGTATTTGGATCAAGTTGTTGAGGTTGCAAGTGAATACAATAAAACCACATTTATCTTTTAAAGTGAATTGAACAAGAAGAGATAGCTAAAATATCATTATTTTTCAATGATCAATATGAACATTTTTTTCATTTTATACAATGATATGGAAGAACTAAATGTTTAATATGCATTTAATTTTTTTAAATGCAAAAAAGAGGCAAAAAGATGCACACATAGGACTTTTTCAACAAAATAAGTTGCAATTAGATGAAATATTGGATTTTTTTTCAAATTATCAAAGCTCATATTAGAGCTTAATGGTTTCATAATGATACTTAAAAATATTTTATTGTGCTTATGTTGAAAAATTAGATCAATTTAAAAATATATTTAAAAAGATTGCTTTTAAAAATGTACCTTAACATGCTTTGCACTATATCTTGACTTTGGAGTTTGAATTCTTGTTTACAGAGTTAGTAAATTATAAATCATAATAATTTGTTGAGGCCCAAAACCTTATCAACAATTCCTTCATGTTGTTGATCGATTAAAGGAAAAGAAAAACCAAAATATGCATTTGGGTGTGACTATGCAAATTCAAGTATGCACCTTGCATGGTGTGGGTGCATTACAAACCTAGATTCATTTATCCCTTGTTTCAAGGTTAATTAGAAGGTTAGTTCTAACAACTTTGTATTCATACTTTGCCATAAATGTCACCTCAAACTCCAAAAGTTGACATTAAAATGGAGACAAAAGGGAAAATATACTAATGAATGTGCACCTTAAGTGTATTAGTGTGTTTCCAAGCCAACAAAACAAGTGATGGAGGAATGTTACACATTGTTAATTGAAATACTTGTTGATCACCAACACAAGCTAACATTGTTGCTAGCTTAGATCACCTTGTGGATATGGAAGCATTGCTAGGTTTGTCAAGTGTGTTTCCAATGTTAAAAGAAGTGCATTTCCTTTTCAAGTTTAGTTAAATGTGTGTATGACTTTCTTGTAGTAGTGAGTTTTTTCCAAAAGGGGTGAATATGCTTTGTATTTTGACCCATCTATAGCCTTCAGATCCATTACATGATCCATAACTTCATTTCATTGGTGGAAGTCCCACATGAAACCATGGGATGAATGGCATCATGGGTTAAACCACAACGATTGACCAATTGGCTTTTGAATGCTATGGGTAACACATACAAGTTAAACATTAATCACTTAAACAAGTACTCATGCACATGTTTAATATTCAAAGGTTTTTCATACTAGAAAACTTTACAATGTAACCATTCTTCGCGTGAATGATGTTGTTTTATAACCTTAGTGTTTCAAGTGACTACTTAGAATCCAATTTTGGGTGGCTGATTAGCATACGTTGTGGGTGCAAAAGCACATCTATTTCGAAAGGAAAATTCTAGAAAGGCTAGGGTTTAATTTCATTCAATGCAATTGACATTTGTATTGTCTTATTAAGGAAAATAGGAATAAACATTTTGGCTCATTGAGTTCGAACTTGTAATTTAGTGTGCATGTTCAATGGAAGCATAATGTAAAATAGATAATTCTCAATCCTTGGCAACATAATAAGTAGTCATAAAATAACTTAATTGACACCAAAAACCTCAAACCTCAAAATAGGCACCTAAATTACATGAAAACGACGAAGTAACCACCTAAATGACATCAAGTAGCCCCAGGTAACTAGTAGATGTGCACCAATGTTTGTGTGGGTATATTTTTACATGGATATATCCATCATGTATATAACAATATATATGACATAACTTAACCTTAAACTTATGCACATTTTTTTCACATGCATGTAATTGTAAACCTTTTCATACCCATTTTTCACATCTAACTTATGCATATTCAAAAACACATATATTTAAAAGATTGAATGTATAAATCTTAAGGTAAATAATGTCTATACCTATATAACATATCTATTTCAATTTATACCTTATAACTTAACCCTATCTATAACTTAAAAAACCTTAAAACTTAACTATTGCTCAAAGTTTGCTTCCTCAACATTATATGTACACATAAGTGTTACTTGGGCAATACAAAAGGACTAATTGCTTCTTTTTTTCCCTTGTTTGCTCTTGGCTTGACCCATTTTTTGGGTCAAAAACTATGGATGATGCCCAAACACACTTTGCACCCATGTTAGACTTTGCATGGATGTTAGATTCATTTTGAGCTTGCAATGGACCCATGAGCTAGATGCATTTTGGGGAGCTTGGGGTTCAGGGAATTTGGTGTTTCCAACAACAATGGTTGGTTTTCCACATTGTGGCTCCTTGGGGCGCTCACTTTCTGTTTATGTTCGGGTTGCTTGTCAACATACATAAGCATAGTCATCAATTGTGAACACAATCTCCATTTGGAAGAAAAAAAAAAAAGAGGGGGGGGGGGGTGGGTGGGGATAAAAATGAACAATGGGAAAAAAAATCCCATTGGATGTGGGATTTAAAATTATTTGAATAAGTCCAAAATACACACATTTATTTTCATTATTTTATTATTTATAATTCCACCCTAAAATAGAGTATATGATTTAGGGGAGGGGGTGGAAACCTAGACCTTACCCTAATGCAAAAACTTAAAATTTCATAAAATGGAATCCTACCCTAATGAAAAAATACATGACAAGTAACATACCCTTCATTATATATAACCTACTATGCCGGTATTTCAAAAACAATATCCCCACATGACATCAATATGCACTAATCAAAATTTGTTGTAGCCAATAATTATGAACCATGGTATTCAAATATGAAAATTTTCCCAATACATATAGAGTTTCCATGGTTTCAAAAATTTCAGAAATATTGTATACCAATATGAGTCTGGTATGAACAAAAATATGATGCCAGTCCAACACTCATGTTTTAGAATTTAAACACACATACTAATTCCTTTAAATAAAATAAAATAAAATAAAATAAAATTACAAAAAAAAAAAAAAAAAAAAAAACCTCCATTAAGAAAAGGTGAAGGGACCCACCCCCATTTGCCTTCTTCTTCCTTCACCAGATGTCTCTCTCCCCTATTCTCTCACTGGGCTACCCCCTCCTCTTGATTGGGTCACCAAGACCTAAACCCTAAATCCTAAACCCTAAACCCAACCTTTGAATAGTAGGATAAACCTCAAACCTTTGAAGTCCCTGGTGTGGTATGATGGTAACCTTACCCTAACACACAAATCAAGTACACTACTCATCGGATGGATGATACTTACAAGCATTCATTTCTTGTCCACACGGTAGTTGGACATACTGTATCCTCATCCACCGAAGTGAACCAGCACCCACCAGTGCACCATCCACTGGATGCCCGTTATTACTCTCTCGCTTATGGATGAACCTCAACTGAGTTAGTTAATATTTGGTTTTCACCTTGGTGACCAATTTTGTGGGAAATAATAGGTCTCATATCATAGGTAGATAGGTAGGAAAAATAAGTAATTACTAGGTAGGTAAATGGTTTATACATAGCTAATGGTTGTTTTTACTACCTATCTATCTACTAACAACCTACTTGTGGGTAGTTAGTAGGTACGTAGATTTGGAAAAAAATAAATAAAGCATTTGAGCTAACGACCATGATTAGCTAGGGACCTTAAGCTAATGACCATGGTTAGCTAAGGAACTGGAACCTAACAGAAAATTGTTTTCTGACCACTTATCATTCATCCTTCATGGTGGGCTAGTGGGTGGTCATTCACTTTGGCATATTGGTAACGGTTATGCCGCACTAACTGACACTTGCAAAGGTCGCTTGGGGGGGTTGGGCGCTTGGGGGGGTTGGGGGGGGGGGTGTTTAGAAGTGTCGTGTGAAGTAAAGCAAGCAAACGTATTTCTCGTCTTCCCTCCTACCACTATTCCCCGCATTCCAATACACACCCTCGTCGGATGAATGGCACATTCGACAAGAATTATATTGTTTTTAAACATGCTGAAATTTTTGAAAAAAAAATTATATTATTTTTTTTTCAAAGATTTTGTTTTTTGGGGTGAAGCGTGTTTTTAGGCAATAATATTAAAGAATATTTTTTTTTACTTGTCAAAATGAAATTCTCAAAATGAAAATAATTATTTGGCAGAGACCCCAATCCGACAGATGTGCTACTAAACTTATGGTTATGTTTTTACTTAACTACTCGTTTACTTTCTTCGAACGCACCCCCGTCCACCCCCCAAAAAAATAAAAATAAAATGTAGTCACTCTCTACCTATGGAGGGCAGCCAATAATTCCTGCATGCATTAAGCAAGGTGCCAATATTTAAAAAAAATTTACTCTAGTTTTCAGAGACAAACTTCAATGGCCTGCCAACACCCTCCCTCCCTCGCTCGTTGTGGTCAATCACCACCCATACCGAAGTAGTGACAAAAAGAAAGTGAGTTTACCAAAATAATCATCCGATACTCATCTCTCATCCAAATGTGTTTTTTTTTTTAGGGTTTTTTTTTTTTCCTCCTTCAAACCTGTATTCGTTTCTTGAAGATGGTGGTTCCCAAGTTCAGATGCACCCGAGAGAACTCTGCCAAAAAAAACATAAAAATTCATCACAGTACGAGTAGTAGTAGTAGTAGTAGTAGTAGTAGTACTCCTGAACAAATAAGTCAAGAAAATCATAATATCTAATGGGGTGGGTGGGTCTTCAATCCTCCAAGAGGGGTAGTGGTGGTGGTGGTGATGGTGGTCGTCCTCTTGATCGAGTCTAGATCAACCAGCAAGCTTTCCGCTGCCAGTTTTCGTGTACTTGGTTCTTCTTTTGTACGTATCGGTCCACCCATATTATCTATTATCTATTATCTATAATGCCATTGGTGTTGATTGAAATGCCCGGGCTGGTTTTTAAGTATGAACTAGATGGAAAAAAAAAAAAGAAAAAAAAGAAAACAAAACGACTACTCTTCTTCCGTCGTCATCAAAGTATGGGTGAATTGAAAGCCAGCTGCTGCCCAAGAAATTAAGTTGTACATAGCCTCCTGATCAAGTCCCCTCACAAAGGTATTCTTTTTGTATTCTTTTTCCTATATATATATATATATAATTTTATTTTATATTTTTAAATTTATTTTATTTTTTGGCAAGCTTTGACATTGTGAGAAAAGACAAAAAGAACCCATCTTCTATTTTAAAAAGGTTGCCAGCTTCCCACATTTGCATTGGAAAAAGAAAAAAAGAAAAAAAAAAGAAAAGAGACAAAAACAATAAAATAATTTATACATACCCTTAATCTTTGGAGTTTGGGGTGCTCCTTACTGTCATTTGTGAGCTTTGGGGTTTGGACTTTTGGAGTTTGTCATGGGTTTCCCTGCTGAGGCCATATCTTACAAGATTTTTTTTTTTGGCACTTCCCTCAAGGGAAAGACAAAAAACAACAAAGAAACCCTTCTTGTGTTATTTTTTTACATGCCAAAAAATTTGATTGCTCGATTGTTTGTTGTTGAGCATATCATGGACATGCCACAATGTCGCCCCAATCTGACAATGCAGTATTCGTTACTGAGGCCTGCCTTGTGTTGTTGTCATGGCGATGTTAGTGTTCAAGGTTCTGGCAAAACCACTTCGCAGGTTTTCAGCTGGTGAGCTTCTGGGGCTGAACCCCGGGGAGGTGCAGATGTTCCCCACTGACAATTAGACATGGTGTTGTTGAGAAAACCTGCTGCCCTGACCAAGTTGGCTCTTAGAACCAACCGCCCTCCCCTCAAAAAAATTTAAAGTAGGATTTCAAGTGCAAATTTAGCATTTCCTCAGTTACTTACTTATTAACTCTAGCTTCTAAGAGGCCTTAACTCAAGAAGGTGATGGTACCAGTGTGTAGGTGCTGATAAAAGGAGTTCCAATTACAAAAGTTTCCTTGAGTAGGAAATCTTCCCCCCAACTCAACTCAACGTTTTGCCAAATGAAATGGTATGTAAAGGGTGTGTGCCTGATTATTCAAAATGTGTTTTTTCCTCCCTCGTCTTTATTAGCTAAGCTCATTCATGACACATGTCCTCCTCCTCCTCCTCCTTTCCCTTCCACTAAAAGTGCGAGAAACCAACCGTTTCTTGCAATCATGTTTTGCAGCTACCCTCATCAGCAGGCCCACAACGAGCCAGAGACCGCGTCTCAAGTCTCAACCTGATGATAAGACCATGTCTCAAGTCTCAACCTGATGATTTGGTTGTTGCAAAATTTCCACGGTGGGAGAGATCGATCATACATAGTGGACTTGGCAACCGACCAACCACCGTACTCATCATCATCATCATCAATCTCGTGAGCAGCGGCACTCTGGCCCAAATGTTGGAGTTCCAGTTGTTGTGGAAGACCTCAAGTTGTGGGTGGGTGGTTGTTGTTTGACAAATGAAATCAATGAATTTTTTATTGCACAAGGGGAGCGGGGCGGTGAGATGGGGGAGTTGAGAGAGTCTGTCATCAGAGAGCATGTTCTCTCTCACATTACTCTAAAGCCTTTTTGTTTATGATATATATACCTTCAACATCAAAGAAGTGGCAAAAAGATGTCAGTGATGGAAATGTCAAAACCCACCTTGTCAAAAAAATTAACTAAAAAGCTCTGCACATAATATGGCATCCTCATGTTCTGACTGAACTGGTCTATAGGCACGCCACCTTATTCCTTCTGCAAGCAAAAAGCTTGTTGTGGCAAATTGATGAGAGGGGGGTGGGGAATAAGGACAATTGCTATTGTGTTGTATACAACATAGCTAATAGTTAGTCTTCTTCTATTATACCATATTTTAATATTGTAGTACTACCCAACTTACAAAAGCATTAATTTTTATTTTTTTTTGAAATTGTCAATTTTTTTTTTTGGACAAATCTGGAAAATGGCAGTAGTGGGACATGCATGTTGAACGCTTCCCGAAAGTTTGAAAAGACAAATAAGGACAAAACAAGTCGTTTTTCAAGGCGTTTATAACTGTCATGGTGGACTTGTGCATCTTGTTAAATTGTAAATGTTCCTTTTACGATATCACAAGTAACAATCTCAATCTAACGAAGAGAAAATTGTCTTAATAATTGGGTGTCACTTCTAAAAATGAAAGCCTTCCCAAGGATTATGACATATCCACTTATGGTTATTCGTAATAAGGGTCTATGTTAGCATATGGAGTGTAGGGTGGTTGGTAATGCGTATTTAACTAGGTTTTAGGTTAGGGATTTTGAAAAATTGAGATTAGGGTTAGGGGACGTGCCCCATAGCCATAATTTCTTGTGAAAAGTGTTTTGTTTGGAAATGGAACAATAAAGTCAATATGAAAATGTAACAAAAATTGAAAATGAATAAATTGTGAAATTCTTCCAAATGAAATTTCTATGGAAGAAGAACCTCTAATAAATAATTGAAAAAAAAAAATCGAAATTTGCAAACAAAAAAACTAGTTTCAATATTGTTTTAAAGTAAACATAATTCTTTGAATGTTCCTTACTTTTTCTTGTCCTAATGTGAGTTCATATATTTTTTTGAAATTGTATTTGCTTGACCTTTGGATGTTAGAAGATTAGAATGCTTTCATGCCATTTTCAATGTTTTTATTAAACTCCTCGTGACTATTTGTCACTTAATTTTGCAAACCTGAAATGTTCATTTTCTGTTCCTATTCTTTCAAAGTTAAAAAAACCCAGGATTTCACTGGGTTGCTTTAATAGGAATAAATGTCTTGCTATCTCTTAGACTATTGCAATGTTGTTTTCTTTAACCACATTTCTTTATGTTCTTGAATAATAGGCATCACAAATTTTGTCAAAACAACCTATTTGTGGGCCATCTTTTCAACTATAAGACTACAATCATTTTATGGGTTTAGGAATTCAAGAATGTTTCCTCATTAGAATTAACTTTTATAGCAATAATCTCCTCTACATAACCACTTTTTAAATCATGCATTTGTAAGCTTTATTTTTTACTACATCCACAAGAGATAAAACTCTATAAAGTATCAACTTACAAGAACAATGAATGGTTGGAATGTAAGATCAAGGTTCTTCCTCACAAAACATAGTATGCAAGTGCAAAATCTCTTCACTTCCATCAATTGTATTGGACTTTGGGTGACCAAAAGTATGTTGAGAAGTTCCATTGATGAAGACCTCCACTTATACAATGCAATGTTCAAAGTTCTATGGCTGAAAAGGAGTGAGCCAAAGTTGATGCTTGGCGAAAGTTGGCTTCAACTATTTGACATTGTGAAGAAACCTTTGAGAAACCCAAAAAATAATTATCTAACTCATGTGCTGAAACCTTAGAACACAAAATATGAGATATCAAACCAACCCAAGGCCAAACATTTTAATTATTTTGGCACTGGGGTACCAAAACAAACATCAACATATAGTACTATGTAAGTAGGTAATGACCTTGGTGTCTATTAGACAGGTAGATGAATGTGGATGGTTAGTACATTGCTATGCAATGTGGATAGAATGGAAAAATGTTTATTGTTCACAAACCATTCATCTTGCATGGTGCAAGTGGGTGTTCAATTTGATATCTCTTGCGTGTTTGGCACTAACCTAATCTAACGCATTGTTAACACCCAAATTGAGCATATGGAATATAAAAAGATCATTATGCATGGCCACTTAACATTTAAGGTTGGAAGCAAGGTTGATTCTAAAAACATTTTATACTGAAGAAGTTTTTTCAAATATTCTTATGGTCAAGGGTCGTGACTCACGACATTTTTGCTATTTGATGCCTAGGGTATAGTTAGTTGCCCATGTACCAATCATTAAGGGTCATTCATCAAAATAAGCATTTTATTATGGTTTCGAGTATTGAGTAGTTATTTGATTTTGTTAACAAGCTCTAACTTAATTTTTTTTGAAGATTTTAGAATTAAAGAACATTCGGTTTTAGTCTTTTTTTTTTAAAAACAGAGAATTAAAAAACCTTTGGTTTTGGCAAAACCCTCAAAGAATCAATGGGTGTCATGAAAGAACTAGCACAGAACCAATTGGTTTATAGAGGGTTATTTGATTAGTTTTTGAGACTTGTAGTTATAGACTAGAATTAGTTTATATTTATTTTCAAAGACTGTGGTTATTTAATTTTTTAAGCCACAATTATAAAATGAAAGAATGGTCTAGAGAATGCCATTTCTACTACCCACCCAATGCTAACTACATCATTTCAACATTGATTTTCATGGTTAAGGGATTTTGGGAATATTTTCATGGGAAGGAGTCCTGAGATTGTTGAAAGATTTCCAAGAGTGAAAGTTCAAAGGTTTACATGAATACTCACAAGGTCCTCTAATAAATTGGCAAGAAACATTTGAAAAGGTTTTTCTTATTACCTTTTTGAAAATTGTGAAAGGACCCTTGAAAACATTTTCGAAAGGCCTTAAGTTAGCCCTTGACACCTTGCCATGGAAATATTTTCCAACCTTTTAAGCCAATGACCCTCCTTTGACCATGAGAATATATGCCTATAAAACCCAAAAGCCCCTAACCCTTAACCATGAACAAAGTTTGGATCCCCAAAGCACTAATAATCATGGGAATGTTCACAAGGAAGTAAGTGTGCTTTGGGAATGCCTCACTCTGGAGGGCATTATTAGCCTGCACAAAGCATTGGCAGAATTTTGGGTCATTTTCCTTGATACCTGATGGATACCCTCCGGGTATTAAAAAAGAAGAGAGAGAGAGGGAGGGGGGGGGGGGAAGGTGGTTTTGCTTTGGGTTAGGTTAAGTTAGTGTAAGAGGATTGCACCATGCACAGATGACAGGGGTTGTCAGGACTCACAAGTTAGAGCAGCCCAGAGTCACAGTTAAAGTTTAACCCAAGTGATTACATAACCTGCAAAAAGGTTTGAGTGAAACAAACTTGTAACCTGGCTGACACACTGGGGTTAACTAGATTTTTGGGTACTTTGCCTGTGACTTAACTAAGGCTGGTTAAGTCAGTCCACGTGAAATTTATTGCACCTGTTCGGTGGGGGACAGTTCTGTGCAGCCTCCAGTCACCAGTGCGCATAAGCGTTTTTTTTAATTTTGTTTTGTTTTTTTTTTTTTTTTGGGGGGAGCCAAAGTGGCAATCATCCATAGGAAGATGTAGAAAAAAGTGGCGATCTTTACTAAGAAGATTAAGCCAAATCTGGCTATTATAAATCAGACATGAAATACATTTAAAAAAACTATCCTTTGTTATTTTGGCTACACCCTGAAAACCAATTATAGAAATCTGAAATTTTTTTACATCTTTTCCCTTCATTTCTGGCGATTGAAAACCTCCAAAATCACTTAAATTTCGATTTTTGGCGAAAAAGGGTGGAGCGTCACTGCTGATAGCCAGCCCCTGTCATCCTCTGCCCGAAAACCCCCCGACCGAATTTTCTGGCTCTTCGGCCCGCGGCCCGAGAGTGGGTGGCCGTGCTTTGTGCCCCCTGTTTTCTGCTCCCTAAACAGGAATCAGGCGCCAGCAGCGACATCTAGGCCGGGCGGGTAGGTGGTTGGGACCCGGGCACTGGGGGGGCGGGGGGGGAACCAACACTGGGCAGCAGGGCAGGCTGCTGACAACCGGCATCCAAGAATCCCCGGGTATCAAGCCTCTTGGACTCCGGGGTCTAAAACTTGCAATAGAACGTCTGCTTATTAATCCTCCATACCTCCACTGCCAAAAATGTTTGTGAACTTTTTAAAAACCCTTGGGCCCTTGTGTGATTTATGGCCATTGTTGAGCCAATCAAAAGAGCTCAAACCTAAAGGCGAAATCCAAAATGAAAACCTACCCTAGGTTTAGGTCTAACTTAAGTGTCACATAGGTGAGCCTTAGGCCTACCCTACATGTCACATTGTGACTTAGATTTCCGTGTCATGTGGCTTAGGCCTTGGTGTGTCATGTGGCATAGACCTAGGCCATGTGACCAAGATTAAAATTTGTATTTTAATTTCCAATTTTCTAAAAATTCACTTAATGTGCCATGTGGTAGCTTTCACGTTGGTCATGTGTTGGTCATGTGTATTGATTTAAACCTTCCAAAGTGGGTGTGAGAAATTAAAACTTTTAATTTTCTTGAAATTTTGAGGTTATGCCATGTGCCAACATGTAATTGCTCATCAATGTAGTCGCACATTGTGGTAATTAATAATAAAGACCTATGTGGTCAATAGATGGAAGAGTATATGGTTGGCCATATATTTCATCCATGTAGATTATGTTGATGTCATGTTGCGCTACTATTTACAATTAATCTTGGGTACAATTAAACTTATGCAATTCATGGAAGAGTTAGTTGTTAAAGTGATTTGTCACTAATTTATAGTTTAAAATTGAAGTCACAAAATTGGGTTTTTCTTCTAGTGAATTATTTTCAATTCATAAACATAAAATGGTGCAATGATTACAAACGGAAGGGGCTGCTACATGATAAGGCCATTAGTTTTCTTACACAATATATTGTCTTGGTGCAAGTCTTCATTTGAATTTGTCATTGGTGTCTTCAAAATCAATGGCCATTTCAAATAAGGTTTAATTTTAGGTGCGATTATTAGCTATTGAAGAAAGTATGTGGATAACAACGTATAAAAAAAACTAGACAAACATGCAAAAGCGTTTTAATTTAAAAATTTACATTAAACAATTCTCTTAAACCCATATTTTACCTAGTCACAATTAACAAACCCAAGCCCTAGCTCCTTGGAAGCTTTACCCCTTCCAACATAATTATTTTGCACCCATGTTCATAACACATGATTATCATGTAATATAGTAAAGCAAATTGAATGCATGTGGAAATTTTCTTTTGCATTAAGCTACAACCAATATTGTGAGTACACCACACATAAATTGTCTATGATACCATGAATAGAAAATATCCCTTGTAATCCTCCAACAAAGCAATCAACAACCCCTACAACCCAACTCCAATTTTTGGTTCATTTCAATGCAAAAGAGAATGGATAAAATCATAATAGATAAAATAAAATAAAAGAGGATTAAGGATTAGTGTTGAATTTGCACATTTGTCCTCCACCTATGTGATGGCCCCAAACAGAAACATATTTGTTCATCACATATGAAACTTCACGAGCTACAAATTTAAACAAATGGTCCAATTGTGTTGTTAATTCACATCAAATGTTAAATGTTCCACACTCATGTTCAGATCTATCATTTAGTACATGATAATTGACTCATGCTTAACACACACAAAAAACTTGTATCAAATGCATTAGGCTTGAATCTTGTGTTTAGCTTTGTGTGTAGTTCATAGATTTCCCCTTAACATACTTGTATTATTGTCACGAAATCACAAATCAAAACATCTTGTAATTGGGTAAATTCAATCATATTGTGGACTAATTACAACAATGGAAGAATGGTAGCAAGCCCCAATAAATTTGTTCCTGAGTAACATGGCTTCTCAGGGCAACTTAGGCCCCTTTCTTCCCGGAAGACATGGTTGTCCCCAAAGGCAACTTAAGGTCCCTTCTTTTAAAGAGATGAAAAACTTTTTGGGACCAACTATGTGCCCAAGGAAACAAGGGTTTAAATTGCTTGGGAGAGCAATCATGTTCCCCAAGAACAAATGTGTTCAAAACTTTGTGTGATCGTACCTTTTTCATATGAATTTTAATTGAAGTGTTTTTCAACTACAAAGTTGTAGTTCTCTTCGAAACCTTTCCAAATGATAGGTTGCAAGCCTATATAAAAATGAATATGAAATGGTTATGGTTACAAAAATATTCAAAACATATGTTTTCTTGGGGTACTTTAGTCCTTCTTTCAAGAAAGTTCATCATTCCATGGGGAAATCCTTCCCTTGGGAATTTTTCCTACTCCTTGTGAAAGTTACTTTTTGGGGAACTTCATTTTCTTTCTGAGGAAGTTCTCTTAATTCTTTGGGGAAATTAATCCCTTGTGTTCCCTATGCACATGGTTACCCCTAGGGAGGAACCATGTTGCCTTAGGGGGTAAGGGGCTTAAATTGCTTCAAGAGCAACCATGCCCTTGGGGAGAAGGGGCCTGCATGGCCTTGGGGAGGAACTTAAACCCCTTTTCCCCTAGGAACATGGTTGTTCCTTAAGGCAATTTATGCCTCTTGCTCCCCAAGGAACATGATTCATGGGGAACATGGTTCTATTCAAGGAAATTGATCTTGGGCAACTAACTTTAAAAAATTTACTCAAGGACAATTTTTTTCATCTATCTTGTTTGTGGATGAAAAGGAATTTAAAAAAAAAAGTTCAAACTCTAGACCTTTGTGTTGCAAGGGGGATTGAAACCAATATATTAGTTTTTTTCCTTTGAAAGTAACATTAAAAAAATAATTCAAACATTAATCATTGTGCAGGTACAGTGGAAAAATGTGAATTTTTTTTCCTTATTGGGCTCTGTATTGAACTATAATTGTGTCAAACTTGGTGTTGCATTTAACTTATTGTTAATCTTTAATGTTTGCTATTTTGGAATGAGAATATGAATGTGAGGAACTTTGACAAGGGACAACAAATTCAAAAAGAACTTTGTATTAAAAATTAATGGTTCAACTCATAAATGAGTTTTCAAAGCTAGCCCAGTAAGGTTAGGTAGGCTGAGCTTTAGCGTTTGGGTAACCCCCTCGTATGAAGAAAATGGTTGCATGGGGTTTTCGTAATAAAACTTTCCTTAAATCTACTTTGGTTGTGCTCAGGTTGCAATCCATTAGAAAGAAAATTTGATGCGAGCATTACTTTTTCAAAAATCTTGTTTATGTTTATGAACTGAATGTAAATACTATGAAAAGAAATGTACAATTGTCCAAAATATATATTAAAAAAATTAGAACCAGTTCTCTCACAACTGGTTCTGGTTCTCATTCATGTGAGAACCAGGCTGAGAAGCAGGAGGTAGGCATTCGAGAACCACCCAACACTGGTTGTTAGCAGCGGAACTAAGTTCATAGTAGTAGCACTTGGTGAAAAACATTCCTCAAAATGTGCCACCAAATGAAACCTGGACACTTTCTTTTCTCTCTCTCTTCCCCCTTCCTTACACACAATGTCAAATATTGCCAATGCTGTAGTCTCTCCCTCCCTGACATGCAAATGCCAATAATAAATTGCCTCACAGAAACAAGTGGGCTCAAGCTTAATTGGAACAGTGTTGAGTGCAAAGCCAGTTTCTTACAAACTTGTTGACATGGCTTGAGAGATCAATTCACTGTTTCTAGAGTGCCAGAAGAAGGCAGAAGGCAGAATGCTGGCCCACACTATATTATATGTGAAAGATGGGCCTCCATTAAGGATGGAGCTGAGAGTGCTTTCCCACATATTTTCAGGTATTATAAAAGAAAAGTGCAGGTCATTCTCTGTTTATGACAGGCATCTGATAAGGGACTCATGGCCAATGGGGGTTTTTCTTTTTTTAGGGTTGAAATTTCAATAGGCTAGAAGGCGAAATTAAATGGTGAATTTTTTAATTTGTGAAAAAAGGCCCTAATGTGCAAGATTTCTACAAAAGTTTCCAGCAGGTAGTCAGAGCATAAAAGGGTTCTTAAAACATTTATACTTTCAAATCTGGTCTATAGCCAAATTTGGCTAAATCTTCTTGTGGCTATAGACTATACCAAAATCACTGGTTTGGCTACACCACCACAATTGGGTGCAAAAAGAATAAAAATCCCTGCCAGTAAGTAGCCAGAAATGTAGAAGGAAATTTATATTTTTGGGGCTTGATAATTTGGTTTCTAGCCAGATTTTTCTACATCTTCCTATACACTATCACCAATTAGGCTACATTTAAAAAAAAAAAAAAAAACACTGGGGCCCATCTCCTCCTTCCCTCCCTCCCTGCAAATCCCCAAACCACCTACCTTCCTTTCCTCTGACAGTACCTACCCTTTGATTGCTCCAGGTCCAAGGCCTCATGCTTTCCATGCCCCCCTCCTACCCCCCGCCCCTCACCCTAAGTGCACTACTCATGCATAGCACTGAGCAGCAAGCTCAAAGTGAGTGATTAATGAAGGGTTCATAGGAGGGGATGTTTTGGACTGGGGCTTTTGTCACTTCTCCAACACCATGTGGAGTAAGGTGTCCCCTACCCTAGTGTTCAAAACATGGTTTCTCCAGGGTTGACTCTGTGGTATATATTTAAGTTTTAAAAAAAATTATTATATATAATTTGTAACTTTTTTGAAATTGGTTTTTTTTAATTAAAAAAAATCTCCATAAATAGATTTATTTGAAGGAAATTAGAGTCTCTTGTTGAAATATTCAGGAATATTCTATGTTTTACAAGGCATCTTCAAAATTAATTAATTATTCAACAGAGATGTGTTGAAGCTACACTGAGTGTATTACATAGGTTTGCTGAAGACATGCAATGGTAGTGAAAAGGAACCTCCTCATCAAGTGTATGAAATGGCCAGTGCCAACCAACAGCCAATCACCATACCATCTCTCGGAACGAATCTTTGTTTTCTGGTTAATTTCGGAATTTGGCTAAAAGAAAATTTAAGAAAATGTGAGTTTTTTTGGTTTTCCAGTCACCACGTATTTGGTTTTCCAATATCATACCTATGACTAATAATCAGCACTTCTTTGCCAAATATCCATTTACTTAAAAAAATCAGGTTTGACAATTTCAAATTTCAACTTCAATTGAAAAACAAGTATGCAAAAGAACACCTTGTATTCGTGTATTTGTAATAGTAAACAACCCAATGGTTTGGACAATAAACATAGTTTCAACAATTTTGGCAAATGTCAATAATTGTTTTTGGCTACACACCTTTTGCAAATTATTTTGTGCCAACCATGCGTTAGTTGCAGGTACAGTAATACAAGAATCCTTACTTTAAATCTTGTACAAAATTTCGATCTTCCATGAGTGGAAGGTCCCTTTATTTTGGCTTTAGAGGGAAAAATCTGTCAGAGAAGGTGACTGAAATTACAAAGGAAAATTTTGAAAAGTTCTTTGTTGAATGAAGAGGAGATCATCAAAGATGGGTCTCTACTTAGATTTAAATCTTGTTTGCATTGGTGTAAAGAAAATGCCAAAATAATCAGAAAATGTTTGTCCATAATGCCCTCTTGTGAAAAGAAGAGTCAGTTTTGAAGGCACTGCATTCTAGGGAGTCTCATTTGTCTGTGGTATTTTATTTAATAAATATTTTTATTTTTATTTTTCAGTTTTATGTATTTTATTCACATAAATATTTTATGTAGCTGCATTGGTGGTCAGCCCAAAAAATATTTAGCATCAATTGGTGAAAATTTGTAGAAAAATGCGAAAAAAAAATCCACAAAATTAAAAAAAAAGAATGTCAAAATGTTGGGAAATCTATCCCAAAAATTAAATTTTCTCTCTAGAGAGAGCTGGGCACACTGAAATTATCGGGCAGTATAAAAAAATTACCAAAATGCCCAAAATTATTTCTGGAGTATCAAAATTTTCCCTGAGTGCCAAAGAAAAATTGGGCAGCAATGAATTTTTAAAAAACTTTGTATCTTCCTGATCTTCCAAACTGCCCGAAATTTCTTACGCATCCTGGAAAAATTTTCTGTGAATCTTTTCAAGCTTCAGGATTTTTCAAGTTCCCTAATTAGGTGAAACCATATACTAACTCAGTTGAGGTTCATCCACAACTGAGTAAGAACAGGCATCCAGTGGATGGTGCACTTGGTGGGTGCTGGCTGGTTCATAGTGGCCCACAAAGCAAGAGAGGGTTAATGGGATACAAATATCCCCTTCTAACCCTTGATGCAAATCCAGCTTAGAAGATGTGATCTCAGGAGTATGAACAAATTCTCATGCATCCATCAAAGTTAATAAATAGCAGTTTGAGAGACTTTGATTCCAGTCTTCCTTCATGCAATTGAAGATGTGCAAGTTGTCAGAACCAGTGTGTTGTCTGCTCAAGCGGTATGAGACAAGCTGGGTATAGATTGCTCCTAATAAATTATATATACATATGGGTAGTAGGGTAGAGCGGCCCATCATCGATCACTAACCTCTGACTGATCACTTTGGCAAATCTTTCTCAATTCTTCTCCATTTTGAGTGATTTTAAATGTTATAGGAGTGCCTTCTCAAGCTCTACAAATCATCTTTGAAATGCAAAGCCAAAGGAGCAACAAAAAAAACAAGAGCAGTGAAGAAAATAAGTTTTTTTCGAGTTGCAAAACATGTTTTTTTTTCATTAATTGTTTTTTTGGACCCCTCTTACTTTATCAGTGCATAACTTTCTCATTTTTTTTGGTTCAAATTGAGTAATTTAAATTGCTTTGAAATCATCATCTTAAGCTGTACAATCATCTTGTAACTCTAAAGGCAACAGAGTAAATTCGTATTTTTAGTGCGATAGATGCATCATGAGGAGGGCTCCATGTACTCTTCAGACAACATAAACAATTGGACCCTGCTGCAAAAATGGTGAGCAAACTTTACCTTAAGTGATCACTCATGTTTAGTGCAATAGATGCGTCATGAGGAGGGCTCCATGTACTCTTCAGACAACATAAACAATTGGACCCTGCTGCAAAAATGGTGAACAAACTTTACCTTAAGTGATCGCTCATGGGCTGTTTTACCCTATATCTGGGTAAATTAAGACTTAGAGGTCCAACACTAGTCACAACAACATCACAACCCTATTTCTTCTCTAGTAGTTTATCTTAAAATTTTAATAATAAGTTGACCAGGTTTCCATAACCCATTGCTGCTAGTGTCGCACTAATGTGGCAGCATGCCATCGGACAAGAGCTCCCCAGGACAAGAGCTCCCCAGTTATATCACATATATCCTGCTGCATGTTGACATTCTCATACCTCCTTAATAGCTTTTTGCATGGTCTTGGTTGTTGGTTGGCTGAACCTCATAACCTGTGTCCCATAACCAAGAAGCTCAGTGCTCCTGCACAATCAGTTATGTCCAGTTACTGGCTTGAGTGTGCTGGTTACTGTGAATAGTTAAGGTGCTTATGTGCTGAGACTATCCATGACAAGATGAGCCCCTCGACTATTCACAGTAACCAACACACTCTTGCATGTTACCTAGTCTGGATCAATTATTGCTTGATTGAGTTCCTTTGTTGGTAACCTCCAAGCTAGGCCCACAAATCTGTCCAGCAAATTCTCAACACATATAGAAGGAACATACTGACAGAAGCCAGTGCAGCTGAATTTGGGCTCTTTTTGTCCCTTGTGGGATTTGAGCCCAGAGCTTCTCGGTTTATGCACAAGAGGTGTTGTATACAAGTATATGCTTCACTTATTACTGGGTCATATTTCATGGATTTGCAACTCTGCCTGGGATCAGGATTTTCTTTTAATTTCCTCGTCCCCTGAGTTATGTGACCTAGCCACACTGGTGATCCTTCACAAGTGGAATTAGCCAAATTTGGTTGTAGGTCAAAGAGGAAAGGAAAGCATAAAATGTAGAATCCTGCTATATTATGGCCACCTGCTGGAACCTATTGTTGGATTATGGTGATTGAAGAACAACAAATCTCAAAGTTGGGTGATTTTGGCACTTTTTTTCCCACAAAAATCCAAAGGGCACTTCATATTATTGAAAATGGTGTTTCCAAAGGCATCCACTTCAGAGGCCACATAATTCACCATAAACCACTATTGTTTCAACACTACAAGAAAATTGCATACTGAACTTTTACACTTCAATTTTGGCATAACCTAGCAACCTTTTTTCCAACTTCAAAAACTAAATACTTAACACTCTAGAAGTTGAATAGAGTATGAGTAATTATCACAAAAGTAGACTTGCCCATTAGTATCATTCCAGAATTTCACTTTGGTGTGGGTACCTGTTCCATAAAAATTGGTTATCAAAAATAAAATCTAGAAATAATATTTAGTTATGGTATGAGGGTAAAAAGGATGCGTAGATATGATAAATAAATAATGACCTTGTGGGTCCTATGAATGAGGAATTTTTTTGACTTAAAAAGATATTTTGAATTCATACATGGGCTAGTTAATTATTTTAGTTTAGGCACACATTTCATACATGCTGTTATTGACAATGGGCAGTTTTATGTCGAAATATTGATTTATTTCCAAAAAAAAGAGGTTTGCTAGTCCCAAATTGAATATTTTAGAATTTGTACAGCAAGAATAATTACACAAATTGCACCTTATATTTTGAATTTATAACAATTATCTAGTGTTTGGGATAGGATTGCCATAGGTCGTGAGTTTAATTCTGAAGGATTCCAGCAACTAGCATTAATATATTATTTTCTTTTCAACCAAACCTTTTTGAGAATAATTTTAACACCAAAAATCAGTTGCAAAACTTGACCTCACGTGTTAAAAATTGCAAAATTCTAAGGAAGAAGATGCCAAATAATATAAAGGTTCATCCATGGAAAGGATAAATATTTTACAAAACTATTACATAGCATCATCTTATAGGTCTAAACTTAATGAATGAAAAATACCTTTAAACCTAAATGAAAGAGAGAATCATTCATCCTTTGTTTTTTCCCAGGTATTTAAATTGTGGGCAGAGAGCATTGGGCACATTCTCATTTTTCATTCTCATACTTTTTATTCTTTTTTCATAAGATTTATAAGGGAACTTTCATGTGTAACCATTTTTGATATAATAAATCCATGTATGGTTTTGGTTGTGAAAGTGTTCAAAAGGGAGGACTCGTGTGGACTTGGTGAACAATCCCCATAAGGCAAGGCCTTTATATGTTTTGATGAGCTCCAAATATTCTTAAGAATTTTTTTTTGGCAGCCTAAGTAGTGATCATCATTAAGAAGATTTAGGCACATCTGGCTATAAACCAAATACAAAATACAAATCTTTACTCATCCTTGTATATTGTTGACGACACACTGAAAACCAATTATAGAAATTTGTTGATTTTGTATTTATTTAGTTATTTTCTTCTGACTTCTAGTGAATGAAACTGACATCCAAATGATGATCCTTTTGGTTTTTCGAATTTTTAATTTGTAAATTGCTACGTGTGAAATTTCAGGAATAAAAGAAGAGGCCAATGAACTCCAATTGGGTTAACCCCCATAAAGATCAAAAACTTAGACACATGGGTGATCCTTGCCCAAGAAATGTAAAAGTTTTCATCTCTCTTGTGTTTGTGCATGTTATGTGAATTTCAATTTGTTCAATTAAGCTTCTTGTTAGAAGGAAATTATTTTGAAAATAACCTCCCAGGTCCAGACCCATCCTAGGCTTACATACCACTTGTTTGTGTGCATTATTTCATATGTCAGCAATGTGTATCTAGTTTCAATTGGGAATTTTTCACTGGTAGGTCATTTATAGGTGCCTAGTACCTACCCCCCTTGTGCGTGCATAATAGTATGTCAATGTGAATCCAAGTTAGGTACCTATATCATGTTGAAAAAGCAAAAGAAGAGGGGCAAAAAAAAAAGGTTGGTCCTTCCTTCTGTCACTACTTGCCAGGGATGTTTGGATGAAGGAAGGCATCATCATCATGTGTTGGGTGATGACAGCTATAACAGATACAAAATTCAAACAATGGTGGCAGAATAATGGAAGGGATATGGTTCGGATTTGGTTCTTCTTGGACTTAGAATCTGAGTGTGAATTATATGCCCTCACACCACTTGGGGTTGAGATTTGTGTCATACCCCTTTTGATCAAAGGTGGGGTGGGATGATTTGGTGAGTGTTAGTTAGGGCTGGTGTTGCGTGCATATGCAATCCGAGTGTGACTGATTGTTGCAAGATCAGGAGGAGAATAATGGAGTGGAGAGTTGCAGGTACATAAAAGCCAAACAGATACAAAATTTGTTCAAGCATATTCTGTCTACTAACAAAGTTCACTTTCTTTCCTATCTTCAAGGTTATTACTCAAACTCAAATGAATGAGTCTGTTCAATTGTGCTCCTTAAAAAAACACCCAAAAAATGAACCATAACATAGGGGTTGGAAAACTGGATCCGATATAAACAGACCAAACTTGAGTGGATTGAGAGCTCTGCAAATTGGAGCTTCCATGTATTACTTACAAGTACCTAACTAGCCTACCAGCTACAGGTCACTGAATCCCTCGTTTTTGTTGGATCCCTAATGTCCTTCCTCAACACGATGTGAAGAGGAGCTGAACACAGCAAACCATATAGAGTATTATCTGCACTTACGACTACAGTAGTACTCGTATACCAGCATCAACACCTGGTCCACCCACTCACACTTTTTGATTTTTGGATCAAAAGTTGTTGTCAAGTAACACTTAAAAATTTGACAAATTTTAGAGCTCCCACCCACTCTCATGCATGCACAATGGGTCAAGTGAGTACAAGGGTCACTCACTTTACTGCATGGAAGGAAGTAAGTGTTGGTACATGTGGGTACATGAGCAAATATATGGCAAGCACACCATCAACATCACAGCTAGCTATGATAAGAGGTATATATTGTTTGGCTTGATGTGCCACTGTAAATCAACAAACGATTGCTAAAGATGAGAGCATAGTGGTCGCGAATCCAATCCTCTTGTAATTCAATGCAAGACAGTTTTAAACAGTGTTGTGTGCATAATAGTAATGGCACCAAACCCCCACTGGTTATCAGGTTGGTTCTTTGGACTAGATAACCAGTGAAAGCAGGCTGGTTACGGGAAAAAGTTGATCCACATGAGCAGCGAGACTTTTTCTCATAACTGGCCTGCTTGAGCTATGCTATGAGACATAACCAGTGAGCCATAAAATGTCACCAGACAGAATGACATAGTGCATGGGTGGGATTTGAAAGGGTCTTTAACATTTTTCTACTTTCATATTTTGGATATCTCCAAATTTGACAAAATATACTTATCAACTATTG
This sequence comes from Sphagnum contortum, assembly GCA_963920785.1. Classification (NCBI taxonomy): domain Eukaryota; kingdom Viridiplantae; phylum Streptophyta; class Sphagnopsida; order Sphagnales; family Sphagnaceae; genus Sphagnum; species Sphagnum contortum. Next base: position 8,534,068 of record OY987282.1, read on the forward strand.
CTACTTGACCAACATCACTAAATTGGGGAAGGAAAAAAAAAAGAAACTGCACTGAGAACTGGAGGTTGTTTAACTCTGACTTTTTTTAAAGTTAGTTTTTTTTTTTCCAAAAACCAAAACTTGCAGGCTTTTTTTATTTTAAAATTTCAAAGAAGACTGGACCTAGACTTTATTAACAAAAATCAAATACCCACATGACATTTGTGTTTCTCTAAATTATGAGACCCAAAGTGAACAGATGGAATTTGAACTTATGTGTTTGGTTGCTTTGCTTCTCTATTAAAACAGTTAAATATTGTAAGTAGTGTTTTCATAGATTGCTTTTCAAGCAGTGCAAGGGATGCCAGAACTGACCTCCAAATCATTGCTCCTAACAGACTAGGTATCCCCCACCCAACAAAAGCTCAGCTCCTTTGTTGAGAGAAAGGTCACCTGTCTGAACTGACTAACAAACAACAAACCCTACAGAGGTAACAAAAGAATTCAGATTTATAAGAGTTCTGTGCAGTCACTACTTTTCTTGAGCTATGATAAGCTTGGCACCCATTTATAGTCTTTTGTGATTGATGATTTGAGAATAATGCATTGGCAATTGAGAGCAAAGAGAGAAAAAAACAAAAGTGGATGTTAGCCATGAATGTACATATTATTTTGTTGCAGGCATATTTTCATATATATATATCTATCTCTCAACAGCAAACAGAATGCTTTTATAGCACTCCAAACCAGGGATTAAATTATTTTCTTAAAAGGGAAAATATTGCCACTCTGGTTGATTATTTTTTTGGAAAATGGACATAAAAGAAAAAGTGCTTTTTGGGTTTTCCAAATCACCAAAATTTCAGAAATTGAAAAAATAATCTCCAGATTTTTGTATTAAGTTCCCCTAGAAAGCAAACAATTTTACTTTCATTTTTTGTGCATAGCTCAATTTGGTTTAATTGTCTTATGAGTGGTTGCCACTTCAGCTACGTTACCAACATTGGATTTTTTTTAAAAATAAACTAAAAACATAAAACCTAAAATTTAAACCCTAAATCCCAAAATCAAAACTTTAATCCTAAACCCTAAACTCAAAACCTTAAACCCTAAACCCTAATATTTTTGTGTGGGTGGACAAAACCCTTGGCATAAGGTTTTGTAAGTGCTGGAGGGAGGCTGTTGTTTGCATGATGGAACTAATTAAAGTTTTGTCAAAACAAAAAGAAATTTGTCCACAGTGACTACCAGTCTGAACATCTGATAGATGTGCAGGAGGTCTAATCTTGTATCAGAGTGGGAATTTTGTAAGGCCTTCTGGCTTGTTCTGCACAGGACAGGAATGCAGTGCATTTCCTTTCTGCTCTGCTCTGCAGTGGATATTGGGTTACACAGAAAGTCACTTACAATTGACATTATGTTGCATCAGGCAAAAGTGCTCTTTTTCATGTGTTGTGTAGGATTTAAGAAGCAAAAGAAAAGAATAGAAAAAAAAAAAAAAGGGTACTTAGTTCTAGTCACCTATTTGGGCTGCTCTATTCAAGGGTCAGAGTTGAAAAATCACAATCCCTAAACTTTAAACCCTAATCCAACAAAGATGTTGGAAACTCACAAACCTTAAACCTTAAACCCCAAAACATGAAAAACCCTACTTAAATGAATAAGTAACAAGTTAGTTCCCAATAAAATACACTACCTGTGAGGTATATTGATTTTTGAGATGTAAGCTGGTAAGGGCTTTACATACCAATTTGAAAATTTTACCTATATCAGCTAGTTAAAGGTACATAAGCTTCAAAGAATTTGCAAACGGTATGGGCACATATAGGCTTTGCCCAATTGTAAATCGGGGTAAATGTAAATGATCAACATTTATCATTTACCTTACTTTTACCCTAAGGATACAACTAGGGTAAATTGAGGGGTGAAAGTTGGGGCGTGAAATTTTTTAGGAGAAATTGGAATGTTTTGTAATGTGTGTAAAACTATCGCACATTAGTGAGTGGGGAAAGAGAAATTAGTTGTGCAAGTAGCATTGCAAATGTGAACACATGACATTCAAAACATGGAGTAACAGAAAAACTAAAAAAATAATAAAAGTAATGGTCTAGGACTTTTAGTTATACATTCATGGCATTCCTATAATGACACAAATGGTAGTTGAGTGTAAAGAAGCTACAAGAATATAAAAGCAATAGTGGTTGCTCAAAGATAATTAATGCAATAAATGGAAATACAATGCAATAAGCCAAAAAGAAAACTATATAGTCATCATTAGTCAACAAGGGGTGTGTCGCACTACGGCCTTGTCAATTTACATTATATCTTAAGGCAAAAGAATAATTATGAAAACGCAAATATTTGACCATGCAAAAATATAATCTTCTAAAAATCTGCTAAAAGACACCCAAATCCTTCAAGGTATTATAACTCTATTATAACTAATCTCAAGTTTCAACACAAGCCAAAATATCATCTTTCAAAAATCCTCATATAAAAATAGACCTAATATCTACCTATAGGGGCCAGAATCCCTTCAGCTACTATACTCGAGAATGAATCTAAACACGATATCCTTGCCTTGGTAGACCAAGGCCAACAAATCCACTCTAATAGAAAGCTCTAAATTGTTTTTTTTAATTATTTTATTTGTGAAATAAATGTTCCACAGTTGCTTTTTTTGAGAATCTAACCAAATCTTATTGATTAAAAGGTTAATATGTGTAGACTAAGGATGTAAATATCACCAAATATCATGTATGTTGGAGTGTTTTTTTGGGGGTGAATTTTTCACCACTTGGCAACAAAAAAATAAATCCAGTGCAACAAAGGATTTTGGTGAAAAAAACAGCAAAGCTGCCAGATTTTGAGGATTTATTTATTTATATTTATATTTATTTGAAATTGCCATATTTCAACAAAAGGGTCCAGCAGGTTGCCAAAATATTTCAGACTTCTTTAGTTTTCTACTTTTCTCTCCGACCTGTAGCCAAATTTGACTAATTCCTCTTGTGGATGATTGCCATTCTGACTACATCATGAAATTGAAAGGAAAAAAAAAAAAAAAAAAAGCCCCTCACATGTTGATGATTATCTCTTTTGATCTGTTGAATTAGGTGGAAGGACTGGGTACATTTAGATTATGTTTTTCAAAATGGTTGTAAAAAAAGGTAACCCTAATCCTAGGATTTAGGGTTGGGATAATTGTGTTGTAAAATATTCAAATTCCATACCTGTTTGGATCTCTCCCTAATTTTGGCCCTGGAGATGTTTCCTACAAGCATTTTCATTGGTATATTTCCAAGTGTTAAAGGTTGAATAATGTTAAGAAATCCTTACTCCTGAATCCTGACTTGGAGCATTTTTTAAACTGGGGAAGTTTCGCCAAAAAAGACAAATTCAAAATTCAAAAAATAAGTAATTTTCTGGAGGTTTTTGGTTTCCAGAAGTGAGTTGGGGGGAGAGGGGGGGGGGTGTAAAATATGCAGATTCATTCATATAATTGGTTTTCATTTCTGTGGCAAAAAAATATGGAAGGATAATTAAATAATTTTACTTAATTTTTTTATAACCATATTTGGCTAAACTTTCTTAGGGATGATTTCCACTTTGGCTACAAACAAAAATTCCTTGAAAAAAAACGCCAGCCCTGAGTCATGGCCCTTACAGGAGTACTAGTTTTGACTGCACTCACACCTGCTCAGAATTTAAGGGTAAGGCAATTCTTCTGTTGCCTCATGAGCATTGAAGAGGGACCAATTAACTGCCTCAATGATCAACTTACAACCTACTACTCTATAGGTAAGGTGACTGACTCAGAGTTTTTTTTTTTTCTTTTCAATTTTTTATGTCCAAATTTTTGCGAGATTTTATAAAAATTATAAAAATTAGTCAAAATTATCATAGACCCAAAAAAAAAAAAAAAAAAAAAAAATCAAAATTTTCCCAATTTCTTTATCGAAAAATGGCGAAATTTTGCCAGAAAACAATTTACTGGACCTTCACGGATTGTGCAATTTAAAAGTCTGTTTTACTTTAGAAGGCCCTATAGAAGGAAAGAATAGTGTTCTGTAAGGCCCACAGAAGGGGCGTTACCAAAATAAGGTGCCCGCCCAAGGTCACAGCTCAGGGCCACGCCAAATTCTGGTAATGCCCCCATCCAAGGGCCTTACCATATAAAATGGCATGTCAAAGATTTGCAGAGAACTTTTATCATGCCCAAAAAAACACAGCAGGCCCTTACGAAATGTGTACGGGACCCTACGAATGCACAGAGAAAATCCTCTAATAGGCCATTATGTATAGGGGAAGGTCAGCTGCAAAGGGCCTCCCCTAATTTTAGGGTTGGAAAAGGCTTCCTGCTCCAAATGGAAGGACATTAAACAGCCCCTGTGAATTTTGCAGGTGTCAGTGCAGTGCTCTGTTGCAGTTGTGCAACGTGCATGCATGTCCTGCATGAGGAAGAGACATGTATTGCTTGCTTAAGAAAACAATAAAATTGGTTCTGCATGTCCTGCATGAGGAAGAGACATGTAATGCTTGCTTAAGAAAACAATAAAATTGGTTCTTCATGTCCTGCATGAGGAAGAGACATGTATTGCTTGCTTAAGAAAACAATAAAATTGGTTCTGCATGTCCTGCCACTTACTTATGGGCAATTTGGAACCCAGCATCAAACCAGTACCCTAATTCTGCCACATATGGCCTTTCTTTAGTTTAACTTTAGCTACTTTTCTATTAACCTCAGTTCAACCTTGCTTTGATGACATAACCATGTCAATGTTGTGCATGATGCAGTACTAAGACCCACAAAGTTTTGTAAGGGATTTTGAATGTCCTACCTAGCTGTAAAGGTTGTCGCCTAATTTAACGGACATAGCCCCTGAAAGAAAGGGTTGGCCTGGAAATTAGTAGGGGAGGCCCTTGTGAGCAGGCCAGACCTTCACTACCATAAAGTAGCAAACAAAAAATTTCATTTGCATGGCAGAAGGTTTGCATGTGTTATGGCTGAAGGTCTGTTCAATGGATGAAAGTAACTTCTGTGCCAGGATGTGCATTCATCAAATACAAATGAGGGGAAAGAAAAAAAAAACCCCCCTTGGAAAAAGGGGCAGGTAGTGAGTTCTTTTTGTGGGGAGGGTGGCAGGAGCCCAGGTAAGTAATTTGCCAGAGATTGTGCAAATCTGGAAGTAATTAAAAACTAGTCAAGGTCCAATACTAACTGTCCACAAACAAACAGAAGTAGTAATCACAGAAGCAGTCAGGGAGAGTTTTGGTAAGTGAAGACTCAAGAGTGAAAAATTTGGCAGCCCTGACTGACTGTGCAACAATAATTTGGCAGATCCAGGGAGGGAAAAAAAATATTATGTAGGCTGGGGCAGCAGCAGCAGCCAAATGGCAGCCAAGCCTGCCAGGACCGCGCGGACGGACGGACGGACGGACAGACAGACGGACGCACGGGCAGGACCCCGCTGGCGGGCTGGATGGCGGGCTGGCGGGGGAGCGCAGCGGGGGGAAGAAGAACTTGTAGCGTTACTTTTACTGACGACATTTCGCCAAAAAGCGAAATTAAAGATTCAAGATTCGAAAAAGAAGTGAATTTGGAGGTTCTCAGTCGCCAGAAGTGCGAAAACAAAAAAGCTTAAAAATCGCCAGATGTAATATTTGGTTTTTCATTGTGTATTCCTGAAATATAAAATGCTGATTAAATATTTGTACTTACTTAATTTCTGGTTTATAGTCAGAATTGGCTAAATATTGCTAGGGATGATCGCCACTTTTTTTGTTCTTTTTTTTACATCTTTTTGTCGATGATCGCCACTTTGGCTATAAATAAAAATTCCTTTAAAAAAAACATTGAGAAGAAGATGGTAGGTCCACACTTGGCGAACTGTCTTTTCAGCAGCGTTAGCCATAGCCACCATCTCTGCGCACTGGACCCTACCATCCGCTAGCTCACCGCTAACAGCTTCGGTCACCGCCGTTGGCACAAGCGAGCGAGCTCGCCTGAGGGAAACAGATGCATGGCGACTGCGAGCCTTTGCACAACTTTGGTTGCGCCCATGCCGCATAAAACTCGCCGCGGCATTCATGTCTTCACAATAACAACAACAACTACTACTACTACTACTCCTCCTCCTGCTGCTGTCGTTGTTGTTGTTGGAGTACTAAGACGTTACTACACCTCCTCAGCCAGCCGCACAGTTACATAGAGTATGTGACGTGATCACAACAACCTAATGGAAAACCACTGACATAGGGCAACAGCAGGCTAGCATCAGGCTATGCTAGCCTGCTGCCTCGGCTTTGGCGGTCCTAGTCATGGCCGCCTCCTGACTGACGTTGACGTGTAGTAGACTGTAGGAGGAGGAGGAGGAGGAGCAGCAGGAGCAGCAGCTGCTTGCGGGCTCCTCCAGCAGATGAGCAATCGAAATTGTGGACATGTATAAATATAGAAAAGGAGGTGTGAGCAGTCAGAAATATGTGATTTGATGGAGGATAGTGGTGTCATTATAGCGTGAGCTTCTTGCAGCTGCTAAGACTCCAGTTGTTGTTGTTCGCCCATAACTGCTGTGCTGCGATCCTGCTGCCGTGAGTGAGTGGTCATTCCTGTATTCGTCAAGTGTGAGTATTTTTAGCAGAAATTGTTGTAACGCTTGTGGTCAGTGTCACGTAATGTACGCTGATCCCGCAGTCCGGTAACGTCTGGGATCGGTTTTTCTTTGCCTGGAGTGCAGCAGTTATCGGTTCTAGTCTCGGGAAGCACGAAAAACCAGCTGGGGCCCAGTCTGGGAGCCGGCCGGCTGGCTGGCTGGCTGGCTGGGGCAGAGCTCCGCTCGCTTAGAGCTCGCTAGCTCTTGTACTCTCCCTTAAAAGGAGATCAGCAGCTCTGTTGTGCTGTCGAGTTTGTTTAGTATCGTAGTTTGGGGGTGAAGCGCGAGGAGCAAGTTTTTGTTGAACATTGCGGTTTTTTTTCAGTCTTGGTCGAGGTGGTTGCAGCTTGTGATCAGTCGGAAGTTGTCATTGCTGCCAGAGCATCGATTTTTCGGAGTGGGTCGGACCTTGCAGGAGTTGCACTTTTTTCTTTGTTTTCTTTTGGGTCGTTGCTTGCTTCCAGGTGGTGAGGAGAAACGGGTCTTGAAGCTGCTGCAGCAATGACGTTTAATGGATCAGGTGGATTACCATGTGAGGAGCAGTTTACGGGCCGGTTCCAGAAGATGAATGCGGAGCTGCAGCTGGGCGCGCCCAAGAAGTCGGTCATGCCATCGCTCGACCGCGTGGGATCGGATCATCAGCACGATGCAGGACAATTGAGCGGGGATCCGGAATCAGGCCATCATGATGCAGCAGTGGATCATCACCTGCAAGCTGCTGGCTCCTACAAGTCTCAGGGATCCCAACTTCTGGTGTCCAGACAGACGGTTCATTGCGTCGGTCAAGGTCGAGATCACTCGAGACTTGCTTTTACACCCACCACCCCGCGCTCGCTCTTTCATGAAATTCGCCACTCTAGGATCAGAATTTGCACGCGTCCAAAAGCTTCGGGGATTAGTTCTTGGCGGGAATCTGAATTGGAGCAGAAAATTTGCTTACAACCCCAAGTCCAGGATCAGCAGTAGATTCGCCAAGTCTGTAAATATCTCTAGACTGATCATTTGCCGTTTGCAATTGTTGTGCGTGTTTTGTTGTTCATCTTGATCTGCATGTGCGCAGATGCTTGGTGGGAGGTGGGCTTCCATTTCATTGCAGCAGTCAACAATGCCTTCATCCTGGGCTTCCCAGCTCTCATCATGGCGTATCTGGGTTGGGCAATGGGCTCCATCTGCCTCATCGGAGGCGGCATCATCTCCTTCTACAACAACTGTTTGCTGGGCAGTCTTCACGAGACTGGCGGCAAGCGCCACATTCGTTACCGTGATCTTGCAGGCCATATCTATGGTAAGGGTATGTACAGAGCAACTTGGTTTGTGCAGTACTTCAACTTGAGTATTGCAAACATCGGAACCATCATTCTCGCTGGTGAAGCTCTCAAGGTACCCAGTTTCCTTCCTTCCTTCCTTCCTTTCCTTCCCTTCCCTTCCTTTCATCGAAGTCCTTCCACGTCCTCTGTAGCTCTGAAAACTCAATCACATCTGCTGCTGGAACTTGCTTCGAATTCTGGTGTCATCCCTTAGGGTCTCTTTCCATTAGGCTGCTCTGATCACAGTGTGATGTGATCACGGCAGCACAATGGGGGCCTTGTTTCTTGCTGCAGGGCCATTGGCTTTCCATTGGAGAGCTGCAAGTCTGTTGAAAATATGTAACTTTGGAAACACATGTTCTCTTTTTTTTTTTTTAAGTGACAGATGTCAGTCACTGCATGGTGAGTCACAGTTTGGCTCATAGCTCTCAGAGCTCCTGCAATTTGTCAATGCTTGACCAGTAGAGCTGTGAGATTAACTGTGAGCACACCTAGTTGGAAAAACCTGAATGAAAAGCTGTTGTGATCACAGCAGCCCAATGGAAAGATGTCATTAGGACCTCCTCCATGAACATTCCACACAGATGATCTTCTTCTGGTAGTTAGCATGATGGAGTGATCTAGTGCCTTGGATCGACATGCAAGAAGCAATCAGGTCAGCATTCAGCTTTGGAAGAAGAAGAAAGGAGGCTGAAGAAAGACTGTTGTTGCTCATCAGGTGTTGTGATCATGAGGGGGGAGCTAGGGGGTACCTACACTCCTACTGAACTGAGTTATATTTTGTTGCTGGATGGTAATAATTGGGGTCAACCTTGGGTTAATTGCAGGCAATATGGGGGGCATTCAGTGATAACACAAGCGTTAAGCTGGCTGGTTGGATTGTGATTGCGGGCATCTGTTTTGGCTTGTTTGCCTTTGTGGTTCCCAATTTACATGCCCTGCGATTCTTCTCCACCTGTTCACTGTTTCTGTCTCTTATCTACACCTGCATAGCCATAGCTATCGCCTTTTCAGATGGTATGTATGTTGTTCTTGCTCCCTTGTCTCAGTCTCTCTGGACATCTCTCTCTGTCCTGCTTCATGTAGAGACAGCTTTTTGGCTAGCTGGGTTTCTCACATTTCTCAGCTAAACCCAAGTGTGAACTGAATTGATGTATGATTATCAATCTAGAACTCAAAACTTCCCTTCGAACATCTTGAGGATACAACCACCTTGCTTGTCCCAGTGCGAGAGAATCAGCTTCTTAGTGGCTTTATACCCAAGGATAATGTGGGAGTGTACATACACAGGTCTAAGAAGTGCACCCAGGGACTACTCACTCAAAGGAACAAAAGCTGATAGAACATTCAATGCAATTGGAGCTCTAGCTACAATTGCATTTGCATACAACACTGGCATTCTCCCTGAAATGCAGGTATGTTGGCACTCAACTGTCCTCAGGATGATGCAATTGCTTCTACTTCTGGGGAAGAGTGTATGGCAAGAGTATTATATGTTCAATGTGGGAACATCAGCTTATTGTTGAAGAACTAGGGGTATGGCAGGATCCTGCCTGCCTACCAGGGTTTAACACAAATTTTGGTATTTTGCATTGCATTGCAGTCGACAATAAGACAGCCAACAACTACAAACATATATAAGGCTCTTGGAATGCAATTCACAGTTGGGACTTTCCCTTTCTTAGTGCTCACCTTTGTTGGCTACTGGGCTTACGGGAATGCTGCCAATCCTTACTTGTTGCTCTCCCTTGGTGGCCCAAAGTCTTTAGTCACCATTGCCAATGCTGCTGCCTTCTTGCAAGCTATTGTCTCTCTCCATGTAAGTTCACATGATCCTCACTACTGATGCCCCAAAGAAAACTCTTCTTTTTTTGTACATATTGGAATCATACTTGCATTATTATACAATGCATACTCAGGACAACAACATCTTCTTCTTGTCTCTTTGCAGAGGACTAGATGGAGTTTTCTCTAACTTATAAAAGTGGGCTGCTGCTGCTGCCACTGCTTGCTTGTGTGTACAGATCTATGCAACACCAATGTATGAGTTCATGGACACATACTTTGCCAGGAAGGATCAGAGCGATTGGTCTCTTCACAGTATGCTTGTGCGCTTCATCACCCGAGGCACCTACATCACTGTCAGCACATTCCTTGGAGCTTTGCTTCCTTTCTTTGGGGACTTCATCGCCCTCACTGGTGCCATGGCTGCCTTCCCCCTCGAGTCTGGCATCGTCCACCACATGTACCTCAAGGTCTCTTAATCTCACCCTGGAATAATGCCCCCCTAAAAAATTCCATAGTCTCTTTCTCTTAAATCCCAACAGCTCAACACTTGTACCAAAGTCTAGACTCACTGTTGCAACTTATATTGTATTGTCATCAAGAATACTAATCTCATTGCTGGGACAATTAGCTGCCAGGGTTATAATGATGTCGATCAAACTTAAGACTATGTATGTAGGGAGTCTTGATGGTGTGGGGGCAGTGAATTGTTATATGAACTGGCAGTAACTTGATGTCAGCTGTAATTTGTTGTGACATGATTGAAAGTTGGGTTTGTGGGAAGCTGAATTTCTGGAACCTAAGATGTTTTTGATTAATGTGTTGTGACATGGTTGAAAGTTGGGTTTTTTAGGAAGCTGAAATTATGGAACCCATCAAGATGTTTTTGATTCATTTGTTGTGACATGGTTGAAAGTCAGGTTTATGAGAAGCTGAATATAGGGAACTCATCAAGATGTTTTCAAGTAAATTTGTTGTGACTTGGTTGAAATTCACTTTTGGGAAGCTGAATTTATGGGAAGTTCCCATCAAGATGTTTTTGAGTATATTTGTTGTGACATGGTTGAAATTTGGTTTTTGGAAGCTGAATTTATGGAAGTTCCCATCAAGAAGGTTTTGAGTAATTTGTTGTGACATGGTTGAAATTTGGCGTTTGGGAACCTCATTTTATGAAAACCAATGAAGATGTTTTTGAGGAATTTGTTTTGACAATTTGAAATTTGGTTTTTGGGAAGCTGAATTTTACAGAACCGATAAAGATGTTGTGATGCTTTGAGCTAATGGTTTTTTGTGGCAATGTGAGTTTGCAGGTGAAGGGGAAGGGTTTCAGCACATGGAGGCTAATATGGCACTGGTTAATTGTAGTTATTTCAGCAGTGCTGACGATAGTCACTTGTGTAGCTGCAGTTCATTACATCATCTCTGATTCAACATACTACCATGCTTTTGCTGACATATAAAAGCTTGGCGGCAGTTTGCACGATTGCAAAGCAAAGCTTGCATGAATGTAGCAGCTAGCATTAGCATTACCCTTCCCAGGGGTACATGAACAAATTACAAGACAAGGTTTCACCCAGTCACTTTTTTGCTACAGATTTCATACACATGTGCTGCGATATGATAGAAACCCACACACAGATGCCTGACGGAATTCATCAGATGAAAGACATTTTGATTGATTCCACTACAAATTGCTCCAATGCTTCATAATTAAAGCTGGAGAACTAATTTTTGTAAAGTCCTGTTCCCTTGAATGTGTGGGTCAATTTCTATTTCTATGTGTGCTTCAGTGGGGAGTTGCATTATAGGCTATGATCATTTATGAGGAGATGATTGACTTGCAGACAATACCAATCACAGCATCCTGAGACTAGTTTTCTAAACACCTCACCCTTTGTGAAGGAGAAATTCCTTTTCTAAATACACCAGAAATTTCTGGCTATTGCTTTCCGCTAACTTGGTCTTACACACAAATATCAGCTACAATAAGAGAAGCTCCAACAACACTGTATTTGAGCATCATTAAATATTTTACACGTCCAAAGTGGAGTTTTAAATCTTCTCTAGCCCCACACATAAACACCATAAAATACCCTGAACAAAGTATCGAAAAAGAGAGATTACATGGATGTTTCAACACCTAGGACAACCATTAAAACTAACCATAGGCATTTATTTTTATTGAGTTGCCCTTGCCCTTATTTGCACACATTCATCAACCTAAAAGAAAATTTCACTACTTTAGTGTGACAATTCATTCAGAATTTAATGTGCTGAATAACTTACTACTATTGGAGCCACTTATGCACTGTGCATTAGAAACTTGTAATGGCTTAGCTCAATTATGGATCAACTCCAACTGAGCTAATGTAATGTTCCAATCTTAATTTATCTTTTAAAAGACAGGTCTTGAAGGTATGTAGTTAGGATAATAGGTGATTACTATGTAACTTGATGCTTGTAGACTAATGGGCTGTTAGTAAGGAGGCATAAAACCAGAACCTGTGCTAATCATAGTGGTTAACTAATGAATGGAACCCAATTGGAATAGCCAAATTTACCCAAATAAAACACATTTATCTGGAAATTTCCAATTTTTTTTGTTGGAAAAACTTCAAAATTTGTTGGAACAAATCACTGGTTAAGTCAGTGATTAAGCCTAAGCTTCAATGTTGAGAAGTCAAGGCTCCCTCTGAGCTTCTGAACTTAGACAATTTTAATGGCTCTTGACGTTACGAAAACATTTCACAAGTACAACAATGGAGTTTTGGCTTTCTGGACAGAGCTGCAAGTTTTGTGCAGCTGTGCTGGCGAGCGCGAACCACACCACCTGGGCAAGTGCCTTGATCTTCTTGAGTGAGGCCTCTTTGAGGTTACATTTAACCAATGAATTTTTTTATTTTTCTTACTCTGACACCCTGATTATGTCAAAGGACATGATATTTATAATGTTTTAAAACAACCCATAAATGATTATATTTGTAGTGTTTAAAAGCAACCCATAAAGGATTGGGATTTTGTACCAATATGTGGTGTGCTATGTCGATACTACCTTGGTATTTAGACTAATAGTGATTATAGTATCAAGAAATTGATCATATTGATATAACTTTGTTATAATATTCTTATGATATCTTGTTACTGCATATGGTTGTCCAACGGTACCTCTATCGGTATTTGACATATTTAGTACGTAGCTACTTTATGTACAGATTGAGAGTTGAGACAAGTGTTGGTTACTTATTGCTTGTTGTGTTTAGGGTTTTTTTGTGTTGATGACCTTGAATATTGAAATGTGTTAAGTACCTATTTGAAAATTAATATTGAAAATAAATAAGTATAGTGTTTTTTTCAACTATTTCTATGTTTTTTTTTTCCATTTTTTTTCCTCCAAGAACTATAGAAAAATATTCAAATATGATATGCATACCATTTCAATGAAGGTAAAATGTCATTGTGAAATATCATAGCAACATTGGTGCTTGTTCGTAAACTTTAAAAATCACAACTATTGAAATTTAGCTTTTGTTTTGGACAAAATTTGACTAATTTTTTTAGTTTTTTGAATTTTTTTGCCAATATTATTATATCACAAAATTGAAAAAGAAAAAAAATGAATCATCATAGACTTGTTGCTTTCATGTATATGTGTTTACAACCCTTTAACAATGTGTTCATTATTAAATGCTAGCGAAATGTTGATTAATCATTGATATGATGTTGTAATGGCATTGTAATATAACGATCAATCATCACAATGTGTTATAAGGTCATTACAACATTGTATCAAACACTTCTTAACAATTAACTTTGAACACATTGTTAAAATGTTGCAAAACACAAATACATGGAAAGGGCAAGTTTGTGAGCAAAATATTTATGGTAGCCTAAAATATAATTTGAAATTTATTGACTTCCAAGGACCAAGCTAATAGCAAATCCCTCATGAACATTTTCAATGTATGAATTAATGTTGAGCAAGTATTTGCTTTTAGGCACACCAAATGGACAAGTTAGCATTTCTATAAACACAAAATCACAATGTCGCAATGTCAAGGAAATTCATTTTTTAGCATTTGCTACAAAAAACCTTAAACACAAAATCTAAAATCAACTGAAACCACATACATGCATGACATTATTTGCATCATAATTGGTGTTATACATCATATTTAACACATCATTATGGTAGCATAAATTGCATCAAAGAATGGACAATATCCCCAAAATCTAATTCAAAACACATTGGGTGACCATTGGAGTCAAAATTTCATTCATTTTATGTGCCAAAACCCATGCCTAAGGAATAGGAATTTTGTTTTGCACAACAATTGTTTTCCATCTATAACATAAGTTTATACCATCTTTCACTATGAGAAATTGTGTTCATGGAAACTTCACTACCCTACAACTAGAACTTTAAAACAACTAATCTACAATTATGTTGCATATCCTATGGAAATACAAGGAATTGAAAAAATAATGCCATATCAAAAATTTGTGGAGTTCTATTATAGTTGCATATTAGTCCCAAGATGGACCGCTATATGGATGAATGTGCACACCATATATATGGTTTTGGTAAACCATATTTGACTTTGTTAAGAAGTTGCATAAGAATCACATATGACAAACTACAATACAATTGGAATAAATGAAACATCATTAATAATTTTTTCCAACTATTTTACAACTATTATATTGGATTTTCATGCAACTACCCAACTATAACAATAATAATAATAGTTTATGCTACCATAACCTAGCCTAGCATAACTAAAAGTTAATAATAGCTAAGTTGATGTATTATTTAATATTATTATTATTATTACCATTACTATTACTATTATACATTAATATGTAGATTATATATTAATAATTAATTATTAGTTATTAACTATTATGAACTATAATAATTAATATACCTTTAATAGATATATTGTGTTAGGGTAAAATTGCCCATCAATGATTGTTGGGCAATGATTAAACAATTTTGGATATTTCTTGTTTCTTGTTTATATTGGGTGATGTAACATTATGTGAATGCCAAGGTAAGCTATACATTATACGTTTCAGCTCCAAAGGCAATAGGAACAACACAAAAGAAGCACAAAAACATTTCAAAATCACATAATGTGTTTTTTTTTAAATAACCATTTAATTTTAGACCTCTTTTTTTTTGTTTCTTGTCTATTTTTAACAATCTAAAATGTTATGGGTGCATCAAATTAAGATTCACATCAAACATTTGAGCTCCAAAAGTAAAGGAACAACAAAAAAAAAGCCATGAAGAAGATGAAGTGTTGAAGCTTAAAATATAAATTACACTAATGACCGAACATTAACCTTGCTTACTTTTGACAACCATATTTTTTTGTATTTTGTGTCTTTTTTGAGAAATTTAAATGGTTATGGGTGTGCCAAGTCAAGGTCTCAAAACGTCTTTTGCACTTGAAAAGCAAAAGGACAATGTTCTAAGATTTGAAGCTTTATAGCTTAAATGTTTACTCATTAGCTTGTTTTGTAATAATTTCAAATAAGTTACAACTAAGATGCAATATATTTTTTTCCTCCCATGTTTTTTATCATACCTTTCAAGTTTGTAAAGTATATAGTTAAGTACGTTTGGAGTTGTTTTTAAAATGACATTTGAAATAAATCAATAAAAAAAGTTTGGCCCTACATGTTAAACTCAAAATAAAATAAAATAATTTCAAATTACCTACCTACCTAATCTAAGCCTATCTACCTATCTACCTAGGCTTAACTACCTACCTACTTAACCTAGGAAAGGTAGGTAATAATGTTTACTTACCTATTGACCTAAGTATCATATGTCAACATCTTATTGGCCTTAAGTTGGATGATTTAAATTAAATTAATAAAAACATTAAATATCAAAATAATTAAAAATAATTCACATGTTCATTGATGATTTGTGAACACATCATTGCCACTTTAGCACATTGTTGCTTACATAACTACATAATAGTTATAACATAGTGATACAATAGTTGCAATCCTAGTTACAAAACACCCTATCTTCTAATAAGACAAACTTCTAGTCTAAGCAAAAGTGGATTGACAAATTGAACCACACAAAGTTTTACTATTTTCGACTGCATTACCCTGCATGTTGGCAATATGAATCCATATTTTGTTTGTTTAGGCACAAGTAGAAATCTAATTTATAATTTGTGTACACATTAGTCAATCCAACTTTTTGCATGTATGACTTTTTGCATCTACCAACTCTGACATGCACTATTTGTTCATCCTACCTTGTTAACGACTTTTGGCGCATGTTGCGTGTGAATAGTTGGGCAAATTGTACATAGGGTTTGGAAGCCAAGGAATTGGGCAGCTATAATTAGGACATATGTGGTACATGTGAAAAAGGAGTGATTTTAACTAAATGGTTCAGGGAGGACCTTAAACACCTACCCACGAGTTTCGTGGGTGCGAGTGCAATACATTTTGTGGCACTTGCACGGTTCTACAATGGAATGCAAAAGTTTCTTCTCATTTATAACAAGCAGCTCATCATGAAATGGCTCTACCCAATGTTAAATTGAACATGATGGCCACCAAGTTATTAACAACACCAAAAAAAGGTTCACCAAGGTCATACAAAATTTCAAAATAATAAGCATATCATTAATGGAAAATCCACAATATTTTTCATTACTACAAACTTATTTTTGTAAACCTTAAAAATAGTGTAAACCTAAAGGATTACATCAATTCCTGGTATTATTAGGTCTTTTGTAATTGTCCATTGTTAAATATGTAATTACGTTGGTGCCATCTCGAAATAAGAATCTAAATGACTAACATCACTTTCTCATTTTCAAAGTTGCAAACAATGGCATGCAATTTATGAACAATAGTCTAAACCAACTACAAACATCAATACTAGAAAATACATGAAATAATTTTTTTTTAAGTTGTAAAAATAGATGAAATGAATTTTCCAAAGTGATCAAATTTAGAGTGCATACTTAAAAGGGGCTAAGTATTTCAAACGCCCCCATTGTCATTGTTCATATATTTGCATGAACCAAAAATAATTTTGCAAAAGTGAATTTAAATGAAGCTCAAAGAATATTTCACCATGATGTCATAATGGATTCAAACTATTTTCACCAATGGCTTTCCAATCAATGCTAGCCACAAACGAGATGCTAGGTCCAATCATTGCACCTTACTCTTTAACAACGTATCTACTAAGAAAGATTCAATGAAGAGACCACTCCACTTTGGATTTCGAAACACCATGTTGGGCTTATTGTTAATGAACAACGTTTTTTTTTTCCTTTTCATAAGGTAGCCCATGACAAGCATAATATACTTGTTTCAAATCCTCTAGATAATAAAATGACCCATTTATAATTCCCTCAAAATTTATAGATAGAATATTTTCATCCCCAAATGAACATGAATTGGTCCACAAAATGTTCTAACATCAACAAAAGAAGAATTTCAAGCACATCCTTAAGTTTCATTATTCATATAAAACCACATTATAACATAAAATTAATTTTTAGATGTTGCAAAACAAATGTTACAGTTCAACTTTTGTTTCCACTTTGCTCTTATCAATATTTATTCCGAACATTCAAATATTCCCTTCCAAAATGGCATATTGTGGAAAATAACGTAACACCATTTACACCAAAAATTAACAATTTTCTAGGGTTAGCAACTTGTGAATGTAGATGAAAACATATTGACATGCTTCTAATCAATGTAACTGGCTACAAAATAAATAAATTATAACAACCAAGAATATTTGTCAATAGAAGATAACTTTAAATATTGTAGCACCACATTGTGCTAACAACATCAATTTAAAAAAACAAGTATACTTATGTTATTAATCTACACAGAACAAGAATAAAAATTGGCCACCAAATGTCCCAGTGTTATTAATGTTAAAGGATATAATAAAAACAAACTACCTAATGGTTGCCAAACATTCATTCACATTTGCAAGGTTGTTCAAATATGTAAACAATTGGTCAACATATGATAAATATAATATATAATTTGAATTAAGGAAATAACTTTGAAGAAATTAGGGGAAATGTTTTTCAAAAAAATTTAATATCAATATAATTTTTTTATTTTTATAATATGTTGTTTCACACCTAGCATTCCAATTGTCAAATGACATTTTATATTGAAGATCATTCGAACTTATACTTTTAATGTTCCAAATTTAGGATTGTCCTTCACATATGATTGAACACCATATATAGAAAAATGAAATGCCACTAGATAAAAAATACAATAAAAAACAAATAATCTCCAACTTTAAGAAAAAGGTCAAATGATTCCAAAAATATGGCACTAAAAGAATCATTAAATATAGATTTACATGGCATATCATTGATGAGCAATGTACTTCCAATGTCAATGTTAGGAAAACTTTAGAAACAAACATCAAGGTTTTTATGATTTAAGGAAAAACTTTTGTTAGGATTTTATAGGATGAAATCATAAATGATCATTTTTCTTGCATGACTTTTGGCCAAACATCCTTGAAAGATCAATAAAAATTCGTGCTTCACCCTTGGATTGATCTAAATATTTGTTGATATATGTATTGTGGTGTTGGGTTGTGGACCATATTTACACTATGAACTCAATTAAACATCTTATTAGAAATTCCTTTAATCTAGGTTTTAAAACAAGGGAGCCAAATATAAGCATTTGAGTATGGGATATAGTCCTTGTCCTTTGAACCCCCCGAGCCATGTCTCCACAAGAATTCCATTTAAGTCAAAAATGACATGTAAAGGATTCAACCTTAATGCAAGTGAATGGATCGCTTTATAATCAATCCTAAGACCTTAAATTGAAGGCATTTCATCTTTTTTTTCTATATTTAGAGGATGAGAAGTTGAAAACTCCACATCTTCCATAACTGTCACGGACGTGACAGTAGCAGTGATAGTGCGAAACTTTCTTTAATTGGGAGGTGGAGCCAACTTTCCAACATTGGAGTTTCCAATAATATTTTGGCAGTATAATTAACTTTCCAACATTGGAGTTTCCAATAGTATCTTGGCAGTATAATTAACTTTCCAACATTGGAGTTTCCAATAGTATCTTAGCATTGGAGTTTCCAATAATATCTTAGTAGTATAAATAGAGGACTTCGAGACTTTGTCCCTCACTCTCATCAACACCAGTTGTATTTGCTCTTCCAATATCAATACTACTTCCAGCTTTCTTTCTTTGAGTGTTATTGATTCTAGTTCTGAAACTTCAAGTGCTATTCCCAGTTTTGTGTGAGTTGTTGTGTTATTGATTATAGTTCTGAAGCTTCAAGTGTTATTCCCAGTTTTGTGTGAGTTGTTATGTTATTGATTTTAGTTTTGAAGCTTCAAGTGTTATTCTTAGTTTTGTGTGAGTTGTTGTGTTATTGGTTCTAGTTCTGAAACTTCTAGTGTTATTTCCAGTTTTTGTGTGAGTTACTGTCCGCAATAATAACCTTGACAAAAAAAACACCCATTACCCGACTCCCCTGCATTGGTTCAAGCAAAATACTTGGAAACTTAGGAATAATTTGTGGAGAGCATGCAATCCATTACAATATTAACACCATGTAGGTTAAGGTGAAATAATTCATACGATCACCCGAAAAACCCCAAGACTCATGAAACAAAAACATGATGTCTTGGTGGTGATTTTGTACAAAAAATGGCATCGCACTTGTTATTGCATTTTTCACATATCCTTTTGAATCTTGTAGCAAGTATGATAAGATTCTTGATGGCACTTAAAGAATTTTCCTTCACAAACCTAGGAACATTAATTCCAAAGTAATGTATCAATTATAAATACAAGAAAATCTTACCAATTAAGTAAACTAGTTGTCTTCTTTTTTGCAATTTTGAAGGATTGAATGAAAAATATGGCATTCAAAGGAGGATTGTGGAAAATTTTATAAGGGGTATTATTTACCAATCATGTATTTCCAAGATGAATATAAGATACCTAAGAAAGAAATCATTAAAGTTCTTATGAATATAAGGATATTTGAAATGTCGTTTCTTGAACATAACACCTTTAAGGTTGAAAATCACATCTAAAGAATTCACCTCACGTAATCTTTGTTAAAGGTAGAAAATATACCTAGACTAGTTAGTCCTATGGGCCTCCTTGTAATTAAATAATTACTAGTGGTAGATTATTTTGTTGTCTTCTAATTTATCCTAGGGATGAAGCCATTACGTTATTTAGCCATTAGAAATGTGTGATTAGTAATTATTTAGTACTAAACTAGGAGGGATTTGTATAAGGATTAAGATAAGGTGCCTACTTTTGGGGGTGGAATATGGACCTTGCGTGTTTTTTGGAAGAAAGGGATTAGAAGATGAATTCCTATCATTCTTGTATGGAAAATTCTTGGAGGAATGAAAGAAAGGGAGAGAGGTCTTGTATGAGGAAAGAAAAAGTAATGAAAGAAAATGTGTGAAGGTTGGGAAACTTTTGGTGTATTCATTTTATTCTTTCTTTCTTCTTGCCTTACTTTCCCTATTAAATGCTAGTTTATGGTAGTTTGATGTAGGTTACTATAGTTTTCACATTAGTTTATTCTACCTCTTTGTGTTACATGTAAAACTTACTATTTGGATTAGGGTATCTCATTAAAAGGTAATTGTTATAAGATATTAAGAAAAAGTTTGTAATATATTTGGTGAAAAACAACCACTTAGCATGGCATGGCAACAAGTTTTGGAAGGTACTAGTTTTTTAAACCAATCGTATCAAAAGTACAACTACTTAGGTTGGAAGGTAGCTACCATCTTGCCCTTCCATGGATAGCTAGAAGTTCAAGCTTTTTTTTTCTTTTTTTTTAAATTTTTTTATTTGCATTTTCTTGAATTTGTGTTGGCAAGTAGTGCACCTTCCTCATAGCAATCCTTGAAGATTACCCTCCCCCTTGTAATGTTTTAGAGTTTTACCTAGCAAACCATAATCCAAGTCCTATTTCTTTGGATGTTGAGTTCATACATATTCTTATTAAGTAATCAATGCTTAGGTAGTTAGGTAGGTACTAGGTAAGTAAACAAAGTGGTAGGTAGGTCCTAACTTAGTTAACCCTTATCATTGATAAGTAGTTTCCTAATTTTTGTGACCATAACCTAAGTAGATTGTTGTGTAATTAAAAAATAAACTATGATGGTCAGTTTTGGGAGTTCATCTTTAGTTTCAAGGTTGATCCTCAATTTGATTTTATAGATAGTTCAAAAGGGAAGATGAATGATTACAATGAAGACCAAAGTCAAGCTCAAAATAAAGATTACTTTAAGGATAACTCTATTGTCTAGTGAATTAAAACATATGTAGGTGACTAAGTTTAGTAAAGGTCTTTGCAAGTTATTTTAGGTTTAATATCAAAAATGGTGACTAGTTTTTGGTAGAAACTTAAATTAGATAATAAAGGTCAAGACCAAGGTTAGTTGGTTGATCCTTTTTTTTTCCCTTTTCATAAATTATCCACTCAAGTCTTTGCTAAAATATTTAAATTACACAATAATCAAATAACTAGACTTTGAAAATTTTGAAACTCTATTATAATTAGTTTGCTTATTTAAACAATACATGCACTAGTGAGGGTGTGGCCAACTTCATTAGGAATTTCATTAGGCTTTCAATGAAATTGTCCCAATTTTGTAATACAATAATTTTGATGAATTCAATATGTCCCATATAAATTGGGGGCCAATTGATATGGACATAATGAATTCACCCCCTAAAATCACCAATGATGAATTCCATCATATTTTTAAATTAATATCATATGTTGTTAATAATTTTATGAAAATATGGTATGTATATGGTCCATATATGATTTTTTGTAGCAAGGTTTGAACCTTGGCCGTGTTGCATTGTCTTTGCCAACTAACTACCACTTTGTTTTGTGATAAAAGGTGTAAAATTTTGGATATATATCACAAATACACAATAGTTTTTTACAAATCGAACTTTTAAAATTTATTTTTTCATTTTTTTCAAATAAAACATATCAAAATTCATTTTTGAATTTTGCTCAAAGGTTAACACATACATAAATTTTTTTAAATAAAAAATTTAAACCATTTAAAGGAGAACATATTTGAATTTTGTTGTTTAATAACAATTCACAAATTATTTCTTGGAGAAAAAGTATGATTTGATAAGTTCCAACATTTTTTTATGCAAAAACGTTTATGGAAAAGATAAATAAAATGTAAAATACCACTTATCTTAATTGATAATAAATTTGATTTTAATATTTCAAATTACATTGTAAAATAGCTAGTATTTTATGTCAACAAAACAATGTTATATTATGTTTTAGTTAATAATACTTTTAAATATTGGTTGTTACATGTTGAGTATTAAATATAATGTCATTGTGTTTGACATACTATCATTTAATAAATTTATACACAATTGTAATGAAATATATAAATTAATCATAAATTATAATATTTTATTTTATTTTAAATAATACAAAGCTTTGACCTTAGTGCATCACTACTATTAAACGTGAACACGAATGAGTCAAGTTTCACCAAGGTAAAGTGATGCAAGGGTGTGGTGGTCACGTACACTTTGAGATAAAATGGCACAAGGAAATGATGACCTTTGGTGACCTAGTTCACTTTTAAGGCCCAATAGTGATTTGGGTTGCTAAACTAAACCCCACTTTTGTCATAATGATTTTGCTATCAAATTTTTTTGTTTTTGTTTTTTTATAATACTCATTTGTTATGCATAAAGGTAGCTTTTGAAATACTCTACTTGAGAATCACCTAGTATAATGTCAAGCTAAGTTTTAGCAAGTAAAACTTATCTCCCAAAAAAACTTCTTTCCCCATGCACTTCTTGTAATTGTGAACTCACATTGGTCAAATTAAAGCCAAGCACGCAATTGAAATTGGAGAAGCGCAACCAAATGAAAATTGACAACTCAAAGATTTTTACTGTTTAAGGATTCAATAACCTACAGAGACAAAACATGGAAAGCCAAGAGTTGATTTTGGTTTCATCAAAGCAATACCCAGCCCATAAGGATCTCATCACTATAGAAAGTTGGGAGCATGGAGATACATTTACTTGTTTCCACAGCCAACTACCTAAAGTGGTATAGTTTGGAGTCTAATCACATCCTTGGTTGCAAAAAATGAATGTTCATGGCCATTCAAAGCCAAAAACACTAAATGTCAATGTTTGGACTACACTTAGAGTAGTTTACCTTGCCATCTTCTTGGAATACTACTCAATCACAACTTGGATTTTTTTTTTTGGGGGAGGCAATTATGGCTGCTTTCATTGTCAAAGAAATTTAGAAAAACATGATTACCGCAACTACCTCATCATGGTATGAAATTCTTCCCATTTTCTTCCAGAAAAGAAGTGGATCCAAATGTACATAGTTGAGATTATTCCCCTACAAAAGGGAGTCCATAGAAGTATATGCATGGGGAAGATCCTTCACCTACAAAATGAATTGCATCTGGGAGTGCATCCTTTATGTTGATCTGTGTTTTGCAATCATGTAGACACCATAAGGCTACACGGTGTCTGGCTGGTTCCATAGTTACCATCCCCTTGCAGTGCTCAATCAAACTCCCATGATGGTGAGTTGATGTGAATGTTTGCCCATACATTCACATCAACTCCCCGTATACCATGTTCCCCTTGTATTGCAATTGTGAAGCCACATGGCAGCATATGATAGGTTTCATGCGGAGGAATGTGTGATGTTCCAATGGATCTAATTTTCTCATGCCTCTGGTCTTTGGTTTTGATCCAGAATGAATTCTGCACACTGCTAAGGCTCCACTCTTCAAGCTCTTCCCCTAGCTCTTATCAACTTGTTACCCACATCACATCACATGGGCCAGAGTGAACCAGCACTCACCAGTGCACTAGGAAGGATGGATTTTGTAAGTGATAAGGAAACAATTTTCTGTTGATTTCCAGTTCCCTAGCTAGCCATGGTGGTTACCCCAGTTGTTTTTCTCACTACTTACCTACTAACAACCTGCTTGCAGGTTGTTTGCAGGTAGTGAAAGCAGCTCTTACATATGTATAAACTGTAAACCATTTATTTACCTAGTACCTAGTCACCCATTCTCCTACCTAGCTGCCTATCTATAAGACCTACATCAGAATGAGTTACCAATGTGAAACCAGATATTAACTCAGTTGAGGTTCATCCACAACTGAGCCATGAGGGCTATCCAGTGGATCACTGGCAAGTGAGGGTTCAGTCCGCTCCACGTACATCACACTACTACCTGCGAAGACAACTCCCACAATGCTTCTTCTATCTATAACCTCCTACCCTTTCTTTTTCATACCTTCTGAAAGGACAAAAAGCTTAGCTTCTTCAAGAAGCTGAGTGCCACATCAAAATGGGAAGACGTTAAATAAGCAAAAGGGTCCTCATTGCAGGCACTACCAGAACTGCTTCTTCTTTCCTTGTCTGCCCTTGGCCTGATCAATGGATGTCTAGTAGAGGCTCAAAAATGTGCATAACAGTACACAAAAGTAAATAATGTGCAGCAATGAAATGTGTTGAAGGATCATGAGACAAATCTTGGAGAGTCCAATTTGTGCTGCCTGCAATAAGGACCTGTTGCTTATTTAACATCTTCCGAATGGGGGTGGGCCAGTCACCTCCAACTAGTTAGTCACCTCACCATCAATGAAGCTCACCTTCAACACACGTAGTAGGCTCATGAATTCAATTTTCAGGATCCCAGTTCAATCACATCCCTTGAATGTTTCCATTCCTCATAAGTGTATGTTGCTCACAAATTACAAATGTTTCAAGCTTGATGCACCCCAGTCCATGCACATCATCATGAGTGTAGAGATGTACCCAGTCTAGAGTTTGTCTACTGAAGAAGGGTTTGGCCACATTTGGGCATTTTTTGTAGCCACTTCAGTGATTTTTCCTAGAGGGCTTAAGATTCAAAACCACAAAGAGGAATGTTGTTTTGAAGTTGGTTGTAAGTATAAGGTAAGGAATTTTTCTGAGGATCTTCCTGGGTTTGAGGTCTAAACCAAGGGAATGGGGTCTTTGGAAACACATAATGGGAACAAGCTTATTCTCATGGCTAGGATTCCTGGGACATGTTTAATACATCGGGCATGTCCTACAATGGGGCCCTAGGCCACCGTGTCCAAGCCCCCAAGTAGTCAAGGGTCATTTGGACTGAGCCCCGTGCCACCCATGGCCATAATATTCTAGACCCCATGCTATCACATCCCAACCCATGGCAACCGAAGATCATTCTATCCTAGGCACCATGTTGTCATGTCCTAAACCTTGGGCCACCTTCTCCTAGCCCCTAAGTAACCTAAGGTCCATTCCATTTTGTCACGGGCCCATGGTATTCAATATCCTAGAGCACAAACCACCTTGTCCTAACCGTTAAAAGGTCTCAAATCATTTTTCATGGCAGTAGGCCACTTGTCCTAGGCCCCAAGCAAGCTATGGGGTCCTCAAGGCACCCACTTTTTTTTGGTGTAAAACCGCTAAATAAATTGGAAGAATTGGCCAAACTTTAGACACCACAAAACGGAAAAGGAAAATCATTTCTCAAGGGGGTTTTTTTTTTTTCCAACTTTACGATTTAATTAGATTTGGCTACGTTCTAGATATGAATGTGTGAAAAGACCGATGTAGGGTGGTTCTCGTGTTAAAAAAATTAGAATAAAAAAATTAGCCAGCTCCATGTATTTCAAAACATCAGAATCAAAGAATGAACTAGTTCTAGCTTCGAGTATTTAAAAGATGTGAAAGAACCAAGATACTTTGCCCAATTTTCATAGCTCTTTGTCAATTCTTTGCAAGTTCTTTGATTTTTAAAGTTTCCTTGCAATTGGTTTCGGGGACGAAAGGTTTCAAAAAATGAAAACCATCAATTATAAAACCTATATAATTGGTCCGATAATTGGCAAAAAACTAGTGTTGTATTTAAGAATTGTTCAACATTGGAAAAAAAAACCCATGTTGGGCAGTTGGGCAGTTGTAGGAGGAACCTTCAGTTGGATGATTTCTTAATATTTTCAAGGGATTGGAATGGGTTGAGTTTTTTTTTTTTTTTTTGGGAAACAAATATGAGACCCAATTCTAAATCCAATTTTTTAATTGATGGGCAGTTTTGATTCTAGTTTAATAACCACTTCCAAGCTTGGGGCTAGTTCCATAACCATGGATTCCACTTAACCTCCAATTTTAACAATATCCAAACATCAAAATGGACAATGGAAAAAAAAAAAGCTAAAAACCTTGAACTTTTATTTCAAGGGAAAAAAATATCACCAAGTTATTGAATTGTCAAAATAGATCCTTGCATGTTTGGGTCCAAAAACGGGTGCCTGAAAGCCTCTTAGCTTGCTTGGGGCCTAGGATAGGTGGTTCATCGCCTATGAAAATTTATTTTAGACCTTTTAACAGCTAGAACAAGGTGGTCTGGGCTCTAGGACATTGCACAACATGGGTCCATGACCAAATGGAATGAAACCTAGGTTCCTTAGGGGATAGGAAAAGGTGGCCCATGGTTTAGTACATAACAACATGAGGCCCAGGATAGAATGATCCTAGATTGACAAGGGTTGGGATGTGATAGCATGGGGTCTTGGACATTAAGGCCATGGGTGGCATAGGCCTTAGACCAAATGACCCTTGATTTCTTGGGGGCTTAGACATGGTGGCCTATGGCCCATCTAGGACATGCCCGATATATCAAACACATCCAGGATTCCAAGCCATGAAAATATTCTACAGCCTACCACAAGCCTAAGCCAAAATTCATAAAGTTATCATGCCTTCAGGGATGACCATTTTAGATCTAAGATAAAATATGTTCATATAAAATTTGCGGATTAAATTTATAAGCTTATTCCTGTTATGTGTTCCCAAAGGCCCTAGCAGCTTAGGGCCCAAGACAAGATGGTCTAGGGCCCAAGACAAAACATTGACACAGTATTGTTCATGTCAAAGGACTCCAACCAAAGGAATCTTTCATGATTTGCTCTTGGGCTAGAGCCAAAACTCTCATTTCTTATCTTCTTACATACATGGCATGTTTGGAATTCCGTATGGGACCACCATGGTGCATGGTGGGGCACCATGGCGGTGTGAGAGTTCAAGCCATTGGGATTCAACTCCCCAACTTGGTTTACGAAATTGGGCTATGGAGTTGTGAAATTGTAGTTCAAGGGTGAGATTGTAGTCTCAGAATGAACTTAGGTTTGTTCTTTGGAGTAACTTAAGTCTCTTCGAAGACATCTGAAAAATGGAGTAACTTAAAGTTCTACTAGGGTGACACTTGGTGTTGTCTCACATTTCCTTTCAAATCAACTTAGTTGTTTTAGGGATGGCTTGTGTTATCTTGAGACATCACTTGGTGTTGTTTCTTGGGATGCCTTGGGACAAGTTAGAATTGTCTTGGAGTGACTCTTGCATAGGGTACGCATTTAGGCTACGTTCTAGTGTCATCTTAGCTAGTCTAACTTAGTTATTGAGTCAAGTCTAGAATAAGCTGAAAAACTTCAAGCAAACCCCATGTGTTGTGGGATGCACAAGTTGCTAGGAATTAAGTGTTAATAGGTCCATGGAGTTTGGTGGCATGAAGGACGAACAAAGGGGCATCTTAGGGGAATGCTTACACCCTTATTGTGGCCATCATATTTCCTCATGATTCCACATGCCTAAGTGACTTGATTCCTTGGGGTTCCATTGCTTCACATAGTTAAGTCCCTATCATGTTCCATCTATAAGTTGAAGTTCCATGGGCAAAGCTTACCTAAGTTAAGCCTAGTTAATTGTGTACAAAGACAACAATATTTGCACTAATTAGATACATGGTAATGACATACATCTATTTAGTTGTGCATATATTGGAGAAAAATATATATTTTGAAAATGTTTCATTGTTTGATTATATCAAGAAATAAACAAAATATGATCTTCTACCAAATGCAAATTGATTTTTTTCACAAGTAGGTGAATTTCTTCAAATTATACTTGTTCGCATGAATTTTTTTAATTATAGATATAGGATAAATATGTTAAACTTTTTTTTGTCAATTTTTACATGGAAAAAATGTTTTTTCAAAAAAAAAAAAAATTCCCAACTTCCAACTTCAATAGAGTTATCCTTCAAGTCGTACATAGGTTAGCCCTTTTTTGGTACCCTTTTAGTTCTGTCATCCCCTCTTTGCTAGCATTCATAACTTAGTAAAAGAAAATTGATCAAATTACAAAATTTAACATGAGATTGCTGAATGTTTCTATGATTTGCATTTAATGCAATTGTAATTGCATCCATCCTTTGGCTGCCTATCCCAGAATTTACCTTGGGAACCACATCTTAAACCATGTGCTTCCACATCTTAAAGGACTAAATGGAGTCGATCTTCAATCATTTTAACAATGGAGTCATTTAAATATTACTCATGGTATTCAATCTCGTTTTATATTTCTTAAATTTTTTTTTGTTTTGTAAATTTCATGAATAGTACAAATTTGTGTGATTTCTTACAATTATGTAAATATTATGTGACAACAATATATACGAAAGGCAAGAGGGAAAAAATGTGAAAGCATATAATGAGTTTGGTATTAATCCAATGAATGTGTGTTTCAAATAAAAAATAAGAATGAAGGTTGACAATAGAATTAAAGATATTAGATGTGTTTTTATCATGTAACTATGATTTATGATGCAACAATTTTTTGTCATGATTTTTTTATGTTTAGGCATGTGCATATTTTACTCTCCCTCATTGAGACCTACATTTTGTTAAGGTGTTACACAACAAGTGATATTCACATGATTATATGAACCAAAAAATTGAAAGAATTATTGAACCAAGAAAGAAAAAGATGTAATATTCTTTTCAATGTTCTTAAGTTTTTTTTTTTTTTTTTGGCTAAAACATTATTTTGATGTGTTTTGATAATTTGATTACATTTTATGCATCATATCATTACTATTTAATACAAGCCATATGACATCAACCCACTTAATTTGATTACATGTTTTAAGTGACATGGGTATTTATCTTTCAAAAGAGAAAAGAAAAAAATAAACATGTAAAACCTGCCTATTTGTTAAATTAATAAACAAAATGAAACAAAAATATTTCTTTTGAAATCTTAATAATACAAAAGAAAAGTGATCAAATAATGTTCAAAAAGGTTGTTAAGTAATGATTTGTAGATTACTTTATTTTAATAAATATACAATGTATAGTTGTTAGACTAATATAAATTTGTAGTTAACATGTATTATATGTATAACCTTGAACAAAACATTATTATTGGCTACATTATACTAGCTATTTTGATTCCATTACAAATGTAAATCTCTTGTATATAAACAAAAGAAATGAAAATTTGAAAAAGATGACAAGGAAAATGAAATGATGGTAATAAAATGAAAAATATTCATTTGAGACTATTCAATTTTGCATATATAAGTTCTATGAAGAAACAAGATTGTTTTAGGTTGCAAAAAATCATGTTGCGAATTCTAAATCAAAGCAATTAAATACAAAATAGTTTAATACAAAAATTTACATATTTAAAAATGAAGATCCAAAACAATAATTGAAATGCAAAGATATACCTTTTTCCAAATGTATACTTACAAATAACATTAATCTTGAAATTCACATTTGACATTTTGTTCACTACACCAATATGTGTCCAAGTTCACCTTGTGTTTCACTAGATTTTGAATGAAATTCGACAAATTTACCATGGTGAAAGTGGGAAACCCCTTAGTAAGTAGGGTCAAGTTGCTACAGAAAATTGTTTAGGAACAACCATACTTGGTGTCATACTGTAGGTGAAAAGATTAGAGACATGGGTGCCTTGACAACTTTGCTTCCACAAAATTTTGTACAATAGGTTATAGGAAATGAATGAAGTCCTTATGTTGATTTAGAATGTCTAGTTATATTTAAATGGGATCAGGTATGAGGCATAGATGGGGCAACAAGTTGAACCATAAATTCAATATATGTTCACCACATTGTCAAAATAAATTTATCCTTTTTTTTTGTATCTAGGCATCCTTGTCTTAATAAGGCTATGGATTTTGGGGTTAATATTTTAGTATGCTATGTCCTATTTGGGCTACAAAATATCCTTGTTGGTGCTAATGGCATTGTCAAGGTAAAAAATGCCAAGTATGAGGTTATTGTTCACTATATATATTGTTAATAGATGAAGTAGTGTAGAGAAGGCGTGATTAGGTAAATGTCAGCCCAAACTGATGTAATAATTAAAGTGGTATCTCTTGTTAATAATGAATAAGCAAGCATTGCAACAAGTAAAACCTTATGAGTGTTGTGCAATTTGTTAGAAGGAAATGCTTCACAATAGATAATGGTAGTGGAGGATGTAATCCCCACTATAGTGGTTTGCCATGAACTGTCATTTCAACTTATATTGCATAGCATGGCCATTTTTTCATCAACATGTGCAACGTCCTATTTTCACAAAGGGGATTAGACCAAAAACATTCCTTAAACAAACCCAAGTTTACAAGAGGCTAGTTTTGGCTCTTCATATGATCACTTACTGTAGAGTCATGGATTTGAATTGTGTAAGAATTAGATGTCGTAAGGGTGTTTCATACATGCTAGTGCTAGGAAAATGGACAACACCTTCCTAAACCACAATGTTGCAAGCACATACGTTTCTTGGTGTTTATTAGATGTAACTTCTTTTTGTATCTTCCTTACAGTTGTAATGTGTTGATGCCAAATATAGTTGGCTTTTATTAGTGAAGATATCATAATGATGAAAGGGGCTTTTTATGTTATTTCAGATTAGGGGAGAAAGCCTAAACATGTTAATAGCAAGATTAATTACTTTGATTCGGTAGGCTCATGTACTAATAGAAAGATAATTACCATTCTATAATGGATTAAAGTTTTATTGACATTTGTGGAATTCATAAATCTCAAATTCAATAAAAATTATTCTTTTGCATTTGAGGAGTTTTTGGTAGTTATTAGTTAAATCATGAGAATTTCATATGACATACATTCAATTTGTCCAAAATATAACCTAAATGCTACACACGGAAGATGATTGATTTAGAGGTAACATGAAAAGATTATTCCCTAGGTGGGGTTAAATGGTTGGAAACTTGAACAACTATGTAGTCAATGGGCTTAAAGAATGGGTGAAAACATTTGTGGGTGTAGTGAAACTAATTAACAAAATTCTAGCTCTAGTGATTTAGGATAATGGATTAGACCCACAATTTGTACTAGTGATGTGGTTAATGAATTAAAAAGTGCATACAAAGAGAAGCCATTTTACACAACCTTTAACACATATGTTTTAAGAAAATGAAATCCACCAAAATCATGATTATGATACGGACTTATGAAAATATGGCCCATTTTAGGCCATTCAAAAGTACGTAACATTTTATTTTGTTTAAGGTTTTTATATCAAACTTTTTGCATCTATGTTCCTCTTGCATTAATATATCATATAGTGAGTTTTTATAAGATATTCCAAATAAAAACCATACACAAAATGTATGTATAGAAAGACACATACAAAAAACCAATTCGTATTTTTCAATTTCAAAAGTTCAATATAATTTCTGGTGTATATATATTATAATTTTTTAATATAGGTGTATTATTATTCAATTTGAAAATCTTAGCATGCAAATGTATGACATTCTACAAAAACTTACATTTTAATGCAAAAAGCAAACCACCCTATTTGCAAACACCCTTTTAGATGAAACATGCACATCCATCATATGCACACATGGAACTCCAAATGTCACTGTCTAGTTTGAGCCAAGATTTTATGCCCAAATCCTACATCGATGTGTAGTTTATTCCTTACAACAAAGTTCAAACAACATAAGCAATATGCCAGAACCTTGTTTATTAATATGAGAAGCACCCTTAGTAAAATATCTAAGTAAATGAAAGTTGAATGACATGTGAAAACTTCATATTCTCATTAAATCTTCCTTGCACTTTGCATGTTGTCTACATGTAACATGTAAGTACTAATAATTCACTAATCAACAACCCTTAAAAAAATGATTTCTTCTTTGCAACTTAGCACAAGCCTATGATATTATTATAATATTGAAGTGTTAGTTTATTGAAGTTAACTTTTCAAAAAAATTCAAATTTCCCATTCTAGCAATCCAATTGGTCATATATGGTTTTTTCTTTATTTCACTTTACATTGGTGTATATTTTAATAATCATAATCGTCACATTTTATTTCAAATATTTCAAACATAATGAAATTGGACAAAATTTCCATGGAATTCCACTATTAGTCTTGAGAATGGAAATACATAATCCCTTTATTAAACAAATAGTTTCACCAAATATGCACATTTTTTTCTTTTGGTTGTTAATTGAACTCTTTTCATTGTAACATATGAAAAAAAAGGATGTGAAATTTTGTTGAATGTGTGATACCTATTGAAATCTTTTTTCTAAAAACACAAAAATATTAAAGTAAAATAAATAGTGATATGGATTGTTTTAATCACATTTGATGGCCAATTTGATTTAAGTCAATGTTCTAAGAGATTCAAAAAAACTGGTCAATTCAAACCTAAGATGATAATAAACATCAAAAGTCACATCATTGTCCATATGACAAAAGATGTTAACTCAATGTTTGAAATATCATGTTAAGACTTGAGGAAACCATTTAGGTTATATATTTGAGGAAGAGCCTAAGTTAAAAGGGCATTTTTGAATATACAATATAATGAAATAATAATATGTTTTCATAATGAATTATAGGCACCTTATTTGCATTTTAAAAATTCAATAAGTTGCACCCAATTTGTTTTTTCAAATAAAATGGAGATGATTTACTTTGATGTTAGCACAATAGTAAACTAACCAAAAACCTTTCAAAAACATAGCATTTCGAATAAAAAAATGATGTTACATATGTAACAAACCCCAACAGGGGTGCTCTATTTCCATGATAACATACCATTAAGATGTCAAGAAGATGATATTTGGAATCATGTACCTCTTGTGCAATTCTTGTGCAAAATTAATTTTATTTCTTTTGTTGCATCAACTTTTATCACAATTTCTTTTGATTTTTTTCCTTTTGTAAGGTTCTTGGGGTTGTGGAGTGTGGAGTTAGTTCTTGTGCATTTCATATTTTTCTCTTTTCACTTTTTCTTTTATTTATTTTGGTGTAGCTAGGTTTAAATGAACTATTAAAACCCAATGAAATTGTTTAATAAAAGGACTATGGGTCTTTTTGTAGTCCTTTTGACTATTTCATAGAAATCAATTTTTGAAAGAATTTTGTAATAATGTGTTACTAAAAATACTTATGATTACCCAAATACATCACATGTTTTGTGTTAATTTTTGTTGAATAACTATGAATTTTCTAAAATTGTGTAGATTCTACCAAATCATGTGTTTCATTTTGAGAAATGATCATGATTTCAATCATGCCAGTATAGGCTAATTAATTTAAACTTTAGTTTTCTTGTATGATAAGCTACAACCTTGCTTTATATGTTATGTACATATTACATGTGGTAAATATTTTTTGAAATTTGAAATATTTAAAATATATATTTCGAGTTTTGAATTTTTTAAATTCCACAACTTTTAATTTTTGAGAGTTTTTTGAATGTGGGTAATAGGTTATTATCATTTAAACTTTTTTACCATCAATTTTTTTTACTAAAAAAATTCTTAGACATAATCCTAAGCCAAATTAATTGTTATTCATGTAATGGTTGTTCAAATTCAAATATTGTTTAATTGAAACCAAAACTTGAAATTAAATAAAATGAATTTTAATTTTAATTTCTCAATGTACTTAAATTGACATAAAAACACAACTCGAAATGATTACCATAAAATTAAATTGTTAAAATTAAAACATGTATGCTATAGTTTGTAAATTTCAATAATTTTCAACAGCTTTTTTTTGTTCCTTTGAACTTGTTTTGGCCCATAGGTGTAAATGAGATAACATGAACTACACCCATGTGCCTTTGGGATTGCTTTTGGAAGAATAATTTTGAATGTTTTTTTTTTAAATTCAAAAAAGTCTTCAAAAAGTTTTAATTTTTATATATTATTATATCAAGGTTTATGTAAATGTTTTAAGATATATTTAATTTTCAAAAAAATTGAAGTCTATTTATAAGTGCTTTTAGTGTTAAAAAACATTCGTTACAATGTTTAATGAGTGTTTTTATATATTTTTTATTCATTGGATTTTTTCAAATTAATTCACCCATTCCAATGATATATTATGAACCTTAATATACAAAAATAAAATTCTATTTTCAACGCCAAACTAAATTATCAATTCTAAACATGAAAAATTAAGCATGTGTTACACTAGTTGGGGCTTGTGTTAATGTGATTGCACCCCCACTTGCCTTGATGTTGCACCTTCATTCTATCTTCTCTTATAATACTTAGGTTTCTTTCCTATTGGTTGGCTTTTCATTTGTAAAGATAAAATTAGGAACAACACATATTGAATTTTTGGCATCCATGGGAAAAGATATGCAATAATTTCAAATTTTGGTGGAGAATGAAAACTAGTATTATTTCAAATCTTGTGTTTCATGTTGTGATCACAAACCTTGATTTTTTTGATAAAAAAGAAAGGGACACACAAAAAAAAGTACATAAGATGGTATGTTAATATTAACAATATACCATTAAGATATTAAAATGCACAAAGAATCTTAATTGGATTTTTTTTTAAACCCAATTCTTCTAGGATTAATGTTGTACATAATTTTGTGTGGGTAGACAAAATACAAAGAATGAATGAGAGAGAAAAAAAAGTGAACAAAACATGAACACAAAGACAAAACACAACTTAGTGCACAAAGTTCAAAATGAAAAAAAAATGAATGACCAAACAACATCACCAAAGACTTTCTTGGAACATTTCATGGTTCATGTGTCAATCGTGATGAAGTGTTAAGTCTATACCATAGCACCTTTTCAAGTTCCGTAGAAATTATATAATTTTTTCAAATGCCAAAATTTTAAAAAATTAAGGTTCCTCTTAGCTGAAAATTCATAGTTCATTCTTGAGCCATTTTAAAAAAATTCTCTTTTGTCAGTAAACACCTCCTAATGAGCTTTGTCCAACACTTTTTATGGGCCTAACAATGTAGCCCCATTCAAAATTGTGATGTTATACTCTAGTGGTTTAGAATTTTTTTCCCTTTTTGACTTTGTGTACATAGTAAATGTTAAAAATAAACCCTCTTTTTAATGCCTAATGGTATGTTAGTGGTTAGTGTCATATTTCCTGAAGGGAGGAACTCGGACCAAAACTTGTTGTGAAACAAAATGTTTGTGTAATAAAACATTGCTGATGATTTACATTGTGGATATTTTTAATTTTAAATGAAATTTTGTTGAAAATTATTTTTTCAAAATAAAATAATTATTCAGTAGCAAGATGCTAAACCTGAAACATTTACTATGATAATCTAGCCTACACCTAGCCTACACCTAGATCCTACCATCATCATGTGGAAAAGGCAAAAAATGTGAGCTAGTTTTCATCATGGTTGGTGGTAGCTTATGTGTATTATAACTTAAAAATGTTAAGTAGGTATTAGGGGTGTTAGAAATAAAACCGTAACATCAAGTGTTATTGGACTCTCTAAAAAATAATGAATAGTTAACCATTTCCATTGCCATTGGTACATGAATTTACATCTTTAACGAAACAAAGAAAAAATAATTCATAGTCTATATTCATTTACATACTTGTATTGAAACCTAAATGTAAATCACACTACCCAATCACACGTGCACAAAGATATACAAAATATTCGCCCATGGATTAGGGCAAAAAGTTTTTAAGTAACAAAAGAGTATTTTGTGCACAAACAAAATAAAGTTTTTTGGGCACACAAACACAACATTTAAAGTTTCAACATAGCTATTTAGTGATCACCTCACCCGAAAAAAAAAGGTAATATATGTACCCCACCAAAAACCCCAAAATTTACACCAAATTTGTTTACACCCTCCAATGGGAATAGTCCTTATGTGTATTTTGGGTCTTTAGATATAGCTAGTCTAAAATAGTATTGCCTCCAAATTTGTTTTCATCCTTCTATAGGAATAGTTCTACGGGTGTCCCTTGTGTTTAGGGCTTTAGGTTTTAGGGTTGACGAGGCGCAAGTAGGGTTCGCCAGATGGTAGATTGATGGTTTTCCAGCCTTGCGGAAACTGGTGCTTCGCTTCCTCGTCTGAGAGAGATGGCGAGATCAGCACTGGCTCTCCCGGCTGCCAGTTTACAGGGGTTGCAATCTTTTGCTTGGATGCAAGCTGGAGAGAATCGAGAACTCGCAACACTTCGTCGAAATTTCGACCGGTTGTTCCCGGATACAAGAAGCTTAACTTCAGCTGCAATTCCACAAAGAACAAGAAGATCACAGGTTCCATGCACTAGGATTAGTACCCACCACCACCACAACGTCCACTTAGCAGAACTTCGTTCCGACCATGCAAAACAAAGAGCGATATCTGTAATCAGATACCCAGTCTACAAGCTACCAGGGTCTTTTTCTTCAATTTCCTCAAGTACGTCCACTGGCGAGGATCCCCAGCAGCATCAATTAGAATCAAAGGGCGATTGTCGTGGGTGGCCTGTAGCATTTTTCCAAAAGCGCTGCTACAAGTGGCGACCCAGGAAATGCCTAAAATTTGCACAAGTCGCAAAAATTCGCTCAAAAAAAAAAAACACTGGTTGCTAGTTCCTGCCCATTGCTCCACTCTAATTTGAGAGTAGACTGGTGGAATTCTGTTGCAGTTCTTATCAGATGGATCAAAGAAAAAAAACAAGCAAATGTAATATAATAGCTGTATACCGTTTCAGGCTTTTGGAACTTACTCTTTTGTCAGGGCCAATAATGTGCAAAGCACGGGAAGCCAAAGGCTTTCCATTAGGACCTTTCTCATCGGGGTCCAACATGTTCAGCTCTCCTGTTATCTTCCGATGAGGATCTGCAAGAATAGGATACTGAACCGGCGCATCTGGCTGTAAAACAAAGAAAACAGAAAAAACACAACCACAGTTCACATACAAAATCTATGTCGACAGATCCTAGATGACAGAAGTGGTGCAAGATTTGTCTGTAAAGGAGATGAACATTCATGTACCTACCGTGTAAGCTTCAATGTCCTTGATCCAGCGCAAGTGATCCTGCACAGAGTCGGTGGACAGACCGAGCAGCTTCACTCCTCGTTTTTTGAACTCCGGCGCGTACGCCGCGATCATGCCCAGCTCCGTTGTGCAAACTGGGGTGAAATCGCCTACAGTGCACTCAAGGTAAAATTAATCATCATCTCCAACGACACAGGTGCAACAATCCTGGAATTTAACACAGTACCTCAAAGCTCATCATAATGCACACCAAATTCAAGGAATTCGCGGAGGATACAGTAAGATCAAACAAGGAAACAGCGATCTCGTAATCAAAACCCAATTTACCAGGGTGAGAGAAGATAATTGTCCAGCTCTCGTCAATGTAGTCATGCAACTTGATAGGTCCATGGGTGGAATCAGCCTCAATATTGGGTATCACGTCGCCCAACGCGAGTCCAGGCATTATGAAAGGAAGAGTGAGACAAGTTGCAAACAACCAATGCGGCAGAAATGTACTGATACAGCAGAAGCAGCAGCTTCAGTGCCCACAAGTTCGTATGCAGCAGATAATGTAATATGATTTCAGATCAACAGAATTGCAGAGCTCTCGTTCTTCTTCTTCTTAAATCAAGACTATCGATGATGGGTTTTATGATGAAGAGTTTGTATTTAATTTGAGGCCTGCGTGTGAGGCAGAAAATGCATGGCGGCCATGTGGCTGTTGTTTTGCAATCGGCGTCGAATTTGCAACGTGACTCCGTCGGAGAGTCGCCACGTTTTTGCAACTGCACGTGCCAACAGTTTCTTCGCATGGAAATGAAGGACGATGCAATTTGAATCCAAGCTCGCCTTTTGCATTCAAAGGCGAAATCTACAAAAATCTTGCAATTCTCCATTTTCTTCTTCCGTTATTCGCTGAGAATACGGAAATTTTTCTTTCGGGATTTGCTCCGAGTATGCATCGGTTCTTTCGTCGTCCCAGCAACGCCGAAACGGAAACCCTCGATTCTCAATTTTGGTTGTCTTTGAGACGCGCGTCCTTAGGGTTTGAAGGTTTGGAACCAGCGTTGGGCGGTTATCAGAATCAAACCCCCAGTGGTTCATAGGGTGCCTAGCCACGGTTCTAAAGGTGCGATTCACACTTGGTGTTAGGGACTCTAGTGTTGAGTCCCCTAACACCAGGCTAGTCATTTAGGACTTACTACTTACCATGAACATTTTATGTTAACATTCACTTAACATTAAGCTATGACCCATTTAACATTGAGTGCCGCCTAGGATGCCACCTAGATTTTCATTTAACACTTACTTAACATCAAGTGTGAATGCACCATAAAACTATCAAAAGAGCCAGTTCTTGTACATTAGCCACAGCTATAGGAAAAATGGAGAAATGAAATATCCACCTTCATAGCCACCAGATCCATGAATTTACTTATGTAGCCTAAGTGGCAAGCCTATCATCCATAGAAAGATAATTTTTAAAAGGCGGTCATCCCCTATGAAGATTTACCCAAACTAGTGGGTACCCTGTGCGTAATGCACAGGTGTGTTAAAAAACACCAGAGATCCACCAGTTCCCCATTTTCCATATGTCGGGATCAGAAATCCACCGGTTCCCAATAATGTTATAGGAAAAAAACCCCAATACTTTTCATCTCGGGACCTCGATAGAATTTGGAGACCTCGATCATCCCGGGCCCGGTCGGCTTGAACGCCGGGCCCCGTCAGTGAAAATCATCCCGGGCCGATCGGCATTCAGACCAACGGGGTTACGTGTCAGGCCGTCAAAGAGCCAGCAAAGGCGGCCAAAATCGCCGAGCTCCGTGACAAAGTTAGTGAAATTAATGTATTAAGATCTGGCCATAAACCAAATGTGGAGTACAAATCATTAAATAACGTTCTATTGTTGTGGCTACACACTAAAAATCAAATATAGAATCTGACAATAGAGTTATTCCTAAAGTCACCCTGTCTTTGAGCCTTACTTTCACCCCCTATCCCCTCTATCAGGCAAAGTTATAAAATTTTACGAAATCTCAGTATGAAATGCCGAAATCAGTATTTAATGCAGAAGGTTTGAGAGTAATGATACAAGTTGTACAGGTAGGACCAGTGAAAAACCTATGCACCAGTGGAGGCACTCAGGGAATGAAAGTTGACGATCAAAAATTGTTGGAAAAAAACTAGTCTGGGTCCCATCAAACTTGTAACCATGGGTAGTTTGAATAAACCCATCAAACCCTTTTTTATTTCGTTGTTTGGAGAAAATTTTCGCTAGTTAAAAGAATGCTGATTCATATTGCTTCCTTCATGAAAACCACGGGTAGTTTGAATTCTTTTCAAAAAATAATCTGATCAAACCAATGGTTCTTTGATTCTGATTATTTTGTTGGGGCCCAAAAAACCAGAATGGGTGGATCCTTTCATCCTGAAATATTTTCAAAAACTGAAGCAGCAGTTCTTTATGTAGAGTTATGGTGCATTTACACTTGATGTTAAGTTATTAGGGTTAAATGAAAATCTAGGTGGCATCCTAGGTGGCACCAAATGTTAAATGAGCCATAGCTCAGTGTTAAGTGAATGCTAGCTTAATGTAAAATTTTCATGCCAACTAGGTTTGAAGTCCTAAATGACTAGCATGGTGTTAGGGGGCTCTACCCTAGAGTCACTAACACCAAGTGTGAATGCACCCTTATTGCGATTTATATCAAACTTTATATGTACTGTACTGCCCCCTGAACAAACTGTAAAGAACATGCTACCCACATATGGAGGCGTCTGGCACGCATTGGAAGGACCTCACAATCCATAAGGCACCTCTTTGTGTCTGTAAATACACCTCTGTGTACATAGTTGGCCCCACACAAGGGCAGGTTCCACCAATTAACCCTATCACGAAAAAACAATTTTATAAAAAACCAGACATGTTTAATGTGTGGGGCCCTGGGAACCCCAGTAGTGAGTGCGTAGAACTTGCTTTATGGTGTCAAAAATGAAGACTTTGAAGTGAATTGTTCAATGTTCATTTTGTTAGGCCTTATGGTGGGGACATTTGGAAAATAAAGGGCCTGCACAAGGCGGAATGAAGATTGGACCCTACGAGCATCTCCAACGGTGCTCAGTATGTGACTCCAGACAGTAAAAGTTGTTACGAAAAGGTCAAACTGTGCCGGTTTAGCTCAGGAAATTGTCTTTTCTGCACCAAATTCGTGCAACTTGACGTGGTTGGTAAAAGGCGCAACACAGTTCTGCACCTCCAAAAACGAGTGTAATAAATTGGACCTAACTACAGCTCAGTATTCCCAATTGGTCGATCATAATGATTGGTCCAGGTGGTTTCCACATGTATGCAGTTCCAGTTACAGTTTTGTTGGTGGGGTTGCCAACAGGAAAAATAACTAAACTTAGACGTTTAATTTTATTATCCAGAGTAACATACTGAGCACCTGTGGAGATGCTCTAAGAAATTCTGCACCCTTAGGCCTTATCCACCATAAAACAAATGAATGGACATTTCTTCAATGACATAGAGACATGAAAAGCGTTGGAGTGTGGTTATAACAGTTCACCATTTTTTCCAGAGATAATTCTTTTTTAAAAATTTGCCATGTATTGACACAATGCTTTGTTTTGGGGTAGTTTTTTACCTGTTTTTTGCAATCTGGTCAATATTTCTCAAACATATTGCCAATTAATGTAAATCTTTTGGGGACTCTTGCTAATGATACTGCATCAGATGCCCCAAAAGCAACTAGTCCCATATGTTTATGGACCCTTACTCCATTTGCAACAGAACAATGCTCAAAGATCTTAAGTTTTGAAACATGAACTATTTAAACTATTGCGACCAAACACTTATCCCCTTCACTTCCAGAAAGCATACCTGGATCAAGCATATTTTGATCACTTCTTAATGGATATAAGTGATTTTTGTAACATTGGATATGCTAGGTGAAGACAACAACATTATTTTCAGCTCCAAAGGCAACAAAAGGATTTTTGTAAATTTTGTGTTTCTCGAACATTAAGTGTTCAATCATTGGCCTAACTATTATCCAAATCACTCCTCACAATTTTCATTTTTCACTTTTTGAAAGACAAATCATACCTATTCACAAGTATTGTTTGTTGTAAATAGAATTGTTTGGAATAAAATCCATCTTGTTTAGAAATAGCAAGGATATTATTTGTGTTTGAAGTTTCACATGTTTAGCCACAAGATGCACTTTACTTGCACATAAAAAGATATGTGTTCATAAGAAGTTGAACTATTTTTTTCAAGCCCCCTACTTTGGGAAATTTTATCTTGATTATTTCAAATCCAAATGGAAGTTTTTAAATAGCTATTGGTGTTCTAGGGGAAAGGTTTTTTTTAAAGCCTCCGAAGTTGAAAGTGATGGGAGAGTGAATGCATTTTTTCAAAGCTTTAAGTGTTTGTTCATCAACCAATCTACCTAGCTTATCATGTTTAAGTGCAAAATAAAAACAAAAGTGATTCCTCTCAAAATGTTTATTCTATCAATTATAAGATTTTTTGAACTCAATGACAACCGAGATTCATGAATATTGTATATGTACTTCAAGGTTCAATTCACTAAAATGTCATACTTAAAAACCTATGGCCTTATCATAGGCCTTAGTCTTGTACTTAACTTAATTATAGTGGGACAAATCGGTAGGTAGACCTACAACTCAACATTTAGTGATAAAAACATACAAATATCTTGGCATGGCTTCATTACCTTTGAATTTTAAATATATTTTGTAAATCTTCAATTAATGCATCTAGTTACAAAATTTGTTCAAGTTATCAAGGAATGAACAAAATATGTCCTTTGGAAATGAAGGGGGTCAATGTTTTGATTTAGGCACATAAAAATAGTTTGTGTTTTAAAGCTTAAGATCTATAGACATTGCTTTATTGTCTTTGGACTTCAAATAAGTTTTGTAAAACAATTGTTGCACTCATAATTTTTTTAATAATTCAAAATGAATAAGAAATGACGAAACTATAAAGTTTGGAAATATGGGGGGTTTAATTATTATTTTCCTCATTGAATGGGTTCATCATTTTTTTCTTCTTTTTTATGTTGTTCCTTTGCCTTTGGAGTTCAAAGAAGTATTGCAAACTTTCATTTCACACATCCATGGCCATGAAGATTTCAAGAAAAAAAATTAAACCACAAAAATATGGTCAATTAGAATGTAATTATTATTACAAAATGCAGGTGTAGGTCACTAATCCCCATTCAATGGACTAATAAATTTATTACTTCCCCGTTAAATTTCATTCAATGGGACCAATGAATTCAATCAAATTAAATCCAATGAAAACATTTGGCATAGATGGACACATTTTGTTGTAATGAATGTTTAATGATGGGCATGTCTACTTAAACCAAAATGTGAAAGTTGCCTCTTATATTTGTCAAGACAAATCACAACATCAAACCCCTTTTGTATGTTGAAAGCAACTATGATGGGAACTCATTTAACAAACAAACAATGGTTGTTAGGCTTATATGTTTGGAAAGTATGCCCAAACATTTTTGGAATCTTCGTTTAAAATACCTAATTCTAGCAATTGTTGTCCTTAGGCAATATATAAACAATATCCCATGGTATTTCAAAAAAATTATCCCAATCACACTAACTAAATGATTTTGTGGGCATCTATGATAGATTAACAATGTTAAAAACTGAATCTACCATTTTTTTCTTTTTTTTAATTGTAGAAATTTTTTTTGACAAAATATATATTTTTTAATTATATCATAACATACATAAAAATATTGATACATATTTGATTAATCTATGGTAGCTTCACAAATTATATTAACACCCTTGGATGGCCTTAATCCCTACCCATTTTACATTGTGCTATGAATCAACTTTTTGATAGCCAAAACTTTTTTCATCAATGGATCTAACTAATACAAAACAATGATATGGTGGTTTCAATTTAATATGTCATTTCCTAGCTACTTTTATTCCCCTTGCAAGGCACAATGAACAAGTTTTCTTGGGTCAATATCACCTAACCATTGTTCAAAATCTACACGCCCATCCTACAAATGATGAGAATCATTGCATCATGGAATGTGCCAAGTACAAACCATTATGCATGTTTTACTAAGTCTAATTGGAAATTTTGACTCCCTATTGTGCTCACTCAAATTTTTCACAATAATTTTATTGAGCACAATGGCCAATATTCAACATGGTTCATAATATGTTAAAAGCTAGGGTGACCTATTCATGTTATCTGCATTGGGATGTCGAATCAATCATTGTTGTCAATTTTGCAATAGTGCCCACATTGCCTTGTTCCGTTGCATGTTTAAAAATTCCCTTTTGTTTTTTCAAATTGAACACCAATTAATAATGACTTTTATTAGGTGCACCCTTGCCGAATTCACCTTTGATGGCCCATTC
Source organism: Sphagnum contortum (assembly GCA_963920785.1). Classification (NCBI taxonomy): domain Eukaryota; kingdom Viridiplantae; phylum Streptophyta; class Sphagnopsida; order Sphagnales; family Sphagnaceae; genus Sphagnum; species Sphagnum contortum. The sequence goes on from OY987282.1 coordinate 8,577,438, forward strand.
TTTATTGCATGAAACTTGTTCTATATTATATACAATTCATATCCATGGACCAAAATATTGAAAGAGTCATGGGTATTTATCTCAATCAAGAATTTCAACAAATGCCATTATTTTAAATATATTAACAAACAAAATTAATATACATTAAACTTTGATTTCCAAATGTAATAAACAATAGAAAATTAAAATGTGAACTAATCATTGATTTTTCAAGTATAAGTAATTGTTAATTTGGCTACATAATCAAAGCTCCAATTAGAATAGGTGGCCCAACATTTGTATGAGGTGGAGGTGATTTAACAATTTTTATATTGAAGACTAGTGATGATGGTGGGTTGTCATTTGCAAATGTCTACAAAGTGGTTACAACAACTAATGTGATTAGAAACACTAGTGACATGTGCATTCCCAAATAAATGCATTTGTCTACATAGAGCATCAACAAAGGGAAAATATTTGGCTAGATAAAACACCAAAAGTCTATTCATAAATCAAATTAATCTCTAAATTTTAATGTCCAAATTTATGGAAGGTCAAATCCTAAATTCTAATTTCCAATTTATTATAGATATCTTCAACACCAAACATTAAAATTCCATAGTTTAGTTACTAGATTGTGCAAAGTACTAGTTCAAATTTCAATCACTATATTGTGCAAAGTCCATACTTTGATTCCATTCACAAGCTTCGTCACTTGAAATGTCTACAAAACATGGTTAGAACAAATTCATTACCAAAGTCAACAAAGGCAACAATGAACCAACAAAATGCAAAAATATGCTACACAATGAAGTGGTCAACAAAAAGATGCATATGTTGTAGACCATCACACTTTCCTTCATGTGATAGACCACCACACACTACACACAAGACTTATCTTCCTTCATTTGAATCTAACATATATCAACAACAATTATACAACTAAAAACCAACCATGATGTAATATGATTACAACCATAACAACCAAGCAACTTGAATCTTGAAAATTAGGGTAACACAAATGCATTGAATATAACTAGAAAGCTTCAAATTCCAACAATTGAAAGCACAAACCCTTATTTCAATTTTCAAGTTTCAACCAAAAAACTTCAAATTTAATGCACATAGTCAAACATAATTTGCAAACCATTGTTGTAAGAATCTAAATCATAATCTAGATCATAAAATCAAAGAATTTCTTATATCTAAACCATTTTTGTCTCTTTGTAATTTTTTCTACCTTGTTGACCTCTTTATTCAATAAACAAGGGATTCAACTTTGAAACACAACTTGACAAACTTGACACTTGTTACTACCTACACTTGTTATGTTGTAATTTCTAAGAAAAAACTCTTCAACAACATATTAACATCATCATCATCATGCTTTCTACTTGCTTTCTTTCTTCTTCTAACTCATGTATCTCCCCCAAACTAATGGCATTGAACTTCAACCATCCTTAAAAACCTATCAATATTCCTCACAACACCCCCATGCACTTTACCACCAAATATCCCTCCATAAAACTCACAACAACTTGGCCCCATTTTTCTACAATTTCACAAGCCATCTCACAAGAATTTAATTTGTCACCTCCTAAATCCCTCGTGCCCCACCATAGCCTCCTTCTCCTAGGACTCCTCCCTCTTCACAAGCAAAACCAAATGAAAGTTTTTAAAACTTTCTCCATTTATATGTGTATAGTTTTCCTTTTCTTTTTCATAACAATCAATTTTACAAAATGTAATGGTTTTTCTTGAATTGATCTCATGGAACATGATGAATGCAAGAATTTTGTGAACAAAAATGAGGCTTTGCAACACAATAACATTTAAAGCACAAAAAATGACATTGCTTCTATCTTTGCAAACCTTAAACTAGTTTTAAATTGGTTATTGCAAGCAATGTATAATTATCCATTGCTCAAATCATCAAACCACATTTTTTCCCAATCAAATAAAATCAAAACACTATTGACTTTGACTCTAAAATAAGAACAACAAAGCCCTCCAACACATTTTTCCATGCAACACTAGAAATTGAAATCAAGAATTTTGGCCTGCCTCACTTTTTTTTATTTTGGTCAATGATTAACAAGGATTTTAAAATAACTTAACAAATACATAATAGACAAGTACATAATAGGGATGTTTTAAAATAACTTCTCAAAAATTTAATATTGCAAGTCTTCTAAAGTTGTTCTTGACATGGTAACCCAATCTCAATTCTTGTTTTTTAATAAATATATGACTCAATGATAATATGGTGTAATGACATTGAAATTTAAGGAAAACCATTTGGAAATATGATGATGATGAAATTTTGAAATGTACATAAAATTATGAAACTTATGAAAGAAATTTTTCTTTCATGGAAATTAATAGTTTTAGATGTTTATCTTTCAAATATAAGATTATGATAAGTTAAACTAAAAATGATTAAGTCTTGAATGAAAAGTATCTTTTTAACACCTTGTTGCACAATCCATATGACTCAAGGTATATTTTTTTATCCTCTTATGTCGTGTTAGTGGCCAAGTTGTTTTGGACAAATTGACAATTAACAAGTTAACATTAAATGGTCAATACAAATGAATCAACTTTTTAGACAAAGATTATGTACGAAAGAGCACAAGGCACTCAATTCAAAATGTCAATGACTTGCCACTTACCAACATTGGCCCAAATTAGTTTAAAACTTTGTTAAAGGTTATTAAAAGATGTAAAATCATTAATTTTTTTGGCATAAGAGGCAAATAAAAAATAGACCTCAATGAAAAAACGTCAAAGAAGCTAGGGGTGCCAAGGTAAAAGTCCTTTTCCAAGGACTACACATGACACATGTCGTTTATGTGTTAATTTATAACTTTAAATTTTGTATTTTGGGTGCCCCATTTAACATTGCATTTTAAATGTAAATACATTTTTATTACAATTTGATTTTATATCATGTATATTCTGAATATATGCCCTCTATCACATAAATATGAAAAACTTTTATCAAAGACACATTTTCAAAACCCATAATTTTCAAGGTCAAAATCATTTTGGAGCAAAATGTGTTCAAATGGGTTATAAAAACAATTTTCATTAGTTCAAGTCATTTTTTCCTTCTAATCATCAATGTTAAAATCCTTTCCAATTTTCAAAAGGAATGGTGCACATTTGGTTTTTGTTTTTTTAAAAGGATGTTTGAAAACAACAAGGATGGTCTACTCTTGAGGTTTGAATGTTTTCAACATGCAAAAACATTTTAAATTTTTGTCAAACTTTGAGCATGTAAACTTTACAACTAATGAAAAATATTTCAAACAACGTTATGACAATTTGAATTATTATGCTTCACTTGTGATTTTTCAAACCAAAACTATAGTTTTAAGGAGTGTCCACTCACTTGGGTGGCTCCTTTGACTGTGTGTTTTTACTCGAAGAAGGGGTTTGCAATTTTGTGTCTATAAAGGTGATCCACAATTTTGTCAATGGAAGAATTGCATGTGTATGTTTTGAATGTGCATTTTGGAATAAGGAGATTTTGTTAACAATGAATGAGGATTGGAATGATGTTAGTTGAAATGTTTAAATAAAATGTTTACTGTGATGGTAAAGTATGAAGAAAAAAAAGGAATACTTGTTGATATATATAGAATCTAATAACATTTTTATAGAATAATCATTTCAAATTATGTGAATAATTGTAGTATTATGCAAAAGGAATATGGTTTTAGCTAGCAAGTATGTGGTACTTAAGTGGACTCAAAGAATAAGAACCCAACAATAAAATCATGACTATCCATAAAAACATAAAGTTAAAATTTTCAAAATGGAATTTTACGATGTGCTGTTTTTGTTCCACCTTAGTGTGTTTGAGGTTTAAGATGATCATTCCCTTTAGGTTTGCAATGGATTTAGGTGATAAGGAAGCAATTAACAAAAGCATGTCAAAATTTTAGTTTTTTAGATCAACATTAATGACATCAAAATTATGGCAAACAAATGTGATTTTCCACATTCCAAATTTTCACTTTGTAAACCTTTAAAAACATATATGCTACCACCTATACATCTACATAATAGCATAGTTTTCCAAGCCACTTGGCAATGGCATGTTTATACAAAAAATTCCATTTAAAACAATGTTAAAAACAAAATTTGGTGCACATATCCAAGTGTGTTGAGTTGATTGTGTAATTTGTTAAATTCATGAGTCTAATAATGTTCAACATGTGTCAACAAAACCAAGCACTTGGATAATAGTAATTTTGGTCAATTTAATAAATTTTGAGAACTTATGGTTGAAGATGGTAAAGGCAAAACAATTGTGCCAAATCCTCTAATGAGAGGATTCAACTCATTATCTTCCTATACAATTTCTTTCAATTGATGCAACATGGTCACCTTGAAAAAAGAAGTTTGAGGATTAGCTTGAAAACAATGTAGGAACATACTTCCCACTTTCACTCTTTGTATATTTGTGGGACCCTAGAAGTCCTAGGTGAAGGTTAACAAGTAAAAAAACACACAAAATGTAAGAAAACATGTGTACTAAAGTCTACCAACCTTGAAGGAAAACTATTATCCAAAAAACAAAATAAAATCTTGAACACAACCAATATAGACAAACAAGAAAATAACCACTGCATGAGGAAGGCACTTATCACCTTATCAATTGTTAAGGGGTGTACTAGTCAATTAAAACATTTAGTTAATGAATCATTAGTTATTAAATTTGAATTGGGGTGTTGAAGGGAAAATTTGAACATTTCTTCTCTTACCTTTAATTTATTTTGTAAACATCAAATTTTTATGCAACTCAAAGAGAGTTTTGAACCTTCTTGTTTTTCCAATGGAACTTGGAAATGTTTAGTAAATAATTCTATTGGTATTGTAGAAATACATTTAAAATTAAGGTTCTAATAATCAATACTTGCAAGAAAAATATATGTTAACATTGACTTTAGTGTGTATTTTATTTGCACGTAGATTTGCAAGCTTGAAGAATGTTTATGATTATGTTCAAAAAACTTGACTAAAAAGTTGGAATTTAGTACTTACCGTTTGGCAACCATGTTGGGGGATTCAATTTTCGATTATATAGTTTTGTTTGTTTGTTCAATGTTTGAAATGTGGTTGTTGTGCAAGTTGGTTGTTAATTGTAAACACTTAATCCAAGGACATTTGTGTTATTAATTGAAATATATAGATCAAAATATTAAATGTATCTACGATCCAAATTTAAGCAATAAACCTTGTAAGGATGTAGATCTATGAACATGGAAACAAATTAGTTTTGAAAATTTTGTGTCAACATGTGAAGAATGGTAACTAGGGGTTTGCAAAGACAATTAGATAAAATAGTTGATAGAAATGAATAGGTTACAACTAGGATGTAGGAGGATGTGTGTAGCAAGAAGGTTGCAATCATTCCTAGCAATGTTCATCATGTAAATCCTATGATTCCAAGAACAAAAAAATAACTTACAAGGTAAAGAACACCTTTTATAACATGAAAGGAGCAATAGTGTGCATAATTAACAAGTGTTCAATGTTGCATTGACACCAATAAGGTCCTTCAAAAGTTGAAGTAATCAAGATGGTGGACACACATAAAAGATATGAACATGTTTCAAGAATTGTACCTCAATGATTTAAATGTCATGACAATAGAATGTAAATAGGTGGTTACAAACTCAATTAAACCAACCCCACGTTAAATAGGTGTGATACTTGTTGGTTGGGAAGTGATTCCAAATGAAGATGCAAATAATAAACAATAAAAATTCATAATTCATGTTTCTTTATATGTAATTCCACATAATTTATAAAAAACACTACATGTTTGATGGTATGTAGTTCAAGATGAAGAGATAATGGACCTAGATATGGAAACACATGTCCCAAAGGTTCAAGTTTTCAATTTACAAAAACTTATTTAGATGCATAATTAATGGTATATTTTTCATATATATAGATTGGCCTTGGACATTTAGTAACTCAACAACTAGAATTACCAAAAGTTGGACTTGTAACAAAAGTAACATTAACAACGTCTAGAACCCATTATAGCAATCCCTAGATTATGCATCAAATTCTTGGAATGATATGTGTACCAACATTCCCAAGAAGTTTCAAACCACACATTACTTCGAGGCTAATCGAGGTATTCACTTTAAGAACATGTACTTTTTACAAATAGGAAAGACATTTAACAAAAACCTATCCTTTCATACAAGATGAACTAGGACATATGATTGAATACAACTTGATTCACCAATCAAACATTGATAACGAATCAACAACAAGTGGAGACAATAGATGTTATAGTTGAAATACATGGAATAACATCATATGTGTCATTTCATAATGACATTGTTACATAAGCAATAGCTATTTCAATACCTATTGTGAACCATGAATATTAGTTTCATTGGAAAATATAAGAGTAAAATCAATTATTCCACATTGTTTCAACAACACCACACTACAACAAAAAATGTCCATGTATGCCAAATGATTTCACTGGATTTTGAGAGAATTCATTGGTTGTAATGAATGAGACCTAATGGGGAAAGTAGACAATGCACTGGTATAATGAACAAAGACTGATGAACTACACCCACATTTTGTAGTAATGTTAACAAGGTTTATATATTCAACCTATTTTGTTTGGAATACTAATATAAATGAAGTGAAGAAATCTACAGGTGCACCGATAATTAGATGCATTACAACCAAGATTCCAACTAGACTTCCCAGAGGTCAATCGTTTCCTATTGCCACTTGATCTAGGTCCAATGGGAATAATCAAACTTGAAGATGCAAGAAAAAGTACTTGAGATAAATCTCAGCCATTCCTTATTATATCTACAATACCATTATCCTATATTTACATTCCTTCAATACATGCATGGAATTCAATCAAACATGTTATTGCTTTAGGAAAGTCAATAGTGGGAGTAAATTATTCCATACCATCTAGTGGAGTTATGGTTTTATTTGTTGGTTGAACATTTTTTTAGAATTATGATGGGGAGGATGACATCACCCATGTGGCTACCACCTATGGCAAAGAATGTTGTAACAGTAAAAACCAAGAGGTAAAATGTTCGAAAATAATTTCCATATCCTCCATATGTCAAGGATATTAATTTTGATTCACATGTGTGGGTGTTCAAAGTTGTAATCAAAGGCAATGTGATGACTAATGACAATGACATTGTGAACTTGTTCATTTTTACATTATGAAATATGATATTACAATGGTGTTAAAGGCTTTTGGGAAAACAAGATATTAACAAGTGCATTCATTTATCTAAAACAAATGTTTTAAAATGGTGAAAATTAATGAACATCATCATACATTATTACAAAATGTGGGCGTAGTTCACTAGTCCTTGTTCACTAAACCAATGAATTCATTGTTTCGCCACTAGTCCTTATTCACTACAACTAGTGAATTCATTCAAAATCTAGTGAAATCACTTAGCGTACATGGACACCTTTTGGTGTAGTGATATCACAAACTTGCCCCCTCCATGTATATGTGTTTTTACAACATTTTAATAATGTGTTCAAGGTTTAGCGAGTCTTGGCACAATTGGGTGGACCAAAATTCGACAAAAAAAAACTTGGCCCAAAGTCCATTTTACAAGCTTTACAATGTGCACAACGTCGACACGTGATGATTACAAAATGATATCTATCCATTATTAACAAAACATTTCCATATGTGACTTGTGCATTTGTAGGGGCTAGTGATTTATATAATTTTTAAAAAGTCAAACCTCTTTTTTTTTAAATGTTATGGACAAGGTCTAATTTTGCAGCAGTAAAAAATCCATAATGTATAACCTCCAATTCATATGATGCAAAATTCTTTTGCATTTTTTTATTAATACATATCCAGCTTGAAACTAATTCCCTAAACAAACTCTAGATCCATCATTGAACCAAATTAAAGTCCATTAATCTAGTTGCAATTGGTGTTACACCCAGTTTTTCAATTTCAAAAGTCCATAGCTCTTGGGATTTTTATTTTTTTACATTAAAAAAATTGCACCATGTAAATATTAAAGTCTATTATTTGAAAATGAATTCTTGTTAACTAAACCCAACATATGTAATAAGATATAACACTTGCAATCACACCCAATATAGAAAAAAATACCCTTGTGACACCAAAATTAGTCCACCCTACCATGCCAACACCCCTAAGAACATTCCTTTTAGCAACTTTGCCATATACACATGGGTCATCCTTATCTTTTCTTTACCTTATCTTGTAAAATGATCTTATCCCAATCTCTTCCACAAATCCTTAGTTAGTGGCAAATTAATGCCAACCACCTTATGTCAATAGCTAACTATTATAATGGCTTCATTCACTATAAGAAAATAAGTGTTTTGTAACTAGGTTTTTAATTGGGTTTTAGTTCCAATTTTGAGTTGCAACGACCACTTGCAACTCATCATATTTCTACAACTGGAGTGCTATCAAATGAGTTACAAGAGTTGCAATTACAAAATTCATTGAATATGAAATTGTATACATATGCAACTTGTGCAATTATTTTGCAACCATTATGTTGCAACCACTATGCTACTACGTTGTAATTACTATGTTATTATGTTGTAATTACTATGGCATTATATTCCAACAATGTGTTGACGTGCCAATGATGTGTTGAGAAATCATCAATGGGCACATGGCAATTGTGATTTTTTTTTTCATATTTAATATTTTTAAAATTTTAATATAGATTCAACTTAGGGCTGATAAGATGTTGACATGTGGCACAAAGATCAATCATGTGGCACATGGGTCAACAAATAAATAGGCCTAAACTAGATAGGTATTACTACATGCATTTCCAAAGCTAAGTAAGTAGGTAAACCTAAGTAGATAGGTAAGCTTAAACTACGTAGGTATGTCATTTCGAATAATTCTATTTTATTTTGGGTTGAACCAAACCTTTTTTTATTAGCTAATGTGTTTAATTAGATATTTTATAAACTTGAAATGTAGGACAAACAATATGGGATAAAAAATATTAATTGCATTCTAGTTGCAATTCACTTGTAACTATTGTAAGATAAGCTAATGAGTGAACACTTAAACAATTAGAAAACTTTAATTATTAATACATCATTTGTTTATTTTTCAAATGTTTTTTTCTTGAGACCTTAATTTAATGCACCTGCAACTATTTAAATTATTTTAAAAGGACACAAAATGAGAAAAATATGGTAGTAAAAAATAAGTGGGTCAATGTTTGATCATTGGCACAATTCACATTTTAAGATTATACACATTCATCTTCTTCATTGTTCTTCTATGTTGTTCCTTCACATTTGGAGCTCAAATAGTTCATGTAGATCTTGACTTGGTACACCCATAGCAGTTCAAATCATTGAAAATGGACAACAAAATAAAATAAAATGAGGTTTTAAAATAAAATATCATTTTCTTTAAAAACTCAAAATGATTTTGACATGTTTTGTCGTTCTTCTACATTGTTCCTTTGCTTTTAAAGTTAAAACACATAATTTAAAGCTTACGTTGGCATTCCCATGATTTTTCACATCACACAAATTAAAGAAAAATATTAAAAATCCAAAATTGTTTAGTCACCAACCAATGATTGGTGCTAGGCAATTCTATCTTAAAATAGTCTATCTATTAGGTATATTAATTATTATAAGTCATAATAGGGTCTAAATTTATTTAAGGTGTACCAAAATCTTGTCACAATGTCATGTCTTTCTATCTTTTCTACCTAGTCATTTTTTACCATGTAAAGACACATTTATGGATGATTATGATGGAATCTAAGATTGTAATGATCTAAAATGTAATCCTTCTTTTTATTCATTATTTTTTATGGATATCAAAATAAGGTAGAAAATGATTACTATAAAGACTAAGTCCTTTTCGTCCTATGTGGTAATAATATGAAATATTAATCTAAAATCTAAATATTATTTTATAATAATAATAGTAATAATAATACTATAAAATTTTTATTCCCTAGGTTAGTTATTAATTTTTAATTATGTTATGCTAGGTACAGGTAATCTAGCATAAAATAATACAATTTAGTAATATTTGTACCAATAACAATGATAAAATTAATTATAGCTAGTAGTTGGGTAATTGCACAAAACTTTAATATAATAATTGTATAGTAGTTGTAAAAAAGTTATTTCATTTATTCTAGTTGTATTATAATTGTCATATGTGATTTTTGTGTATCTTGTTAACAAAATAAAAAATGGCTAATTAAAACCATATATATATATATATATATATTGCATACCTTCATATATAAGGGTTGATATTGGGACTAATATGTAACTACAATAAAACTCCATGAATTTTGGACATGGCCCATTTTATTTTTGAATTCTTTATATTTTCATGGGAGAGTTGCAATGTAATTCCAAATTAGTTGTTTCAAAGCTATAGTTGTAAGGTAACGAGGTTTTTGTGAACACACTTTTTGATAAAGATCCCCTAATAAATAGGAAATTGTAAATCCAAACTTATGATTAACAATTAAGAAGTTACTAGGAGGCCTTGTAGGCTAAGTAAATTAATAATTTTACCTATATATATGGAATTCCATTAAAAAATTAACCTTTGATTTTTTTCCTTAATGGTAATTTTGTGATAGTAATTATCATAAAATAACACCCACATTTTAAGGCACAACACATTCAAGTGAATGTGAAATTTTTCTATTCTTTTTATTGGGTTTGTAGCCTAGAATTGTGGATAAACCATATTAAAGGTCGTCATTATTTCATGTTGAAGGAAGTTATGTTAAGGTTTTGTAATTAGGCCCCAAGTTATCCCCTTGCATTCATCTTTCATTTTGTTGATGGTTTGATTAAAAACATCCTTGATGACAAGTTGCAAATTTCCAACAAAATTTATGCACAATTGGTAGATAAGGTATTTCCAGCCAACAAAAAAAAAGGCAAGGTAGAAAACCAATTCTTAAGAAGAATTTCATTAGTTAGGGCCTTAATGGAATTGAAATAATTAAGGGAAGGATCTTCATACTTCACATATGGATCACAATAGAGGTGATATAACTCTTGGGCTAGCTTTATAGACTTGACAAAGTTGGATACAAAAACATCCTTGTTCTATGCAATTTTGATTAATGCATGCACACTCAAGCATATATAAAAAAGGTACAAAGGATTCAAAGGACAAACACAACATCACAAAAACAATTAAAGTTCTACAAAGTTGTTTCATTCCTTGCATTTTTGACATGCATCTTGACAATGAATTAATGTATTATGCACAAACCATTTCATTAAAGATAACAAAGAAATCCACCTTGTTTTGACATTCTAACAATTGAATCCTTTGGTATAAAACAAATTAACAAGCTTATAAAAATTCTAGAATTTCTTTGAGCTATGGGTAAAGAAAACATACAAAGCTTGCAGAATACCTTCAACCCACCACATTATATCTAATTTTTAAAAAGTGATAATTGATCATTTTGTTTTGTAGGAAAAACAATGGACACCATTTTTTATAAATGTTGACATTTTTTTTGAATTACAACATAACAATTCAATACAAAAATGGGGTGCAATTCACTATTTCAAAGTGAAACAAGTTCATTGCATTTTAGTGATTTCACCTTGGTTAAGGTTATTTCACTATAATATCATTATGTAAACATCATGTTTCACTACTAGTTGACATAATTCATTATTATAATTTATTATAGCAAATAGGTTTATTGTATGTTGTTTTTAATACCCTGTATTATTTTAGGTTACTTTAAATATTTTAACTTATACCTTTGAAATAAACTATTATACATTATTATACCCTAAATTATTATACGTTATTCTACCGTAAGGTATCTTGGCTAACTTGTTATAAACTTTTAGGTTACTTTTAATTAAACTATTCAACTAACCTTAAAATATATCTTAGTTTATTTTATTTTAAGTTAATATATGTTATTTCAAGTTATATTTTAGGTTATTCAAGGTCATTCTACTTTATGTTATTATATATTATTTTATCCTAAATATAATAATTTAAAATAAATTAAAATAAAATATAAGGAATTTAGTTAAAATAACCTAAAATAGCCAATAATTTCTTATGACAAATAATTTAGAACAACCTATAATAAAATAACTATTAATGCCTATGATAATATAGTATAAAATATTTAAATATAAAATATAAAATAATAGTCATCAATAGTCATAAAATAACATAGAATAATTTATAATAATTTATAATATAATAGCCACCAATAGAATAAACACAATAGCCATTAATAAATTAACCACTAATAGACAACAATAAAATAGTTATCAATAACCACCAATAACCTATGGTAATTTAACCACCAATAATCGTTAATATAATAACCACCAATAGAATAACTACTAATAGCCATTAATAACCCAATAAAATATTTACCAATAACCATTAATAGAATAACCGTTAATAACCATTAATAACCTAATAAAATATTTACCAATAACCATTAATAACCCAATAAAATATTTACCAATAACCATTAATAACCCAATAAAATATTTACCAATAACCATTAATAGAATAACCGTTAATAACCATTAATAACCTAATAAAATATTTACCAATAACCATTAATAAAATAACCATTAATAACCATTAATAACCTAATGAAAGAACAACCAATAACCACTAATAAAATAACCACTAATTTTCATATATTAAAATTGTTTAGAATTGTCAAAAAGATATAGGGTGAAATAATCTATAATAAAAAAAATTAATTTAAGGTGAAATAGCCTACAATAACTAAAAATTACAAATAATAGCAAAAGGTGAAATAACATCAATAACCAAAAGTAACCAATAATATTTGAAAACAACCTAAGATGAAATAATTTATAATAGCTACAAATAACCTAAAGTGAAATAATTTACAAAAGCCAAAAATAATATAAAATAGTCAAAAATAATTTACAATAGTTGAAAATAGCTTAAAGTGAAATAGACTTAAATAACCAAAAGTAATTGAAAATAACCATAAATAGCCATAATTCAGGTTAATGAAAAGTGACCTTATAATAGCTGAAAGTAGTCTAACATAGGTAGTATTATTATATTAGCAGAAATCATATCAATTTATTAAACAATTCTTTTTTCAAAATAATGGTCATTGGAATGTTATTAATAATGATATTCAATTTTGTTTTTTGTTTAAAAGAAATGTACATTATTGAACTTTTTTGAAAAATCAATTTGAATCATTTCATTTGGATAGAATCTCAATAAAATATGGATTTTCAAATTTTATGTTTTTGTAATGTTTATAAAGAATAATTTGATAAATAAAATGTAATGTAACATATTATCACAACAAGTGCGGTGGCTTGATGGTAAGGGTGTTTACTTCCATCCTAAAGGTCAAAGGATCTAACCTCAAAAATGATGTGTGCAAGGTTAATAGTGGTAAATCGACTGAATGTTCTCCTATTCAATTCCCTAGAATAGGTGCCTAGATTACGTGGCCTATGTACCTATGTTAGGTTTTAATTCTAACCTAGGCTAACTCATAGGCTAAAAATCATGAAATTATTATTAATATTATATATTAAATAAATTTAATTTAATTGATTTTCATGATGCCTAATTAATTAATTAACAAATGAATGATTTGATAAATTTATATTTCATTTTAGAATAATTTAGTTTCACTAGGTACTAACTAATCAATTCACTGTCCGTAGCAACTAATCCATGTTCACTAGGGGGTTGACTAATTTCATCATGGTAAAAATGTTCAAATTCTAATGAAACCCAAAGTGAATTAAACACATTTTGGTGTAGTGTAATAGTTAGATGCCTTTGGAACACAATGATATTATCACAACCCATGTTGATTAACTTGGCTTGCAACTCTTCAAGCTTTAGTCCATCAAAATTTAACAAACTTTTAAATTTGTTTTCAACCTTGGACAACTTAATAGGGAATTGATGTCAAGGATAAAATAAAGACACAATTTGAAAAAAATCAACAATGAACAAAAACTAGACATTTTATTATTCGAACAAAGCATGATGTGAGTTAAATATCACAAGGTTACAACTTGAATTTATGAGATCAAAGGGTGGTGCCTTATAGACCTTTTTTTATAATATTCAATGGGAATTTTTTAAATATCACCAACCTTTTGGAAGTTTTCATCAACTAACCCTTCTATAATTTATATTATATCACATTGTATAAACTTTGTCAACTGTATCTTTTACATGCCTCTACCAATTATTCTTTTAAACAAATTTGTTAGTTATATATATATATAATTTTATTTATTATTTTATTTTAAATTTTTTTCTGGATCTTTCTAAAACCTTCTAGAAACTTTCAAGTTTATTCATCAAAAGAACAATACAAACTTTTTAAAACTTTTAAACATATTCTTCATGGATCTTTTTGGAAAATTCAAAAAATTTCCCTCATAGTTTATTGTTTATGACAATTGATAACCAGAAAGTGTTGTTAATTATTGTTATTTCACCTATATAATTGGCTATGAAAGTAGCAAATGCAAACAAGGTTCTTGTAGCCTTTGAAAATACACCATGTATAACTTTTGTAATGCCCTAGTTTGATGAATCAAACTAGTGCTTTCCATAAACATTTTTCACCTTAAACATTTTGTAGAAAACTTTGAAGCTTTCAAAATCAATCACGAGATGCTTGTGAAGAAAAATGTGATAAATTGGGGTAAATTGGACATATTTTTGTTTATGGTTAAAAGATACAACACTTTGGAATAAGTCCATAATAAAAGGATATCAACTAATATATATTGCCACTCATTCTTGGCATGCATAAAGTTTTTGTTCATGTACTAAGAACCAACATCCACATTGGGCACGGAAACTTTTGTTTTATAATAGCTAAAATGTTTTTATAATCTATCCAACTTTGAAACCAAAAGCGGTTTTTTACTTTCCACAATTATGTTTGAATCACTAGAATAAATCTTATCCTTTGCAACCAAAAAATCAATGACTAGATGTTTTAAATGACTATATCATTGAATGCAGTCATAGGATATTATTTCAAATCCTATGTGTAAAAAGTTATAATCATATATGAGTGGTGCATTTGATTAATAGGTGATGACATGGCAATAGGAAAGCATCATCGTTTTTCATTCCAAATTTTCATCCACGATTGATGATAAAGTGACATGGATGTCCAAGAGATCATTTGAAAATCTGACTAGGATAAAGTCATTTCAAATATAACTAAAAATGATTGATAATGTCAATGATGTGA
Organism: Sphagnum contortum; assembly: GCA_963920785.1. Lineage (NCBI taxonomy): Eukaryota > Viridiplantae > Streptophyta > Sphagnopsida > Sphagnales > Sphagnaceae > Sphagnum > Sphagnum contortum. Next base: position 8,592,743 of record OY987282.1, read on the forward strand.
ACAAAATGATATGTCATTACATAGACAACATGATCATAAAATGATTTTACAATGATTCAAAAATGATTATTACTCATTTAATATGAATGTAGACAAACATAAAGAATTATGACATGTATGGAATTAATTTCATTCGATATTTATATGCATATACGTAATATAAATTTGTTTATCACATTTTTAAAAGATATACTTGATGTATGATCCATATAATCTTTTTATGTGAATAAATTAATCATTATACATTGAAATAAACTTTAATGCTACAAATTTGATATATTTTTATTTTAAAAATAGAATGTAAGATGTTGGAAATATATAATTTATTTAAACATAAAAACATCTTAAATTATATATATAAAGAAATAAATTCATTTGCATGTATGAAAAATTTATATCAATACACAATATTATTAAATTATGTGTAGAAATGAATAAAATTTATAATTTCAAAAAATTAATTAATATTATAATTTTAATTAGTATATTTAGATATAATTGATTTATGATCCATTTATAAATATTTTATGTGAATATATTCTTAAATATTTTTAGTGAATCATGCATCACACCTGATGCATTTCCGCCTTTGCATTAGTCATTATTTTAGCCCATTGAAATATCTAGTTTGAATTCACTAGATTTTTTGAGTGTCCTCATATAGTTTGTTTTTCTCATCAAGACCTTGTTTGGACAACACATCAAGAGTTTAATCAAACACAACAATAAGTAGGCTAACATTAGATGAACCATTAACAAATGTTAATGATGAAGGAGATGATGAATTGGTTCCATTTTTAAGGGGTGAAATGATAAGATGGATATATAGGACATAATTTGAAATTATTTAGAACCTATAGATGGGTTATTGTGCTCTAGGTTTTAACAAATTAAGGACAATAAAACTAAAATAAAAACCCTAAATTTTCCATGTACATAAATAACAAAACTATAAGAACAAGCTTCAAGCCTCAAGCGAGATGTTTAAGAAAAATTTGAAGGTTTGATTGAAACCCTTGATGTTCAATAAACCATAAGCTATGGGAAACAAGCAAGATGGATTTTGGAAATTGGAAGGTTTTAGTTGGGAGAAAAGATGTTGCATTGGAATTTAGCATCAAGACTTTTGAAGTGTGCACCTAGCGTTTGAGTCATGAATTGCAAGTTCCAAGCTTCGGTTTTAAAATCTAAATCTTGGGACTTGAACACAACCTTGAAAGTCAAAAGACACAAATATTTTGAAAGGAAAAACTTGAAAGTTTTGAAACTTGAAAACAAACCATGCACATTGAGTAACTTGCAATCTAGAAATTTGAAATGTGCAAAGTTTAAACTAACATACTCAATTCCTAGACTAAAAATCGAACTTTGGACTTTAAGTCTTGGGATTGTTGCATTCCATAAGGGAAATTTCAAATATTTGATTCTTGAGATTGTAGCAAAATTCAATAGTGAACTTTTAGATGCTTACAACAAAAAATTCCCCCAAGTTCCAGCAATTCATTGCTCTAACAAGCTTTCTCATATACCATATTTGATTTTGGATCTTTTAAAATTTCCTCCAAATTTCTTTAATTGAAGGCTTAAGTTCCAACTTCAAATCCAACCATAAGCTTTAAGAACCCATGGGAATCAACCACCAAAACAAATTTGCACACATGATTCATGAACTTCACATTAGATTTGGTAGCTAGTCCTATTATAAAGTACCATTATTGTGCATCCTAGCCTTCTTAAAGGTGTTGGGCAAATACTAGGTGTGCTCATATTGCCACATGTCAGTGAATTATAGGGGCATTCATGTCATTGCATGTTGGAAAATTGATGTGAAAAGTGCAAGGCATGGTCATAAAAAGTTCTTGCGCAATGGTAATGTACATGGTGAGAAGACAATGAGAGGGAGAGAAAAAATGGTGACCTAAAGGTTTATGGTGTCTTAATGGTGGCAATGGTGCTACTTGTCACCATGATGAGGTTTAGGCAAATTAGCTCCAAATTTGGGCCTTAGTTTTACAACATGGTTGTTGCAAATCCTTTGTGTGTCACATTTTGGAAATTTATTGTTGCCAAAAAAAATGTTGATGTGAACCTATGTTCCCTAAGAAATGAGATTAGCTCTAGGTTTCCACAAATTAAATTAAATCAATCCACATTTTAATTTTGTTAAAAACATGTATAGAAAAATGGAACCATGCAAGGGTTTTTTGTTGTGAAATTTTGCCACATGGTGACCAAAAAACAAGACTATTTTGAAAAAAAATTCCATCAAAGTTTGCAATATTTTGAGGAAGAAAAAAGTTGAAATTGCATAAGAATGGATACTTCCCATAAGAATGTTTGGGCAGGAGAGTTAAAATTAGAGTTGAAGCTAAGACTTAGTGGTGATTCAAGACCATTTTGCCTATTGGACTAAGAAAAGGTGTAATGCAAATATGACAATTTGATGATGAGATAATGTTAGAGTGAGACAACAACCATCAATATATCATCCGTTGGAAGTTTATTATGGATGAACTAAAATCAACTTGATTGTGGGTGTCACCATGGCAACCTATCCTTTGACAATAAAGGTCATGTAAGTAGGATAATAGTTAACTGTTAGGGTTAGATCCTTGTAGGTAAGGGCTAGTTAATTGTTAGTAGTCGATGACAAATGAACGGTTCATAGTGTAATGATTTTGCCCTTTGTGGTGGGTTCAAAGTTCAAACCAATGTTGTTTAGTTCTAAATTTCAAAAAGGAACCATTAATATTGTCTTGCATTTTAAAAAGTTTTTGATGGAGACTTTGGTCTAACCCTGAGATTTTTAAAAATAATTGTAAACTCTTCAATTTATATATTTTTCTTAACAAGATTGAAACCCAATCTAATTTAAAACTAAGTCTAATTCCATCTCCATTACACACAAAAACATACTTATATGTAGTATTGATTTGTTCAACGAATTCACATAGTTCAACATAAAAATAATGTCATATTCATTATGTAAAATCAATTAAAATGAACTCCTTGCATAGAGTTTTCAAAGAATGTAAAATTTCGACATGGAATCTTCATAATTAATTATTTGACATACATGTGTACCCCCCCTTCTACTGCACTACAGCATATCATAATGAAAAATGGAATCAGAAAGAAAAATCACAAAAGTGGGAAGCAACAAGCGACAGAGAACAAAAAAAACACTATGCAACTTCCCCTATTCCAACATCACTAGAGCCTGAGATGTGCTCGAGCAAGACTCAGCCACAAGTCCAGACTCCAAAGTTAAGACAAGCAAAAATAAGTCATTCTCGCAACTAGCAGCAACTCAACTTCAAGGTCTTGCTTGAGGATGTGGTGAAGGTAGGGGTTCATCTCTGGCCTTGCCTTTGTAGGCAAGGATATCATGTTGAGATTCATTATAGAGTATAGTAGCTTAAGGGATTCTGGCCCCTAGGTAATAGGTCTATTTTTATATGAGGATTTTTGAAAGATCATATTTTTGATTGTGTTGAAACTTGAGATTAGTCACAGAGCTATGATATCTGGAAGGATTTTCGTTCCTTTTAGAGGATATTTTGAAGAGTATATTTTTGCATGGTGAAATATTTGAGTTTCCATAATTCTTCTTTTGCCTTGAGATACTTTTTAATGTAAATGGCAAGGCCACAGTGTGACACACCCCTTGTTATTTTCAAAGAATGGACAGCAAGACGCAATAATGTAAGACTGAGATACAAAACTGCAAGTGAATCAACATAACAATGACTAACAATAAACTATACAAGTTGCAACCTAATGGGTAGCCTGCCAATAGCCAACTAGAATTAAGTTCCAACACCGATTGCAATACAAAAAATAAACCTCACTAGTACGATCCATTAAAACTAAAGTTTCCAGTCTCTCAGGTGAGGCCATCTCCATCAGCACCCCGCTTCTTTGGGCCCAAGGAAGATGTTAAATTAGTGACATGTCCCTTCTGCAGGGAGTACAAAAGTATTACCTACTTCACTTCTTATTGCAGTCCGTCAGGCAAACAAGTTGTAATTCATGCTGCCCAGACACCCTTTAAGAGTCATGCAGAGTGTTGTTGGCAGGATCTACAATATAAGCAAGTCCAGGTTATAAGTTATAAGGTCTTTTAGAAATCAAGAAACGAACAACAACACTATTCCTGTTATGCACATTTTGGGTCTGTAACCAACAGTTACCTTGTCTCTCTCTCTTTCTGAAAAAAAAAAAAAGATGAGGTCAAGAGTGGACTCCATCTGGTCTTTTGTTTTTCAATTCGCTAGTGGAGCCAGAGTGACAAGCATCCCCAGTCAGATTTGGCTTAACTGGTGACTCTTTTCCAGAGAACTCTTTAAATGTTTAGGTAGACATGAATGTGGTGACACCCACCCCAAAAACAAAATTGTTTCCTATCACAATTTGACTTTTTTTTTTCATAAACAAAGAAATTTACAACAGAATGTTTGCCTTTCAGAAAATTGTGTGGCATTTCGAGGACTTTCGACCCCAAACAAATCACTAGTAGACATGGAAAAAAGAACAAAGGGGATACTTTTGTACTGACTGCAATAAAGACATGTTGGTTATTTATCATCTTCCTATTTGGGCCTCTACAGAGTTTACTGAAATCAACGGAGAGTGTACATTATTCAGACGGGCTAAATCAAAAGCAGTCACTTTATTTTACTGATCTTTTTTAAGTGTATGTATCGCAGATGCAAGTTCTGTTCCATTCATGTTATTTGAAGGCTATATGCTTCATCCTAAGTTCTGTGTGTCATTGCCCAAGTAAAATATTATACCAAAGCACACACATTCTTTTGGAAGGAAGGTTGTTAGAATTAGTTCTAATCTGTAGTTTGAAAAGCAAACCATGAAAAGCAACCATGAATAGCTTCCAAGATGTAAAAACCATGTTGTTACAAAACACATCAGGTTCCAAGTTACAAAAAGACGTAGACATGGCGTTTTTTGAATGATTCTGGGTGCAAAGATCAAATCATTGGAGAAAGGCTCAAATTAGGAGGGTTCTCCAAAGGACCACCGATGCTTTTTTCTAAAAGATTTTGTGATGTAGCTGAAGTGGCAATTATCCGCAGGAATATTTAACCAAATCTGTTTGTAAACCAGATATGAAAGTTTTAAAAATTAAGAAAATCTATAAATCTGACCCAAAAAAAAATTCCTTTTTTGGCTTTTGGCAATTGAAATCCCCAAAACTCACTTCATTTTTGCAAAACCGCTTCAATTTTAGCTTCATCCTTTGGCAAATTTTCATTACTTCAAAAGGTTGAGGTGCACATGGATATGTGATATTTGTGTTCTTTTGTGAATTTCTGTTTTCATACCAATTTGAATAGGTACCAATCAAGCATCAACCTATAATCAATTGTTATGGACATCTGAAAAATTGAAATATGTTGTGCATGAAAGCTTTGTTATTGTCTTTATACTTTGTAGGTATCCAAATGATGCTCTTACCAAAATTCTGGTGATGCTTTCAATGAAGGTCATTAAAGCTCTCAATGTTCTATTTCAATACCAAGAAAAGTTTTGGAGTGGCTAGAATTGTCATAAAAGTGTGGGGGTGTAGAAGGACTTAGCTTGCAAGTGTAAAGATTCAATTCATTGAATTGTGAACATTCCCCAATGTTTATATAATTAAAAAGTGATGATTTGTTTTGCTTGATACTACCAAAGTTTCAATGAAATTGTCAAGTGTATTTCTATATGTTCCCAACAATTATTTCTTTAATTCTAAGTCTCTTTCCCATGATTTTCCAAAAAATTCCACATGATGTTCCAATAATGCTTTCAAAGTTTTCAATATTGTTCCACAATTTCCCATTCTATATTCCTAGTGGTGTTCCCATTGATATATTTCTAAAGTTCATAATCACATTTTAAAAGTGCCCCAAGACTTTCCTTTATTCATTCAACTACCACCCAAAAAAAAAGGAGTCTGGTTGAAGGAAGACAAAAGAGGGAGAACAAAAGAAATACCCAGATCAAATAATTTGTGAATATGGGAATCATGAATGATAACAAGCATGGCCAAATACATAAAGTTCAAATTATTAACACCTAAATAAATAGACCAACATCATCAATTGGAGCTCTTCTCATGAGTAGATAAAACAAACCATACATGTACTAAGAAATGTAGAAACTAAATGTAATTAATTTGTAAGATTGACTCATGGCCAAGGTTTTGTAGTTTAGATTTCATCAGCTATTTCCTTATTTCATATATACTATAAAAAAAAGTCATGTCCAATTTTGTCCAATTTTTTCCCCTAATTTTGAAGGCATATTTCATTATTGTTTTCAAGTAGTTGAAATGTTTATTGTAATAGGTGTTGCATTTGCATGGTCATAATTTGTTGCTAAACAATGATTGACTTGAATAATTTTCGAAGATCTCTAGCTATCAATGTTGGGTGATTATGAAAAAAGTTACAAACCCCCATTGGTTATCAGCTTGGGTATATACCCACTTAATAAGAGAGCATGATTTTTTTCTAAAGATTGTGTGCATTTGAACCCCTAATGGTCAATAACGCACAGAAGCTTGGATGTACAATAATTGCAACTTAGAAATTATCATATGTTTTTTTGACCTCTTTTTGGGATAACCAAAAGTTGCAACCAACTTTTCATGCGTGTAATAATAATGATTTTTGGAAAAACAATTGTAATGATATATTTTGTTATGGAAATTCAAGAAGCTTATAGTAATACGGAAAGGCAATGTAGCTAAATTATGAATTATTTTATTTGGTTTCAAGTATGAGATCAATGCAAGAATTGTCAACTTTGTTCATTTTTTATCATCTGGAAGTTTATAGTTCATTACAAGAAATCATGGCTTTTTAATTGCCAACTTGACTAACTTCATTTTGATTAAACATTTGGTCTTTTTGATTGGAAACAAAAAATTCCAAGCGACATGGATTTTTGGGCCACTTTGTCAAAATGTGACAATCTAAAAAACAAACAAGTGAACATTTGTAATACTAAAAAACAAGATTCTAATAAAATGGGACATGTGTTTGTTTTGATGGTCATGAAAATACATGAAAGTGACCCATTAGGAATATATATTAGGTAGGTTAGGTTATGCAGGTATAATGGGTATAGATGTAAATTAAGTAGGTACATAGTTAGTCTAGGTAAGTTAAATTAGGTAAGTAGGCCATGTAGGTAATTAGATAGCTAAATAAAATAGTTGGTAGGTAGGTTCAGTAGGTAGCTATATGTAAGTTGGTAGGTTAGGTATTTAAAAATAAGCCAAGCTTGGTAGGTGACTAGGTTAGAGGTAGCCTATGTAGGTTGAATAAGTAGGCTATGTAAGTTGGTTGTAAGTAGAATTAAGTAATCAAATGGTTAGGCTAATTAATAGGTTGTTTACAGGTAGGTTGTTAAGCCCTAATGTAGGTAGGGAGGAAGGTAGGCTAACTAGTTAAATATGTAAGGTACCTAAACTAGGTTAAAGGTAAATAAGTTAGAAAAAAACTTTTCATAATAATATGATGATTTAATATATTATTTGTTGAATGAGATGCAAGGGTTAAATATTTGGTCCTTCAATGTGAACCTACAAAAGGTTCAAACTTCATACTTGAAACCTCATGACATGTTTAGGTTAATAGGTTAAGTTGCATGGGCTAGACTTCTAGCCTAAGCTATTTAGTCTAGGCTACGTGAGCATTTGTTGCCTAGGCTACCTAGCTTAATCTACTATTATTATTTACTTAGGTTATGATTTGTTTACATAATAAATAAGTAGGTAGGATGGCTAATAGGTAGGTAAATGGAGTCCATATAAATAGGAACCATAAGTTATTTAAATGATGTTTGGTTTTTCATGTTTTAATGTCAAATTTTGTGTTAATGTTGCAAGTATTTGAATGTGTTTACATGCTTATAATACATGCTAAAGCCATTATGACATGATTCGGAATGAATTTAATAAAGAAAGAAACTAGTTTTTTAAATGTTGTTTGCAACTACTTTTTAATTACAAATGACATTTTTAAGTTGCAAAAATTTGATTGAAAACAACGAATTTTCTTCTAGTGAAAATATTCAAAAGCATTCATTAAACATTATAACCAATATTTTAATATGACTTCTATTTTTGGGGAGATTTTTTTAATACAACATATTTTGAAAGAGATTCTGTAAATAAATTTTCATATAATAATATAATGCAACATTTTTTTAATGATTTTTTCTTGACTTACAAATGAAATGTTCTCAAAATATTCCCAACATAAATACTAACCTAAGCGGGTAGGGTTGGTTCATGTTAATATGGAGGCAGTTTAACTAGGTTGACTAATAGGTGGGTGTAGTTTCAAATTGATTGTTGATTTGACCAAGAGTCCAATTGACATTACGTAAATTAACTAATTAATTGTCAACTAATTCCATGCTAGTCAACTAACCACATGGTCAGCTTGATTAGTAGTTAAATTGGACATGTTGAAATCAACTTGTCCAATTTAACTAGCTAATCAAATTGGTAAATATGCAAAATGTGAAATTTTGACTAAAACTTGTGGTCAAATAAACCGAGACTTCTTGTAACTTGGTTGTAAGTTTAGAGTTATAACTTGTGGCTTTCAAAAAGTAATTCGTTGTGTATTATGACTTTTGAATAGTCATCTTGAAAATGATTAGTTGAAGGTTTTACATTTGAAACTAAAGGTTTAAAGTTAAACTAAGTTCTAAAATTAAATATGTGTGAAGTTTACATAAGGGTGCAAATGCAATAGTAGGACTCAATCCCACCTACTTTGTGATTTGTTTAAAAAATAACAAGAATCTAGTCAAAATGATGTGGCAAAATGGGATTGGTGATTTAGGGAGATTTTTTTTTAATTCACTGAAATTATTTTGAATCTATTGCCCAAATCAAAAAATTAAAAATTAAACTTCAATTTTTTAAAATTATGTTTCATTGAATGCATATATCTTTGTGAACTGTTTTGAAATAAAAAATTGCATTTAATTTATTTGAAAATATATACGAGGGATTTTTTTTTAATATGTGAGATATTTAAAATGGAATTATTTGTCACTATACTCAATTCATCACAAGTTGAAGGTGTGTTTGGTTGGTTAAAGAGTTTTTTTATAGCTACGGGGGTGATTTGCTTCAATAATCTCTTATCTCAATTTAAACTTGTGACTTACATGATTGTAATTGAAAACTTCCATTAGGCAGTTGAAATGAACTCGTTGCATTTGAATGGCATATATGACTATGGACATATGATAGTCAACTTATGATAATTATTGAACAAAGGAAGATTTCAAGTTTAATAAAAAAATTTAAAATATATAAATATAAATTGAAAAAATATGTGAAAAAAATCTGAAATAATTTAAAGTATTTCCATCCACATGGATGAAGTCATAAATGTCATGTACATACTCATAAACACCCATGTCCAATCTACATATTTTACATATAATTACAAAATTAGTCATGGATGTAATCATAATCCATGGTGTTGGTATAATGTATTTCTTGTGATGTCCTTTACACATTCAACATGACTAGAAATGAATAAACTCTAACAAATTTTAACATATCATGGTTGATCTAGCAACATTGTTCTTGAAGCTTCAATGTTGGCCTACCATCATCACTTTCATGCTTGATTGATGTATAATGAATAATCCAATGGTCCTCAAAGGTTGACAATTTTTGCATGTTGTCTATGCAAGCCTCTTACAAAATGTGAAAAATTAATAATCTCCAAGTTGTCTATCTTCATTTCCAACAAAATTTCCTCCCTTCTTTTGCTTACTCATTTTGTGGTTCTTGTGCTTTAGGGCTTAAAGAAAGACATGGTTGTCATTGATTGGGTGTATAAGCATGATTTTGGAGACATGCCATAGAACACACTTGTAGTGTGAAATAAAACAAATCCTTTTGGGGTTAGGACAAAAATTAGACAGTTGAAAAATCGATGACTTTGCCAAATCGACATTAATGGAACATGCATTTCACTTTAGTGAAGTTGTGATTTTGGAAATGCATAAGAAAACACATTTGTAACATGGGAAGATAGATTTTCCTTGAGGTAAAAGATGCATAACCATTGCATAGTTGCCATTGGGGCTTAATTACAAACAAGAAATCAATGATTACACCAAATGGGCATGAATGGAATATGTGTTAAGCCTCAATGGAGTTACTTGTATGTTCCAAATGATTGTTCATTTAAGTTTTATATCCATTTAAAAGCTATTAACTATGTGTCATTTCATTTTGTGACCACTTTTGAATGTCATTTCCACATTGCTAAAACTCCCATAAATGGTTTTATTCAATCAAAATCCAAATCACCTAGATCCAAATCCTTGATACCATCTTTGTGGTTACCAAAGATGAGGCATCAAAAATAACTAGCTTACCATGCTATTGAATTCTTGTTTGATGATGTAATTAAAAGCCATTTTAAATGACGGTCCAAGGTCCAAAATCTTATGGACCAATTTGAAACAAATTGAAAGAAATGGAATCATTGAATTGGACCCTTCACATTAAAATTTTATTTTTTTGTAAGGTACAATGAATGTGTCTAAATGTATAAGGTCCCATTGGTATAAATGTGGGATTCACATGTGAGAGGATTAAGGTGACAGTTCTTCCTTGTTTTTTCATTTTGTTTTGCTTCTTTCTTCCTACAACACACACAATGGATGAACATATGACAAGACACCAATGATCCTAGATTTTACTATGACAATGCATTGAGTCATTGCACAAGTGGTTTCATTGCAACAAGTAGTCATTGCACAACATTAGAGTATGATGAGTGCATTGTTGTTTTATTTTTAGAGTATGTTGACATGCCATTAAAAGTTCAAAATATATGGAAGTATGAGAAAGCAATTAAATACATGGAAATCAACTTTTTGAAAGCTTTTGAACTTTTTGAAAAGATGTTTTGACAATGTAAAAGGTTAAATTAGAACACATTTTGTGCTTTGATTAGAGTTATCAATATTAATTTTGAATGAAAAAAATACAAAATTAGATAAAATGTCCATGTAAAAACTAGAATAACAATGGCTCTTCCAAGATTGGGTAGTGAAAATTCATTGCAAATGTGTGGATTTACCATATGAATTTTTTTGGCCATCATATAGGACATATTTTATTTTATTTGCAATTAAAATATAGAACAATTTGAACAAATTTGTTGCTAGTCCTAGGTTGATTCTTGTTCAATAAAACTGCATAGTTGGACATAGTTCCTAAACCATATTTCATGACACTTAAGAACATGTTTTGTTCATCCAAATCACAAAAAATCATCACAATCAAGAAGTATGTGAGTATCTAATGAAGCAAAAATAATATATGTAATCATCATTCAAAGTAATGTTTCAAAAGTGAGTTTGGGGCAAGACATTTTTTTTGTGTACCCCAACCTTGAATAGACCCAAGCTATCAATTCTAGGGATAATTGCTAATGATAGGATTGACATGGAAGACATAAAACATCAAGAAAATATGAATATATGACAAACATTGAAAATAATCCCAAGATGAAAACAAAAGAAGATTAGATAAAAAAAGATGTCGACAAAGGTTTTGGTTATTCAACTTTTAAGAATTTTTTTTTTGGGAAGTTAATTTGAGAAAATATAATAATGTTGCCTTCTTAGATACATTTGAATTGGATGAAATTTCGATGAATGACTCAAAATGAATGAATGTTATAGTTTAACTATCATATGTCTAATTTGAACATTCATATTTTTGAATAAAACATTGGTTTTTGCCTTGTTTAAAAAAAAACCTCATATGGAATGAAAGGTCTATCCAAAGGCTCTTTACTACAATCATATTTAAAATAATTATCAAATTGCATCTAAAATTCTAAACTACCCACAATTTCATTTGTAAAGCTATATGTTTCATCACATTTTCAATTTGATGCCACCAACTATCAAATGCATCATAGAAAGGAGATTTAAAGCAATCATTGCTTGAAATTCCATTGTCATCCTTGTATTGCTTGTAAATTGCATTGAATTTTTGCTTGCAAGCAATTGGAATCCTTGAAAAATTAAGGATTGAAGCCAACATTCAAGTGTGCAATTTGAGCCATATTTTCACCCCTAAAAAAGAAACAAATTAGGATAAAAAACCATGATTTGCGAACTAAAAACAATCTTTGAAACAAAAAAAAATCAGAATTGATTGCATTGATAAAAGTAATGCAATTTACATCAAAATAGTTGAAATAAAGTTCATTTTGTGGTTAGCTCCTCTCTTCCCCCCCAAGGAGACGTGGGTTTTAAATTCTTTGTGGTTAAAGTGGTGACCTTCAATGGGGAAAAGGGGGGCAAGATGCAAAGGCGCATTGGCACAATTTGAATTTTTTTTGTTTCTTTTTCTTTGGAAATTTTATTGTTCTGTTCAAATTTTAGATTTTCAAAAAAAAAAAGTATTAGATATAAAAAAATATTACTTTCAAAATTTTATTAAAAAAAAAATTAAGGTTTGAAAGAAACTAAAATGTTTTTTTTTTGCACTTTTGACAAATTCAAGCTCCATCTTTCCTCATTGGGCAATCATATGTAATATTTCACCACATGCCTAATGTTTTTAGTCCTTTCATTTTTTTCATCTTCCTTTTTCACTGCAAGTACAACCACCTTTTTATTTATTGTTTTTCTCTTTTTGGGAAGGGGAGCTAGTTTAAGGATTTTTCATAAATTTAAATATCCTTGAACTTGTGAAAATGGGTGTTTCAACCCTCCATGACCAAAACTTTCAACCTTCATTTTTGAAACACTTTCATTTTGTGCATTTGCAAGGGTTTGAAATGCATTCCTTCAAGCAACAACCTTGTGTGGATTTACAAATCCAACCATGTCAACACTATATGTGTTAAAAAATGAAGTGATGGGTGTGCTCTCAACAATGTCCTCAATCCATAAAATCTCTTCCATTCTTACACAAATTCACTTTGAAAAATTAAGTGAATTATTATTTTTAAACAATGAAAGAGACAACCTTAAACCCTAACTGACATCTAAGTTTTCCGAACCATGAGCTTTCCTTTTAACATCATTTTAAAAATTTGAACCAATTGAATTTCCTTCCAAAATGATGTCATGTAGATGTTACCTCCAATTGGCTTAAATTGATCTTGAATATTCATTTACAGGCCTTGAGTCCAATTTATCATTCTCAACGAATAGGATTGCTCCAATTTGTTGGACCATTCCCCTTAGACCCTCATCTAAAATGCCCATAATATTATCTTTTTAGATTTTGGATTATTTACAAAATCACTTAATTTTTCTATAATCCTATGATTTTTCTTCACTAAGTTTTCCATTTGTTTAACTTTTAGTTTTCATTAAATTATTGTCCTTGTTTTTTGACATAATATAATTTAGCTCTCGTTGCTTTGGATATTTGTGATGGTAAGGTGTTTTGTAAACTTTAAAAGGATATAAATCTTATAGTAACAATGACACATTTTTGCTAGAGGATTCTTACTTCATAAAAGGGAAATATTTTCAATGGAATAGTTGGAGAGCTGATACCTATTTGTAGGTCAAAAGATCAACAAGTTGTTGATGTTTTCTAATGTTTTGGGGGTCATTTTGTCTTTCTTTTTTTATTTAGTTGATAATGTTCTAATTATGATTGTTATTCTTATATACAATGACCTTTTTGTTCCCCTGTTCATCCAAAGTGAATGATCAATTTCCTAAATGAAAAGTGTTATTTGAAATTTCATGTTGGAGAAGAGAAATTTAGCCAAGGAAAAACAAAAATAAAAGAAAAAGAAAAACCCCCAACAAGAACCATTCAAAAGCAAAACAAGTCCCAATTGGGCCAAGAAAGAAGATTAGACCTAAAGAAGTTCACTATACAAAGTGATTTCTTTTGTGCATTGATGTCTCACATTTTCTCCAAAAATTGAAGCCACCAGATGGTGAACACATTTGTGTTTTCATTCAAAAATAATGGTCATCTTCATCATTGAATCTAATGGAGTCCCATGTCCCCTAAGAATGACTTGCTTATACTTAATTACAATTGCATTTGGTGACTCCAAATTAAAATAGGTAGAATCCAATTACAATTCACTAGCAACATTGGTAACATGATGCTTGTTTTGGTGGGGATGGCAAACTAACCGACTAATATATATCTATCAATAGTTGTAAATTAATGCAATGTAACCATGGATGGAATGAAAATGAACGTGTTATTTGTATTACATGTTTCATTAACTAATGTCAAATTGCCATTTTAATGTAATATATTGCCACAATAAATATCAATTATTATACATTATAATGGATGGAACCACAAAGTTTACCTCACACATGTGTCATGAAAATCATGACTTTTTGTGTGGAAAAATTGAAGTCCTCTTGCACTAATGGGATTTGCCCACCCATAAGACACTTGGGTAAATTTTTTAGTGTTTGAGGAAAACATTTTATAGCTTTGAATATCTTTCCTAGAAAAGATGAGGGATGTTATACTTAGTCCAGATTGAGAGCAATTATGTGCATGTAACGAATCTTTTACCTATTTATGGGCATAAGATTGTTCCTAATATTGACAAGTATGTGTGGAGACCCTAACATGGACACAATGAACTAACACCCACTAATGCACCATCCATTGAATGCCTATTATTGTTTAATTGTGGATGAACCTCAACTGAATTAATATTTGGTTTCACCTTAGTAACCATGGATAAAGGTGAAATCAAATATTAACTCAATTGAAGTAAATGTTGGCTACTATTTTCAAAGAGTTATGTGATGTTGGGGGCTTTTGGTAAACATTGTCCCTTTTATTATGTTGTTTTATGGTGCTCCTTCTTCTTTTTATTTCCAACATGGGCGACATGTGAAAGGGGTCACCATTATTGAGTCATTTTCGAGCATGAGGCGGGGTGACCCTTTAGGAGGTCCTTTATTTGTTTTGGCCCATTATCAAGCTTTCTTAGAGACCATCATGTGGGCTTTCATTTGCGTTTTTCCATCCCTAGCGGATGATACCCACATTGTGGCGCCTATGAATGAGATTACCTATGCCTTTTACCACCTTTTGACCCAAATAGCCCTAATTGGGTTGAAAGTCAAGGTGTCAAAGTGTAAGCTTTGGAGTCCATCAAGGATCTTCCTAAGCATAAAAATTCATTAAGGCTGCATTTTGGCCATAAATGGTTTGCGCATTTTGGGTTTGCCAATGGGTTTTTAGGACTTTGCCACACATTTTTTGGATGAATCTTTATATCAGGACATGGCACATATCAATGATCTTCCTCTCCTAGGAAACAACCAAGTTGCTTTGGGCATTTTGTTTTCATGTGTAGCTTGTTGACCTTCGTAATTCATTTGGACATTATTTCTTTCTTCCTTCATGTTTCTTTTGACATGTTTCGATAATAAAGTTATGTAGGTATGTGGGTACATTATGGGTCCATGTTTGTGGGAGTCCTTTCAAGGCCCCTTAGCAAGACATCATGTTCAATTACCAATATCCTTTAGAGGTATAAGTTTTTTTATTTTAATGGAGGATTGTGCCCCATTTATTTTTATAGGGAATTAATGTTGCAACCTTAGCCTTGGGCTTGCGACTAAAGCAAGGGTTTGCAAAAGGGTGCAAGTCGAAAGTGAAATTTGGGAGTCACATTTCATGCTCCCGGGAATGTAAAAAAGTGTGAAGGAATGAACCCCCACATCCCAAGTGAACTTTCACTTTGGGAGTTAGAGTCCCAATGGATTTCCAAATATTCAAAAGGCGATTATAGGGGTCAAAACTCATTGAATTGAGAAGTTACTTATATCATTGAAAAGTTCTTAGAAATTATATGTCTAAAATGAGTTCGCATGACCCATTTGGGAACTTAAAACATAAGTTATGGCCAAAAGAAAGGTTGGGAATCAAATTGGTAGTTTGATTCCTAATTATTAAAAGTCAAGAATTGCCCTGATTTCCTTACATTTAGGTGGCGTGTCACATACCATTGGAAAGCATTCAACAAAGGCTACAACATTGTTGTAGACCTCACCTCAATCGGAGGTTTGCGCACAAAATTATGAGCCCCAAAATTACAAAAGACCCAATTTAGGGAATTTCGAGATTCCGACTTGGGACAAAATGACATTTGAGTGCTGGATTTGTTGCCATACACAAAAAATATTATAAAGGGGAAGGTGGTGGCTTCCCCCAAGTTTAGGCAGTGATGAGTATTCTGAGTTTGTGTTTGCCCGTGACTCGTTTATGCACTAAAAATGCTTCAATTATGCATTAACCAACTTGTTGTTTAGTTTGTGCAGATTCGTGTGAATAATTGACCTGCTTGTCACTCGTCATAATCTTCATTTCGGAGCTCTAGCACGTCCTTTACCCTCAAAATGTTGCGAACAAAGGAACGTACCCTAACTCCTTATCCTTTCGTTGATTTTACATTTGGACTTGAAGGTGAGTCTATCAAATAATTTGGAGGTGCGTCAATTGGGCTCTGGTGGCTTTGTATTTGTGCTCGTATTTTGGACAAGCCTATTTTGGAAACATATGTTTATTAGATTAAAAGGGGCCCACATTTACTTTAGTCATGTTTACGTGCAATATATGATGGCCGTTTTCCTATACTTAGGGAGATGCACATTTTTCTTGAGAATCTTATAGTTATTGGCACTTCAAGTCTACAAGCACTTTTAATGGACATTCACCATGACACATCCCTTAGGTTTATTTTGGGGGATGACTTTATTTCCTCAGCATCTTGAGCTCACATTTGTTCTTATTCGAGTAAGGGGCCTAGATTATGGTTGGTTGCTAGGCCATCTATCTGTTCATTTCACATTGCACGTTTTACTTTCACCTTAGTGTTCCATCTTAGTTTGATTTAACCCTCAACATTTAGTCTTTTCACATGCTAGTGTGGACATGGGTTGGATGCATTTGGCACGCACTTAACTCGTTGCATGTTTGGAAGTTAGTGGATAATCACACAGGGCAATGGTACACCCTTATATCAAGAGTCTCATTACGAACTGATTTCTACATGACCTAAGGACGAAGCCTTCATAGTTGATGTGGTGGTAACGGATCCAATGTGAGAGAACGTGGCTTCAAATGTCATTAGTTGACTGACAAGAGCAATTGTGGAACTTAGTGTCATTGTTAAGTTCTGCAAGTATAGAAGGCTTCATGAAGGGCACCACTTTATTTCAATGGCCATGAAGGTGCACAATGCATTGGGATGTGATATGGATCGTTTCATTAGGGAACGTGCTCGCCTTTTCCATTATAGACAATTGGGACGTCATTTATTCTTGTTTTTTTGCATTCACTTTTTAAATGGTGTGTTAATATTGCTCTTTAGTATGCTTTAGCCTTTGCTATAGAGAGGAAAATTGCATTGGTAGGTGATGCTTGTTCTAAACCTTTCATTATTATTAAATCTCACAATTTGCATGATGGTGACATTAGAGGGGCTGTGGGTGAGATAGCTTCCTTTCACGAGAGGGACTAGCTCTCTCCCTCTTCTTTTTTGGGTTCCAAGGGGCTGTGCATCTTTTGGCCTTTCTTTGGCCTTCCTTTTTTGTCTGCCCTGGGATGGTTCCGGCCATTGATCTTTTATTGGATTATTAGATCTAACGATGATGATCAGTGCACCATACACGGAAGCCTGTTATGATTCAGTTGTAGATGAAACCCCACTTACTTCCTAGCATTTGACAGGTGCTGCACTATTTACTACTCACATTTTCACTGGTGAGCAATATTTTTTGTTTTTGGGGGGGGGAGAGAAGGGGGTCATACTTTTGCCACTTGGCAACCAAGAAAGAAAGCCTACAACTTCTACCCAGAATTTTGTGGAATTTTGTGTGAAAAAATCTTCCAAATTCGCCACAATTTGAGCAAAGAGAGATTGAAATAGCTATATTCAGACTGTAGGTTCTTGCAACTCATCAGTTGATAGTTAGATTTAAAAAAACAAGCTACTTTTCTCTCTGATCTGTACAGTAGCCTCCCGCCTAAGTACGCACTCGTTTAAGTACGCATCCCAATAAAGTACGCATTATTTCCCTGAAAAAATAGGGTTCAAATTTAGGGTTTAAGGTTTAGGGTTTAGGTTTAGGGTTTAAGTTTAGGTTTAGATTTAGGGTTTAGGTTTAGATTTAGGGTTTAGGTTTAAGGTTTAGGGTTTAGGTTTAGATTTAGGGTTTAGGTTTAAGGTTTAAGGTTTAGGTTTAGATTTAGGGTTTAGGTTTAAGGTTTAGGGTTTAGGTTTAGATTTAGGGTTTAGGTTTAAGGTTTAGGGTTTAAGTTAGGATTTAGATTTAGGGTTTAAGGTTTAGGTTTTGAGTTTAGGGTTTAGGATACTGATAAGGATGCTGCAAAAGCTGCTGCTGTGGCTAAAAAAAGTGATTGGTCTTAAGTGCGCACCTACCGGCTAAGTACGCACATTCCTCCCAGGTTCAAGTTGCGTACTTAGGTGGGAGGCTACTGTAGCCAGATTTGGCTAAGTTCTCCTGTGGAGGATTGCCAGTCCACCTTCCTCATGAATTTTTAAAGAAAAACTCTGTTCGAGAAATAATTAAAAGCTAAGGCACGATTCACAGACATTTTAATTGAATTGAAGTATGTCTAAAGCAGCGTTGTGTGTGTAAATGTTGTGTGTGTAAATGGTTGTTGGGGACTTACACTCTGTGTAAGTGTAAATCTCACAATGAATTTTATTTACACTCCATGCAAGTGTCAAAGTAAAACCGTGTAAAAATGTTTGATTCCGTGTAAATCAGTGTCAGTGTAAGTGTAAAATTAATATATTTACATAGTTGTATGCGGTCCGATAAAACAATGAAAATGTAAAAATATATATGTTTATATGATTTTACATGACTATGTAAAAACAATCTAAATATATAAGAATGTCAAAAATGTGACTTTTACTTGAAGAGGGGAGATTTCATAATGTTTTTTGACGATAAGTGAGCTCCATGGCCCATTACAAGAAGGTCTGGTCATTAAAAATACATAATAAAACTATTTATTAAGTAAGGAAAACAACGCTAGAACCCTGAGTTTTGATCATAAATAGGGTGAGATTTAAAAAATAAAAAACATTAGCATTCAAGGGTGGGGGGACCTCACTTTTTGTGATGAACTGAGTTCCACTTCCGTTACTGCTCCTACTTGTACAGCTACTATAATTAGTCTTGAACCTTGTGCATTAAATGCTGATTTTCAGATTTAATAAAATTTTCTTACTTTATTGATACCTCTGAAAGAAGGGTTTGGGGTGAAAGGAGGCCTAAAGGCAGGGTTACTTTACAAATAATTTTAGTATTTACACTTACACACCTCAAAAACATTTACGCGGGGCTGTGTCAGTGTAAAAAAAATTATATACACTGCAACATGATAAGTGTAAATGTAAAAAATTTGGACATGTAAGTGTAAATCATGCATCATATATAAAGCTATTGACACTTGCACGCACAACACTGGTCTAAAGCTCGTTTCTGCTTTGTGTAATAGGGCATTGAGCCACTGAAGCCTGCTGCAGGTAAGGCTGCAAGCCCCAACCAAAGGGGGAGGGAGGCATCAGTAAAGCTGAGGGACCCAGATATCGGTGGTTAGGTTCTTTTGCTCTTAGACTTAAATGTTCACTCCTCCCTCTTGACATTTTAGGTTAGAGTAGTTTATAAGCTCACTAAACCTCTGAAGCCATATGGACTATTGGTGAATGTGATGGTCAGAAACTATTTCATGTCATTGAGGACCTGACAAGCCTTGCACATGATTATTATGCACTTCCATTTCATGGCAGAGCTGTACTTTCTACCCACCTCTGCCCCGTGGCCACACTCGGCCAAAACCATTGACAAAAGGATGTGAGACATGTGGATAGATCCAAAATTGTGCTTTGCCAAAATGCTTGTTCAATGGAGCTTAACATAAGCAGCGTTTTCTTCAAGGAATTTCTTTATGTAGCCTAAGACCATCCATAGGAAGAAGTAGGAAAAATGGCGATCGAACCTAGATGATTTAGCCAAATCTGGCTATACACCAGATGTGGAGTACAAATCTTAATTCAACCTTCTATATTTATGGCTACATTGAATAAGGGAGCATGTATATTGTGGAAATGAAAAATCAGCACAATTATTGGAGATCCATGGGAGCAACATTGAAGGTTCAACATAAAAACACCCATTATTGAGAACTTTGACAACATTATAAGAGATTTCAAAGTGCAAATTGGTTGAGAAGTGCTTTGGAGAGGAGTATTGTGAGGACACCCAATTGAGGAATCCATTAAGAATGTGTTTCATTGGAGACGAGACAAACAAAAAAAACTACCATTGGGTGGTTGTGGTTCAAGTGGTAAAGAAGTTGAAGGGGTGATGACAAATGCTGGAATTAGGTTTTGACCAATCATGGAATAATATGACACCAAACATACTAACATTTGTAGATGAATCAAAGTTGGGCAAGACTTTTCGACCACTAAGTAATATTGGTGAAATCCTATGTGTACCACATTGAGTCATCATTGAATATTTGTGTTTGGAATAGAGGTGGAACATCTCTAAAACACTCCAATAGTTAACTTAATCCCTTTGAACAAACCATGGGAAAAAAGTATACAACCTCATCCCAATGTTGTCTATGTTTTTCCCAGTTCTAAAATGTCATTGGACACCCTAATTTAATCAGCAAGCTGCAACTGAGGTCGGCTAGGCTACTAGTTACTACACCTTTCAAGATTTGAAATAACAAAATGAACAGATAGGTGGAGTGTAAATTTGAAGGCCGGTGAAAATAAAAAGGCCACCTTGAAAAATATGCAATACCAATGGGGAAATGGAAGAAGATCACCATGAAACAGAAAAACAAATAGAGCCCACCTTCAAGAAGAAGCAATACCAATGGGAAAGTGAAGAAGACACTTTCAATAATGCTAGCGTTCACCAATGTGAAACTTGTCACAATTCTTCTTGGTTACCTGTATAATTTGCTCATAAATTGGCAAAACCCCTCCCCCCAATAGAATGGATTGCACCACATATTGTTACCCTTTGTTGTTACCATTTCTTTAAACTAGGCAGAAGAAAAGAGTGCTGAAAAAAGCAAACCATAATCTTACTACCTCCTTTGCAAAGACAAACAATTTTTAACAGCCATGAAAACAAACAAACAAATAAACAGGCAATTGTTTTTGCACAAGAAGTGAAAGTTATAATTTTTGCACAACAAGTAGAAGTCCTCAGCCGCCACCAGTTTTGGATGGTGATCAAGTTTGTGCACTTAGTGTATGTGCCACCTAACCCCCTGTCTAATTCGGTTAGATCAGATTTCATTGTACATGCATTTTTGACACCCCTAATGAAAACTTCATCATGGAATTCATCCACTGATAAATTGTACATGCTTTTTTTACACCCCTACCAAAAACTTCATCATGGAATTCATCCACTGTTATTGACATCTTCGTTGGAAATCAAACCACTTGGAGACAACAGAAACAGTTCAAAATAGTTGAATTGCAATCATGCCCTTTGCCTACTAGCGCTGCACCAGAGCAATTTCAACACCGCTCTGGAGCTCTGTGCAAACCTTCTGGCCTACACAGCTTGGACACATTCCTTTACCCTTTTGCATCTGGAAAGACTACAGGGGGCTTTTATGGCAACAACAGGCAAGGAAAAGAAAAACACATGATTAAAAAAAAAATGTTTGGTGGCAGCTTAGACAAAAAGAATCCCATCCCACCTCCCCTCACTTCCCCCTCCCTTCTCACCCTCTGCCAACAACTACCCCACCCCATTTGCCCTGGTGGATAGAATCCACACCTTACATGTGGTGTACATAGTACACACATCCCCAGTGGCCAGTGAATGAATGAATGCATGGTAAGGAAAACAAGGGGTGTGTCACACTCTGGCCTTGCCATTTACTTTTAAAAGTATCTTAAGGCAAAAGAAGAGTTATGGAAACTCAAATATTTCAACATGCAAAAATATTAATCTTTAAAAAAATTTATAAGAGAAAACAAAATCCTTTGAGATTTTACAACTCTATAACTAATCTCAAGTTTTTAACACAAGCCAAAATATCATCTTTCCAAAAATCCTCATATGAAAATAGAGCTATTACCTAGGGGCCAAAATCCCTTAAGCTACTATTATACTCTATAATGAATCTAAACACAATATCCTTGCCTTGGTAGGCAAGGCCAATAAAAAACTGTTGATCTATAACACACTAACTTTACTTAACTTTCACTTAATTTTACTTTACTACAGCCAAAATAAGGCAGCAGCAAACCTTGAAGAACCCAAACAAATACACTTGATTATGGATGAAAGATTACCCTAGTGGATAGAATCCACATCCTACAATGCATGTGGTTGTACATGGTACATTTGCTCCCCAGTGGTGAGTTGACTCAATCCATGCATGTCAAGGAAAAGAAAAACTGCTTATCCATAACAGAATAACTATACTTACTTTCACTTAATTTTACTTTACTACAGCTAAAAAAAAAGGCAGCAGCAAGCTTGAAAAACCAAACAAATGCATATAATTATGGATGAAAGATTACCCTGGTGGATAGAATTCACACCCTACAATCCATGTGGTTGTACATGGTACATCCCCCGTGTGGTGAGTGAATGAATGAATGAATGAATGCATGCATGACAGGGAAAAGAAAACTGATGATCCATAACAGAATAACTTTACCTACTTTTTACTTACTTTTTGCTTGTACTGATGCAGCAGCAACCTTGAAGAACAAAACAACTATGTAGAATCATGGATGAAAGATTACACTGGTGGATAGAATCCACACACTATATGTGGTGTACATCCAGTGGTGAGTCAATGAATGAATGCATGACAAAGGTTTGAATTTTTTTTTTGATCAATAGACAGACTTACTCTTTACTTAATTTTACTTTTGGGTTACTTTTACTTTTATTACTGCAAAAAAGAGGCACCAGCAACCTTGAAGGAGAAGGGGGCTCCTATTCTGATAATGGCTCTGCCCTTCAAATGACATCCATGAGGATGATAAATGTTGAACATACTTAAATGAAAACACTTGGTGATTATATAGCATGGTGAAGCCCAAGTGGATCCTTCAATTACTCTGGAAATTTTTCTTTAACGGACTTAGAATGGAAGGATACCAAACTTTGACCCATTTCTGGATGCATCACAATGTGAGTACACTGAGGGGCAGAGCCAACAAACCAAGATTGGATGAAAGAGCAACAAGGCGGATGCAAAGTGTATGGAAGATCACCAAGGTTGGATGAAAATCGATTCCTCATGTATGTAAAAATGAAAAATTAGCTTAACCGTTTCAAACCCCACATTTCCCTCTTTCACAAGAAAGAATTTTAACAAGTCACTGGTTTAAGTAGGAAATTTCGTGCGAGAGACCACGCGCGCTCTCGTGCAATTCCAAACGGGGTTTCTGTCTGTCTGTCTGTCTGTCGCAGTTCCCCAACGCCGCCACGAAGCCTGAAGAAGAGAGAGAGAGAGAGAGAGGGGGGGGAGATTTTCTCTCAGAGAAGAAGTCCTACCACGGGAAGAGTGGGAATAAGAATCCGCAAACGGAAGAATGAAGAAGAGGAAGAAGACGCGGGAACGCGGGATCCGTAAAAGATCGGCAGAGCCGGCCAGCGAGCAGTCGGTCCCTCCCTCGCCGGCCGGTCGGTCCCCCCACCCATTTTGGCCGCTTAGCTACCCTTACAATCAATGTCGCACAAGAGTGCATAAGAAGTCCATCATACGGTAGGCAGTTGCAGAAAGTGCGGCATTAATTCTTCACAGCTTCAGCTTCCCCTCCTCCCCCCTCCCCTTTAATGCACGGCGTCAGAGCACTCTACCCAAGTGCTCAATCCTCTCTCTCTGTGCTGGCTTCCCTGCCAGGCAACTGCAACAAAAAAAATATCGACCTTGGGATTGTTGTTGCTGCAGCTACCGGTCTGTCGCATTAACTCATTACTAGGACTAACTTACTACCCACTAGATCAAACCTACCCTCCTGCTGCTGCTCTCTGCTGCTGTTGTTGCCATTACCGTAGCAGCTCTGATTTTTTGGCATGAGGGATCCGAGAGGCTGTCAACGTATTGTGTTCTCGACTTTTTTCTTTTTTTCTCAAAAAGTATTGTTTCTCCTGAAGTCGTCTTTGAAACACTATCTTATTTTTCAACAGCAATATATCTTGTTATCGTCTCGTACTTGACAGCTAATAGAAAGCGAGCATCGCGACTGATCTTCCTTTGTGTTTGTTTGTTTACATTAGTGGTAGTAGTTAGTGGGGTTTTCTTTTTTCTTTTAGGGGTTTGGGTTGTTTTCACAATCTTGTGGCGTCATTCATTCACTCTCGGCAGTGGCGATCAAGTATTCGAGGACACGGATGGTGGTATTACGCAGTCTCCCTATGATGTTGGGTTCTTCTTCACAGAAGCTGTTGCACCGCAAGTTCCCATGCTGCAACTCATGTATGTTAAAAACTCTAGGTTTCTGATCGTCTTCGTTTGCAGCAGCAGCTGGTTTCTTCATATCTTCTTCAGCTGCAGTTCTGTTATCCAGGTTGATCATTGGTTTTAATGACGGCATTATCGATCTGGTGAGAGGCAGTGCCGACCACGCAGGCTTGTGTTCGTAACCCTTGTACGCCGCACATTAGCTGCACAGCCTTCTTAGGGTCGCTGCATGGTTCCTGAGATCATATCTTTCCTCTACTTGTTATAGCTAGGTAGCTGCAGCTCTTCCATCTTACGTCTTCTTCGCACAGCAGCTTGCTTAGGCTGGCTTCCATCATCGAGGAAAGCATTGTCTCTCTTTATGTGGACGCTGTTGTCATGCAGTCTTCCGCCAGAGGCTGCGCGCCACCCGGCAAGCTTGACGATGAGTTACTGGTGTTAATGCGGTTCTCAGGCTTGTAATAGTGGTGGTAGCAGCAGCAGCACGACACAGGAGCAGCTGGCCTGCTCACTCATCGTTTGTGGAGCTGTGAGAGTTTGACCTTCTTGAGGATGGCATGCCTGGGGAAGGGGAAGTTTAGGGAGAAGGAGACCGAGATGAAAGAGACACCGACCACGAATACCACCACTCGGAGCAAGATAGTGTGTTGTTGTAGTGGGGAGTGCACGGGAGTTACAATAGCTTGTAATAAAGACACCGGGAGGTTATATCCCTACATTAAGGCGTCGCAAGTAGCAGGGGGACTACCATCGCCTTCTCCGTCACCTTCACGGAGCAAGAGCTATGAGATTGAGGTACGAAACTTGTCTTACAAGATTGTGAAGATCGAGGGGACATCCAAGAAGGGGATGCTAGAAAGCGTGAGGGAGGAGGCAGCAAGGTATAGAAGCAAACCGAGCCACTACGTTCTGAAGCACGTGACATGCACAGCTCGACCAGGAGAAGTTCTGGCAGTTGCGGGTCAGAGTGGAGCGGGGAAGTCGACTCTTCTGGAAGTTCTAGCAGGACGCATCCAGCCGAGTAGTCCTTCTAGTAGCATTCTAGTCAATGGATTACCCATGGACATGCAAAAGTTTCGCAGAATCTCAGGCTACGTGATGCAGGACGACGCGTTGTTTCCGGTACTCACAGTGCGAGAAACGCTGCTGTATAGCGCGCGTCTACGTCTGCCATCTTCAGTCCCGATGAAGGAGAAGGTGATTCGAGTCAAGGCGTTGATGAACGAGCTCGGGCTGAGTCACGTCGCCAATACAAGGATAGGCAACGAGACTATCCGCGGAGTCTCGGGAGGAGAGAGAAGGAGAGTTTCCATTGGCGTGGATGTGATCCACGACCCAGCGGTTCTCATCCTTGATGAACCGACTTCTGGTCTCGATAGTGCTGCGGCTTTGCATGTAGTAGCGATGTTACGGACCATGGCGGTGTCACACAATCGGACGATCATTCTCAGTATTCATCAACCCGGTTACAGAATACTGCAGCTCATTCATTCTGTTCTCTTACTTTCTCGAGGCTCTGTTGTACACAACGGTCCATTGGAGCTTTTGTCTTCACGGCTAGCTGCAGCAGGGCATATTGTGCCTCCGCAAGTGAATGTGCTGGAATACGCTATAGATGCAGTTGATTCCCTCAACTCAGACGAGAGCGGAATCATCTTTCCAACAACCAATGTTGTTGGAAAGCAGCAGGGTAGTTCCAATATTCCACCGGAGCTGACGTTAAAGCAGCTATTCCAGCTGGAACCATCTCTTGCACACGAATACGCTGCCAGTAGTAACTCCTCACCTTCTCCAGACAGGGGAGGAGATGGTCTGGAACAGCAGCAGAAATCCGACAGCAGCGTAACATTCGCCAACTCCAATGCCACAGAGGTGATGGTCCTTGCACACAGGTTTGCCATTAACATAATCCGTTCCCGTCAGCTGCTAATCGCACGTACAGTGCAGGGAATCGCAGCTGGATTAGGACTGGGAAGCATTTTTATACAAATGGGATACGGCACACGGGGAGCTTCAGAGAGAGCGGGTTTCTTGGCTTTTACACTCACATTCCTTCTCACCTCCAGCATCGAAGCACTCCCGATTTTCCTGGAAGAAAGTCACATTCTTGCCAGGGAAACGTCCAGAGGCGCGTATCGTGTATGGTCGTATGTAGTGGCCAACACCATCGTCTTCTTCCCGTTCCTCTTCTTCCTGGCCACGCTCTTCACGGTGCCGGTGTACTGGTTAGTTGGATTATCATCCAACTATCACGCGTTTCTGTTCTTTTTGTTAACAGTTTGGATCACGTTAATCGCTGCCAATTCATTTATCGCTTTTTTCAGTTCATTGGTCACGGATTTCATCCTCGGGAACTCGCTTGTCACTGGTTTCATGGGTGCTTTCTTCCTGTTCTCCGGCTACTTCATCAGTAAGGAGAATATGCCCAAGTACTGGCTCGTCATGCATTACGCATCCTTGTTCAAGTATCCCTTGGACGCTTTGCTTATCAACGAATACACGCATATCAAAGCTCATGAATGCTTCGGCCCTGTTTATGTCGACAAATGCTTCATCACTGGACCTGACATCTTGCTGGATCTGGGCTTGAACAAGGAAAATAAATGGGTGAATTTGTGCATTATGGTCGGCTTCGCCATCGCTTATCGTCTTCTTTGTTATGTTGTTTTGCGATTCAAGCTTCTGAGGAGAAGGCGATGACCGAATGACCGACCGACCGACCGACTGACTGATGGAGACAAAGTCATAACAGAGCCAGCCAATGGACACAACCAACACTTGTATCGCCAACCAATCGCCAACACATTGCTAACACACACAGACTCATAGGCTGTTTTGCCATTCAGGCTTCTGAGGAGCCAGAGAAGATCAAGGCGATGATGACCACAACAAACAGACAGACACTACTGAGCCAACTACTGATCCCCACACACACACGAACTACACAAGAGTCTAGTAAAAAAACTTTCTGGCCTCCCAAAAACATTTCTCAAGAAAGCTGCTTTGGAACACCAGTAGTGAATTTAAGCAGCTTGAGAACAAGGTGTGGTGACATTTTCGGTTTGTTAATAATTTGTTCAATTTCTTCTTTCAATTTGTTTAGTTTACTTAAGTTTTCCTTTTTTTTTTGTGCCCTCCTTTTTTATCTTTTGCACATTGTTCAAACTTTAAAACCCATGGTGGCCACCTAGTGATGATAAGTTAGTTAGTCTGGAGAAGAAAGAAAAAAGATGCAAATTTTTCTTCTTTTATATGCAGAAAATTTCACCCAATTTTCTTTGCAACTTCATGGGGGGGGGGCATGCCCCATGGGGATGGAGGTGGAGATGGGGGGGGGGGGACACAGCAGTCGGTAGGTTACCAAATGTCCAGTTCTTTTTTGATCTCTTGTAATTGGATAATTGTGTCAGTTGTGAGTAACTTCTTATTGTTCTACACTAATGGAGTCAGTTGCAGTTCACTTTTTTCTTGGAATGTGTTTTTTTTGTGTGTAGTGCAAAAACTTTTGTGTTTTTCTTCCTTGTGTTGTTGTGTGACGTTGCTAGCAAGTGTCATGGCTGAGTCCTCCTGTCACTTCCAGGATTGCAGGAAAAACTCAGTGCACAGGTTAGCCTATACCCACAGCAGGGAGCTCTGATGAAGTCCGGGTTCAGAAAAAAGTGATACTGATAGAGGAGAAGTCACTATTATACTGATGCTCTTGTTGATGGTCCTTGAGCAAGTGAGATTGTCACTGTTGTTGACAGACTGCAAGTGAGTTATTTTTCTCACTTTGTACTTGTTGTATTATCCTTTATTTCCAGTTTTGTAAGTCTTCTCTAAAAGTCTTTCTTTGACTTTAACAAGTTTTAACCTTGTTTGGGCTTTCTTAATCACCAGAATGCAAGTTTCTTGATTCTTGTGTGAGATGTGTAATTTTGGGTTCATGCAAGGTTGCAAGGATTGCAGGACTTCATGTGTGAGGAAGGATGTTGTTAAGGTACACAACGTGTCCAGTGTTTTTTTAAACAATTTGGACATTCAATTTAGTGCTTTCTTAGGTTGTGTTTACATCTTTGTGGGACCCAGTTTTGTGGGTGAATTATGAATTTAGTTGATTCTTTTTGGGGTGTGCTGGGATTTGTGTGGAATGGCTCATTGAAAAAAGAATTCGCTAAAAAAGGTTTCATACTCAAATATTTGGATTTTAATTTCAAGTTAAGAACAATGGATTTGTGCAAGTTTTTCCAGTTGTGGTACATATATCTGTTTTGATTTTCAAGTGCAGTTTCAAGTTTCCAGTACTAAAGGGCTGGAGATGCAGAGTCGTAACTTAGGATTTTATTGCTGGAGTCACCGTAGGTAGTTCTTAAGGGCGAACGAGTCAGGAATTCCTTGAGTTGTTATTGGTGTGAGCTATCTGTGTTCCAATGGGTGAAATGTAATTGCAGTTAAATGGAGAAGAACAGAAATTAGAGCAGCTCCACCCATATTTGGCACTCGGCCCTGCAACAATATTTTTCTCATCCAAGGTTTTTTTTTTTAAAAATGATTCCAAGCTACCATGAACTTGGGACAGGAAAAGTTCATAACCTTCTAATAACAAAGGGTGTATCACACTGTGGCCTTACCATTTACATCAAAAGGTATCTTAAGGCAAAAGAAGAATTATGAAAACTCAAATACTTCACCATGCAAAAAAGTAATCTTCAAAAATCCTCTAAAAAAAGCCCAAATCCTTTGAGATATTGTTACTCTATATCTAATCTCAAATTTCCACACAAGCCAAAAACATCATCTTTGAAAATCCCTCATATGAAAATAGACCTATTATATATGTCTCTATAATGAATAGGTCTATAAATCTAAACACTATAGATGTCTATTCATCAAGGAGTATAGTAGCTCAAGGGAATACACAATATCCTTGCCTTGTTAGGCAAGGCCAATAAATCAACTGGACTGGTCAATGGGTAGGGTGTTCTTTGCAAGAGGTATTAGCTCACGCCAAAAATGGTGACAAACTCTATTGGGAAGAGAAATTTCATGTGGCCAATGGGAAGGCCCAAGCATGCATACAAGGTGCCTTGCTTTTTTTTCCTTTTAAGTTTTGGGGGGTGGAGAGGGGGGATTTTTTTCCAATTTTCCCTGGTTCTCAATGTGTTCCCACTATGTTCCTTTTAAGTTCCCATCAAGTTCCCAACATGTTCCTCGAGTTCTCAATGTATTCCCCAACATGTTCTCCATAGCACTTCAATTTATTCCATGTGCTTTGGCAAATGTTGTCCTCGTTTCACCTATATAGGTGAGCCAAAGGAGAGGAACTCTACACTTCAAAATAAAACCTTCTATTTTGTGAAGCCTCCAGAGATTCATTTTTTTGGAATGATGGGCTAATCAATATTGGCTTGTGCACAAAATAAAATAAAAATTAGAACTTGCGAGGCACCTCCTCTAAGTAGGTAGGGCCCTCCAAAATTCTACCCCTGCAATTAGCATGGGAAAATCATGGGCGATGAACAGGTTTGGAAAAAGAAATTTCATGCGGCCAATGAGAAGGCTCAGAATGCACTCATGAATAGTCCAGTTTTCTGTTTTTTGAAGGGGCAGGGGGAGAGGGACTTGTTGGTTTTTTCCCTTGTTCCCAATGTGTTCCCATTAAGTTCTCAAATTGTTCCCAAATATGTTCCGCCCAAGATGTTCCTCAAAGCACCTGGGTTTCTATTAAATGAAACTATCTCTTGTTTCCCTGAAGAAAACCTAGATTCTTGAGATAAAACATGCGTTGTATATGTAATACCAAAATGAGCAATCAAACCTCTTATGAGTTGATTTATGGCAGTTCTATCCATCACTATATTATAGAAAGGTTGCATAATTCATTATCTTGAGTCCGTCCTAAAGAACATTTATATTTGCTTTCTCCATTGTCACACAAAAACTTTCAAATAAATATTTTAGTACAAGAAGAAATGCATTGTCTAAAAACGATTGTACAATATGAAATAACAATTGCTTCTTTAAAATCTTATTGTAAAAACATTATTGTCATGCAATATTTGAATACTCATTTTTTTAAAACTAAACTTTGAAGACATTCTCAATGATCTGAATTAATGAAATAAATCCCTATATTGGCAAGGCCCACATGCCATCATCTGATGCCTTGTTTTCTTTCTCGTTCATTCTTTGTATGTTGTCTACCCACACAAAATTATGTACGAAATTAATCCTAAAAGAATTGGGTTTAGAAAATCCAATTAAGAATCTTGTTGCATTTTAATATTTTAATGGTATATTGTTAACATTAACATACCATCTTATGTTTTTTTTTGGTGTCCCTTTCTTTTGCATTAAGAAAACCAAGTTTTGTGATCCCAACATGAAACACAATATTTGAAATAATATTATTACCTTTCATTCTCCACCAAAATTTGAAAATTATTGCATATCTTTTTCCATGGATGCCAAAAATTCAGTACATGTTGTTCCTAATTTTACCTTTACAAATGAAAGCCAACCAATAGGAAACAAATTTAAGAATTATAAAAGAATATAGAATGAGGGTGCAACATCAAAGCAAATGCCAAAACAAGTTCAAAAGAGTCAAAAAGAGTGTTGAAAATTATTGAAAATTACATTCTAGAACATAAATGTTTTAATTTTAACAATTACATTTTTTTGGCAATCATTTTGAGTTGTGTTTTTATGTCAATTTGAGTACATTGAAATTTTTAGATTAAAATTCACTTGATTTAATTTCAAATTTTGGT
This sequence comes from Sphagnum contortum, assembly GCA_963920785.1. Taxonomy (NCBI): domain Eukaryota; kingdom Viridiplantae; phylum Streptophyta; class Sphagnopsida; order Sphagnales; family Sphagnaceae; genus Sphagnum; species Sphagnum contortum. Next base: position 8,624,021 of record OY987282.1, read on the forward strand.
TTTAGTAAAAGACTTTTGAATTTGAACAATAAATATTTTACATTAATAACAAATAATTTGGCATAGGATTATGTCTAAGAACTTTTTTAATAAAAAAGATTGACAATAAAAAAGTTTAAATGATAGTAACCTACTACCCACATTCAAATCTTACTTGTCACCAAATTCACTTAACCCTTCTCATGGATGATCACAAATCTAGCTACGTCATAAATTTGAAAAAAAGACATTGGTTGCATGTATAAGTGGTTGTAAAACTTGGTAGATTTTTTCATTTGTAGGTGGTGAAAAAAATATTTAGGTTGAAAAAAAATTGCTGCCTCTTTTGAATTTTCACACCTTAACAATCTCAATAAAAATTAGGTTTTTTTTTTTCTTGGAACAAATAAACATGATGTGTTTGTGTATGTAAGAAGGTTGCATGTGTATGTCGTTATTCAAGTATTTGGGCTCACAATAATGTTTATAACATTATTTTTTTCCATGAATAATCTTTCTTTCAAAACTCACATTACATGCAAATCCTTTTCATGTGTATTTTTTTTAAACTACATTTTTAATCTTGATGCCCTTGGGTTATGAAACCTTTTAGTCATTTTAATAATTGTTTCAATGGTTATTTATAAAATAATAAATATCCATGATTTGCCCAATCACAAATTTTCACTCTTATGTCCCCCAAAATTATCAATTGACATGCATAGACACCACAAAAAAACATATTGTTGACCACCATGACAAAAAACATGGTTGTCACCATTTCTTAAATATTATCTTCAATTGAAATTATTTTGGAAGGAAATTTAGTTGTTTATGATACTTGTGATAATAACCAAGAAATCAAGGTAGTTGTTTAAGTGAGAACCACATCCTTCACGAAAACAACCATGGAATTCAAAAATTATGTGTGTTGGCACATTTAATTTGGATTTAAATAACAATTAAGTTGTATGTCCTATAACTAAACTATGGTTTTAAAATCAATGAATAAGGTTAATGGTACTTCACATAAATATTTTTATTGATGGGCATCATAATTTAAGTAATCATTAATAGAACATCATTACATTGATTTTGAAAGAGAAGAACACCATGCTTGATTGATTATCTAATGTTGAACATGATGTTATTTTTTCCAATGTCTAACTTATATATTGTCATGATATCCCCTTCTTTGTCAATTGTTTTAAAATTCCATAACTATCTATTAATTTACTACATCATAAGTTCTAGTGACATTGTTTCATTGAAAATGGTTTATGTAGGATGGGTATTTTGGTGATCATCATTGTGATAGTTCCAAAGTCGCTCCGGATTATAATTCATCATATATCAAATTTCATTTAAAAATCATTTCTTGTTGCCTATCTTGCACCCTGTGAATGTTTTTTTTTTGGGGTCTATTTGTATCTAGTTGTGAACTTACTTACTGAATCAATCTTAAGTTGACATTTTGCCTACCAAATCAAGAATGAAAAAACATATTATTGGAACAAATTGACATATAATGAAATTTATAGGATTTTATCTTTTGAAAAGACAAAATTACTACGTCCACCAAAAATAATTTAATCATTGTCATTACTAATGCAAAGCAACATGGAGCCCAAATGATTTATAAAAAAATACAATACATCTAGATAAGGATATTTTTTAGGTTTTTCAAACCTTGATTCCAAGACATTTCACTTCATTTTTACATAGGTGATTTTTGGCACATCTACCAAAATACAAAGGCTAGTATTTATAACATATTTTTATCGTTTTACCCTTGTTATTGTCAATTGGAGGGACATCCATTACGGTTGCCTTGATATTATTTTGATATTATCTTGATATAACAAAGTATATTTTCGAATGAAGAAATTACATTATCAATTTTAGATTTACAATTATTTTGAAATTTTAAAACATTAGTGAACTTTTCAAATGTGTCTCACAACTCCATTGAATGAATCATGCATAATGTATATTTGTTGTATCAAACAAAAATGGATGTTCAAATTGAAATTGACGCGCTCCCAAGTTCCTTGTAGACCCACTTGAGGGTCCAAATATGCGCCAATGCGGAAGGGGTTGGAACTTCGAGCCGCTCCCTAGCTCACAACAATTGGGGGGTACAGGGGCGTGTTGGAGCTCCGGGATGGGACTAGGAAGAATTGACAAGCTTATTCACTCACACGGGCCTGTACACAACTCACACAAAGTGGTTAGTGCTTAGTTAAAGCACCTTTGGTGCTAGGACGAGCCACAGGCAACACGGACACACAAGACTCACCACGGCCCGGACTTGGGGGAAGCCACCACCTTCCCCCTTATAGTATACTCTGCAGCTCGTGGCGGAGGTGGCATCCAAATGGCTATTTTTCCCGGGACTCCCGCGTGGGAGTCCCAAAACTGTCCCGGGTTGGAGTCCTGAGACTTTGGACGCCGATATCTCCCGACTGCAAAGTTCGATCGCAACGCGGTCTAAAATAAAGTTGTAGCCCTCGTCGAGAGCTTTCCAATGCCGTGTCGCACTCTCAAATCGGATGTTGGGAAGAGGTCGATTCCCGACTTTTAGTGGTCGGGAGTCAAACTGGCAGTTTGACTCCCGGCCCTTCTTTTGCCCATAACTTGCCTTTCAGATGTCCAAATGAGCAATGCGAGCCCATTTTAGACATCTACGTTTCAAGAGATTTCCAACGGTATAAAGAGCGCAACAAACCATTGAGATTTGACTCTTCAACGCGTCTTCTGAAATTTCGGGAGTCCACCGGGACTCCCTCTCCCAAAATGGGAGTTGCCTTGAGAGTGTGAGTGCTCACTCCCTCACACTCCCTCGCACTTCCTTAGACTCCCGGGAGTATGTGATGACTCCCGGGCTTCCTCCTCTTGGCCCGCACCCTTCCAATGCCTTTGCCCTTGCTCCCGGGCTTCCTTCCTTTTGACTCCCGGGCTTTCTTCCTCTTGGCTCCTGCAACCTTGCAACCCCTTGCCTTGGTCGCGAACCCAAAGCTAGGGTTGCGATAGAAATGTTGTCATTGCCTCTCTTTTTAACACGTGAAATTATTATCTTATAGTGTAATACCAATCTATGGTGATTATTATTTTTTGTTTATTACAATTTTTAAGAAGTGTGTATTGTTGGAGAGTAAAGTGTTGGTGGTGAAGTTGGAAGAAAAAGAAAGAGAGGGAGAAGACCACTACTTTTCAATCAACATTCTTAAAGAGTGCCTCCTTGTCAAATGATTATTGCCCCTTGGTGCGATGCATTCTATGCAAGTTACTAAGTGCAAAGATTGATGGTAGAATAGAGGTTGGGGGGGTGGAGGGGGTGAGTGAAGGGGTAAATCCAAAAGTGTTAAGAAATACAAATAGTGTTATGGAAGGGAAAGGTTGGATATGTGGGAAGGCACTATGTGACAAGAAATGAACAAACTTGTGTTTAGTTACTAGACATTTTTTGAAGAATGGTTTAGGGTTTGAAGTTACATCAACTTTCTACTAAAAGTGGTAGGAGATATAGGAGCTTTTAAAGGGGTCGAAAAGCTAGATATTCATGTCAAGAAAATGAGTTTTGTATTTATGGTTTACAAGTGTTGAACTTATTGTTTTTAGGAAGGTTGATGAGTATGTGACAAGTTCAAAATTAATAAGGATCTTCTATTGAAGATATGCAAGTGTAGGGCGTTGATGAAAGTGGGTTGGCAAATAAAGTGGATCTTTGTGAACTTGATCAACATCAAATTTTAGGGAGCACCTTGTGTTGTGTTGCATTTGGTTTTGGCTTGGTTTTCTATTTAAATGTAAGGAGTATATGCAAATTCAAATTTTATATTTTCAATGCATAAGACTTTGTAAAAATGCTTACAATATATTCAAGAAATAAATGGGAGAATGTCAAAAACAAGCTAACATTGTTAGGGAATTCTCATGGTCCCAATGAAGGGCATGGTGAAAAATTATAGGTTTTGGGTTGTATGGTTGAATGTGAGTGGCATGTGTGATTGAAAAATTGTTGAATGAATTGGTCTTGTGAAAATTGGGTGTTTAGGTTTTATACTTGATAATGGGATTCATTCTTATATGTTGTTGTGAAATATAGAACCTTTGCAAAATTTGTTGTTTTGAATCTCTAAAAAAACTTTGTGTTAACAACCAAGTGAATTACTATCATAAAGACCTTGTGAATTGTAAAAACCAACAATGAAAAAGTTCATTTGTAAATTCTTGCTGGCAATTTGCCATTGGGCTTGACTTGGGGTCTTTGCCAATAGCTTGCCAATCAAGTCTACTATTGTGTGCCCCTAAAAAAAATAAAATTCATTTGTGCTTAAAATTTTTATATACCTATGGATGAAAAAAATTAAGAGAAATTATTGCAAGATATGGTCTTTACAAAAAATGATGGTTGTCATAATAGAAATGGAAACTTGTGTCTCTTAGAGAAGCAAACAATTGTTCGTTTCATACAATGTAGTGACCTAGGGCATTAAGGCTATGAATGTTGAATGAGATGTGTTTGGTTGACATGCCAACATTTTGAGTGTTCAAGTTGAGTGAAAGGACATTTTGCTCATTGTTCTTTCTATAGGAATTATAGGATTTGGAAAATTTCTTATCCATTGAAAAAATGTGTTGGTATGTTGTTAGTAAGTGAGTGGCATATTTATCAACAAGGGTGTGAGTAAAATGAAAAACCAAAAATATCAAGAGAAACTTGATCTTAAGACCATCTCTTAAATACTTTCATGCCATTGTAGGGAAATATAGACTTTACATATGTTCATGTAGTCGATAGATAAAAACTAAAGTTTGAATTAATTAACATATATTAGAAGGATTTGAAATTATGATCAACTTTTCAAAATGAAACACATGATTTGGTACAATCTACAATAATTTGAAATATTCATAGTTATTCAATAAGGATTAACACAAAACATGTGATGTATTTGGATGACTATAAATATTTTTTGTAACAAAGTCTTTTAGAAAATTCTTTCAAAAAAGCATTTTAATGAAAAAGTCAAAAGGACTACCAAAGGACCCATATGACATCGAATATGGTTGCTCCCGAACAACCTTTGGAGCTTTATACATCGGAGTTCTTGAGATGACAAATGGCATGTTGTTTTATTAAGTAAGTTTTACAATTAGTATTAAAAAGACCTCTTGCAATATATTTAATGGTTAGAATATTCAAACTGCCATGGGAAAATCACAGATGTTTATAAAAGAACCCAAGGTTATCTTGTAATGACCACTTTTTGAATCCCATTTCTATCCAACATCTCTACAAGTTCCTATTGAACAAAGCCCAAGAAATACCATATTAGTTGAAGGTTAGCCCTTGCCTCTATGAGAACTCAATTTTGGAACTCTCTAAGGTATTGGGATGAACAATTGCAATTTCAATATCAATTTGTGTTAACTTCTTTTAATTGATAGTTGCAAAAATTTAATTTTTTTTGGCAAAACAATAAATTGATATCCTTCAATGGTTGTAATGGCGACAATTTCTTAGAAGGAAACTAGGCCTAACAAGCATAATTCTTTGTTTTGTTATGGCATCCATGCAACATACAATTGCCATATTAAAAATAAACTTAAGTATAGAAAATAAGAGCAAATTTTGACCTAATTTCTTTAGTTCTTTGTGCCATTTTTTGCTAATATAACACTCACCACAAGTTAATCTTGGTTTGTGCAAGGGACAAGGATCCTTCTTGTACATGTCCATATAGTTCATGAATGCAACCATGGATGGAAAAACAATTGAAAAATTCATCATGTAGAGTTTTTTTGCTCTAACATACATAACAAAAGAATTTACATTTTGTTACCATTAAGAAAACTAGAGCCAATTATAAGAACATCATCAAATTCTAGGTGTTTTGCCACAAACTCGATAACTAAAATTGTGCTTCATTTTCTTTCACCAATAATCCAGTGGTAGATAAATCTTAAACTCCATATGACATCATTTACTGGTTTGCATAGGTTCACTACTACAAAATGTGGGTGCAATTCATTAATCTTCGTTCATTAGACTAATGAATTCATTATTTTTTCATTGGTCCCCCTTCACTACAACCAATGAATTCACTCAAAATCTAGTGAAATCACTTGGCATACAGGGACACATTTTGTTGTAGTGGTTGCCCAAGGTTTTTGGCACGTGGTTATTTTCAAACACATATCAACATTTATTTTGGAAACAAATGTAGTCTATTTTTGGTTAGGGTTTATGATTCAGGGAAGAACAATTTAAGCAAAATTATTTAAATGATTGAGGATTCACTTTGGCATGTATCTTGTTATAATCAAGGAAGTGGTGTGAAGTAAACATGTTATATCTACTTGTTTTTGTCTCTCAAAAAACAAGATGGTTTCTAATTTTGTTAATTATTTTATGTAAAAGTGCTTAAAAATTTATAGAATGGGAGGTTAGAAAATAACTTGCAAATGAAAAAGATCCTAGACGTTTTGTAGAAGAGGACAAGGCATTGAAGTCTTGCCAAAAAACATGTTCAATTCCACATTTTTATTTAATAAAGATTGTTGTCTTGAAAATCTTGATAATGATGTTAATCTCCATTTTTTTTCTTATGCCCAACTTGTTTATCAAAAGTCATTTAATTTCATATGAATTCACATCACATGTATGTTCCTGTTTTAGGTGCAAATAGATGTCATGGCCAAAACTTTAACATGCACATTTTGTTCTCCAATTTGGGAAACCATTGAAGGTTTACTCCAACACCATTGTCATAAATTTTTATTACAAAATTTAAACTAGTTTTTTTAATATTATAAAATGTACTTTTGTGGAATATGGTTTAAAAAGAAAGTGAATCACCTAACTAAACATTTTCCTTAAATAGTATAAATAAACATTGAATTTACGCTTGTAAATGGGTGATGAACAAAACTTCAATATTTTACTTTTTTTGGGACTTTGTCAATGGAGAAGGAATCCACCTTTTAGATCTCCAAGTTTAGTCCAAAAATTATATTTAACAATTTGAAAATTTTCCCCCTTGCTACATGACATTTTCAAATTTGCAAATTGTCTAATGATTTTTGTTTTGATAATTATCATAATGTTTTCCAAAGAAAAGGTTAAAGCACATGGCAATGATAATTCATGAAATAAAGATGAAATGATAAAACTACAATGATATGGGTCCAATTATACATTTTAGAATTGTCCTCCCAATGTGAACTATACTCATTATAACACACAACATTAAACACATATGAAATTAAACATATGTAAATCATAGGACATAAGAGGGGGAAAATCCTTACCTCTGCCTTAAGAGAGATCTTCAACTTGAAACTTATACATGAAGGTATGGGGTGCCAAATTGTGTCATTTTCTTGACCAAATTATGTGATATAATCTTCCAATGATGACCATATATACACATAATAATGAAAAAATGTGTTTGTTGAACATTATTATTTTAAAAATATTTGTTGAATTGATCACTTTAGACTTTAATGCCATGAAAGGGCCTTTCCTTTGCCCATTACATTGGATGCATTGCTTAGTTCATCTGAACATGCTTTCTGATGACTTACCCAACATCATGGGTAGGAGCATGACCATTCCGTAGCTCATAATGATCTATCATAAATTTTCAAATGTAGTTGGAGGGCACTTTAAATCCATAATCTTCCCTCCTAACATTAGAGGTCATCTTACATTACTAGGTGTGCATTTACAAATTTTAAAAGGCCATTCGATTTTTCTTCACATGATGAATAGTAGCTAGCACATTACACACAAGAAGGCTTTTGAATGAACATGTTATCAAAAATTTGATGTTGTCTTTTGATTATCACCTCGCCTCAAGCACACCCATGGTCATTACACACAATAAGACCTTTGAATGGACATGTTACTAAAATTTGATGTCTTTTATTATTGCCTCACCTTGAGCAAGCAATGCTCTTATTTGTGGACCTTATCTATCACAAAGATTTGAGGGGGAGGATTTTATGAAAGAGAGGATTTTTACACCTTCTCTTATATTGAAAGGGATCTCACACCTATGAATAGGCATGATTTTCCTTCCACTCTTAAGGAGTAGATTTAAGATCCATCACTTTGATGCATATTCATGATGAATACAAGGTACCTTCCAAATATTTCGAATGATTTATGTGTAAGGTAAAGCCCTAGGGTGGAAGCATTCTCAAAAAAGGGGCCAAGGATGAGGCAATTGCTGAGTTTGACCCCACTTTTTGGGAATTTTCCTTGCCCATGAGCTTTATCTATTGTAAAGCATGAGGCAACATTTACCATGAACCAAAACTATGTTGATGAGGAGGTGTATGAATGGGAGGGTTCTTATGTTTACTCCTGAACAGTGGGAGGGTTCTTACACCTATAAGTAGGCATAATATCCCTCCCAATTTTTAAGGAGGGATATTCATGATGCCCTCCACATTTGCTACACATTTTCTCCGGAGTGCCTTGCAGAAACACTGAGGATCAGAGTGTGAGCAGATTGAATCAAAGTAGACAAGAGTGTCATCAAATCAGCAAAAATAGTAGCTAGTACTCACCCAAGTGAGCTCTCAAAGTGTGGATGACGATGCTTCATTTGTGTTCTCTCTCTCTCTCTCTCTCTCTCTCCTGCTTACCCCTAACCCTAATATTGTAAAGCATAGCAGTAATATTCTTCTATTGGTTGGTTGTTTGTTTTTGGGAGCAGAGTTCAGTTTGATGCTTTTCGGGCAAGGAATAGAATAGTGGGTGGGTGAAGTTCATGAGTCATGGAGTTGCGGGAAGTGCGAGGCAGCCAATCAGTGGAGATTGCGAGCGTAGGTGGTCGAAGAAAGTAAAGAGCGAGCTTCCCATTCCTATGAGGTGCCTAAGTTTCAAATCTGGTCTGTTTTTTCTATGAGGTAGGTGGTGGTGTATTGAGCCTCCCAAGACATTTTTTCTTGAAGGGAGGGCAGACAGAAATGTGGTTTCTGCAATTTTCAATTTATGGGGCAACAGTTCTCAATTGTTCCATCATCTGCTGTCAAGAACCAGGTGCTCAATTGTTTCATCATCTGCTTCTAACAATTCTCAATGTCAACTTTTCACCTGGGTCCTTTTTGTCTCACTCCTTTTTTTGTTAGTGACAGGGGAGTAGGAGTTGTTGAGGGGTTTGTGCAATCCAGTGCAGCTTAACTTGCTAATAATTCACACATTTCTGGTTTTGCTCTTGGAGTGTAGAGCTGCGTCAGATTTCTTTCTAGGTCTTCAACAGAGAAAATGCTTGTTGAGTGCAGGCAAGCAAGACAGCTGATGTATGTGGTGGTGCAGATCTTTTGCCCAAACCTCATTGCCTAATTATTTAAATGGGAATGCATAGCATGCACTGTTAATCATCAAGCAGGCCATTGGAGACATCATAGAGATCTATTAACATATGAACCTTAACAGAGAGTGGAGAGAGAGAGAGGATGGCTGAGATGAGCAAGAAAGAGTGTTAGTTTCTGCTTCCAATGGATTCAATGCTCCTGCTGTGAAGTGGCAATATCCCTCCGAAGATGTCTCTTTTGTAGCTAGATTGTTGGATTCCAAGTGGGGTGTTGTCTTCTGCTGCTGAAGTGTGAACCTAAGCTGAATCTTGCAGAATTCCAACAAAAGGAGATGGTCTCCAGTTGTTTCAAATCAGTAAAATGGCACCACCAAGGTCAATAATATGCAAGCAGCATAGGGTTTACTTTACTCTTGAGGGTGGCAGATAATGCAGATGAATTGATGCCTCTCTCTCTCTCTCTCTCTCTCTCACAAATCTGAAGTGCAGCACTTACCATGCAAGCAATGGTTGCTGAAAAACCACCCATTGTATCTCTTGCTTTCAGGACGACCATCTTTACTTTTTGATTACTGCGGTAGGGAGAGGATGAAAGTGATGAAGAAATTTGAAGCTAAAGCACTGAGGGTTACAAGGGAAAATGATGAAATCTGACGCAAAAGCATTGAGGGTGATGGTTGAAAGTGACGAAAGAAATCTGAAGCAATTAGCATGGAAGTCAGCCAAGCCCCTTGGGTTCATAGTTACAAGTTACTACACATAGTGGATGATGAAGTGGGAGGGCATGAACTTGTCTCTTGCACTTCCTGGAATACTTGCAAATGTGCACATATCAAATTGAAATTTCCATGGAAGAAAAACTGATTCTATAGATGAATTTGTATAGGTTTCCAAAATTACTGGTCCCACTCTTCTCTTGTCGATAATTAAGAACAAACAAAGAGAGAAAAGAAAAGAGGAAGAAGAAAAAGTGCTGCTGCTGACACTGCAGATTTGCTTTCAATTTTTCTTAAGGATTGTTGTTGTAGCAGAGAGCAACTACACCCATGCTCAATATGTGGTCTTGCACTGGTATTTTTCACATCCAAAACTTACTGTACAGTGCACCCGTGGAGTTGTTCTAACTCTCTTCACCCAGCTTCTACACACACAGACATTTCCATCAGATGTACTAACTAGCTCTTCAAGGAAAAAAAACATCCACGAACGAAAGAAGAAAAACCCTCCTGACAAGAGACAAACAAATCGATCGAGTGGGTGGCACATTCAGTCCAGAATCGCCATCGTCGACGTCGGCGTAGGTCTTGAGTCTTGATCATCGCTGTCGTTGCCCGGGGGTTTCGGTACACTTTGTCCATTCACGCATACTGTGGTGGGTGTCGACGTTCGTCCACGCATACTGTGGTGGGTGTGCGTGCTGGGGGTTTGTCTAGGGAGCGGGGATATGTCGGTGGGGGGGAAGAACGAAGAACACACACGAAGAAGAAGAAGAGGAGGAGGAGGAGGGGGAAAATGGGTTGTGGTGAGAAGGATTATGACATTTTGTGCGGTTTCTCCATTTAAGGCGCGCGAGCTAGCGAATGCGAGCGAATGAGAGCTTCACCAAATTCTTTCTTTCTTTCTTGTATGTGGTGGTATGTATTATAGTCTCCTGCTCCTGTGAAAATGGGGTGGTGTGCTTCCAATCTACGAGATAGGATTTGCAACGAGTTGTAGGGTAGGCGGCGATCGATTATGTGTGGGAACAGCTTTTGAGCAAGCATGATGGGCTGACGACGACGAGACTTGAGAAGAGTTGGGAGGAGGAGTTCTTTAGGTTGTTGCACTGCAGCCCTTTCTCCTCCTCTGTGTATTGTTTTCAAGACGTAGAGGCAAGCTTCGTAGACTGGTTGTTGTGTGTCCTGTCTTCGGTGACGCTCTCTCTATATATATGCTTCCTTGTTTGTCGTACTTGGGGGGTCAGGGTTTTTGTTAACGGTTTTTAGGTGTTTGGGTGGAGACGAGAGAGAGAGAGAGAGAGAGAGAGAGAGAGAGAGAGAGAGCAGCGGGGGTCTTGTTGTTGTTGCTGAGTAGTGATCAAGCTGTGATGCAGTTTGCGGGGTTGTTGAGAGCCTGAGCCTTGGAGCCGGGGCTTTAGGGGGCGCCATGCAACGCTCTTCTTCCTTTTTATGGCAGCTGATCGTGCTCGGAGGAGAAGGTTTGCCGTAACGTGTTTCCGAGGACGGGAGCAGACACATAAGAGCCTAATCTGCACACTGTGGCGATGATTCCGATCGCCAATTTCGAGCAACATGCTCACAAATTCCTGGAGACCGACCTGCGTACGGCTTCTTCTTTCCTCCCCCTCCTCCTCCTTCTGATCACAGCGTTGGGTTTCCTCTTCTTTCTCTGGAACCTTTGATTCTGTTGAAGTCAGGCGTGGGCTAGTAGTTCATAAAGGGCAAGAACAACTAGGATGCAGTAGCTGCTCCTCACCTCTAAGTCTCGTCCTCAGGGACTCGGTACAGCAAACTAGTGCCTCTTGGAAGCCCTCTGAGAGTGGCACTGGATACATTTGGGTACCAAATTCTGGGTGCAAGAATGTCTCACAATCCTCTAGGTTTCCATTCTGTAGATTGCTGGTTCACACAGTTACTCATCTCAGCTGGGTTGCACTCTTCTGGCAACTCCCATCACATGACTACTTGCAAAAAACAGAGTGGGTCATCATGACCTTGATGCTGCTTGTTTGCTGCGAGGGTTTAAGGCAACACCCATCACATGACTAATTGCAAAAAACAGAGTGGGGTCATCATGACCTTGATGCGGCTTGTTTGCTGTGAGGATTTATGGCAACACCCATCATGTGACTACTTGCAAAAAACAGAGTGGGATCATCATGACCTTGATGCTGCTGGTTTGCTGTGGCGAATTGTGACCATGCAGGGGCAACAAGTTCTGTACAAGTGCTGAGAAGTATGTAATGAATGTGTTTCATGGGATTTTTTTGCAGCTATGCAAAGCAGGTTGGCACTGGCCACAGAAGTGCGGGACAGCATCGAGATAGTGCACACCTCAGAGTACTTGAACTTTCTGAAGAGCTATTTTCGTGTCTTCTATCAACTGTTGACACAGGTGACAAAGGCGCAGAACACGGACAGTGTCGAACACAAACTACGCAATGTGGTCATTGAGATTCTGAACAGGTTGCCACACAGCGAGGTCATCCGTCCTTTTGTCCAGGACTTGTTGAAGCTTTCCATGCATGTTTTGACATCCGACAATGAGGAAAATGGGCTTATCTGTTTACGCATCATCTTTGACCTTCACAAGAATTTCAGACCTGCACTTGAGCCAGAGGTTCAGCCATTTTTGGATTTTGTACAGAAGGTGATCTCTACTTACTACTCTGACTTGTGCTGCCCATGACTAGTGTGTGTTCTGTCACGCTTCCTAGGAATATGCTTTGATCATGTGGACTATAGCATGCAGGCTGAAGGTTTCCATTTGTCAGTGACAGGTTTGAGAATTGCTGTTGGGTGTTTTTTGAGTGCAGATATACCAAAACTTCAAGAGCACGGTGACCTACTTTTTTGATGATACAAGTGTTGCTGATGCCCAGTTGGCCGCTGCACAGCATAATATGGGCTACTTGGGGCAGAGACCTCCGTCAGGAGGGCCCATGCAAGGACAGCTCAATCCCAGTACACGATCATTCAAAGTAGTGACAGAGTGTCCTTTGATTGTGATGTTCCTGTTTCAACTCTATCCCCGGTATGTGCCTGCCAACATTCCAGCCCTGCTTCCTCTCATGGTGAATGCCATTTCCATCACTGGAGTGCGTGAGGGGGCACCCAACCTTAAGAATGTCTTTGCAGAACTGAAGGGGGCACAAGTGAAGGTATGTAAAGGACTGAGCATTGAGTACAATTTCCATGGACATTACTAGATTTGGCAGCAGGCCACTTGACTTCATTTATCCTTTTGTTTAGTTGTTTTGTCATGTTTGTTTCCTGCAGACTGTGTCCTTCCTTACATATCTGTTACGGAGCTTTGCGGATTGCATTCGGCCCCATGAGGAGAGCATATCCAAAAGTATTGTCAACTTGCTTGTTAGCTGCCCAGACTCAGTATCAATCCGCAAGGTAGGCTCTTCTGATCAAAGGTGGTTTTCCAGCCCTTAAAAGGACACTGATGCTGTTTTTGACAAGGTTGAAAGTATGGGTTCAAGGAAATTCTGAATAAAATACCACAGAGCTGAGATTTGAGGCTATTTGAGCCAATACTTGTGATAGAAGTTTTCATCCAACAATGCATACTTGTGCTGAGACAAGACATGCAGTTGCAATTTCTGATTGACACATGTGAGTGCAGGGTTTGAGTGGGTGTCTTTGGGAGTGGCAGAGTCTCTGTTCTATGATTTTTAGTCTACTAATCTGTTATCTTTGCAATAGTTTCTCATTGTCTCCTTTGGATGCAGGAGCTTCTAGTAGCTACACGCCATGTCCTTGCAACAGACTTCAGAAGGGGTTTTTTCTCTCAGATTGATACATTGCTGGATGAGAGGTATGTATCATTCTACTTTCAAGAGGAAGATGTGGGAACAGTTCACCAGTCATCCATGTGTAAACCATTATCCACTTGACTTGTGTCAACCTGGGATTCCTTTGGACTGACTTTGTTCTATGCTTCCAGGGTTCTTGTGGGAACTGGTCGGGCTTGCTATGAGACACTGAGGCCTCTTGCTTATAGCCTTCTTGCAGAATTGATCCACCATGTTCGGCTTGACCTTACTCTTACACAGGTAGTGTTCTTATCTGCATTTAGTATTCACTGTTTTCATCAGTTATGAACATATCAGTTATTTCCTACATGACTGAAATGTGTTCTGACATGAAACACTGTGCCTGCAGCTCTCTAAAATAGTGTATCTGTTTTCACGAAATGTTCATGATTCCTCTCTTCCTCTCAGTGTACAAACAACATGTGTCCGCCTCATGCTCAATCTGGTACCTTCTTTGCTTTTAACTCATTTCATTTTTGCTCCAACTCTCTTTTCTCTGCGAGCCCTGACTCCTTTGGCCAACTGATTGGCACGAAACTCTGTCTTGCCACACACTTCTAGTTGAGAGAACTATGAATTTTTGATATGCATGACGACTTGATATGAACATTGGTTTATTTTGTGGGGCACTATGTTTGACTGAGAGAGTGTTGGAATGTGATGGGCTTTTGGGTGTCTTCTTTAACATACATCATGTAATGTGAGCTTATGTGTTGTTACTTGATTGAACAGGTGGAAACTATATTTGGTCGACGAATAGATCATTCCAGCAAAGAAGAGGGACGAGCACTGTTGGTAAAACCTACACACATGGGTCCCGTCATTTTTATTTTGTATTTTGGAATGATATCATCAATTGGCCTCTCTGTAGTCACCTTTTACACCAAGGCGCTGAGACTAGTGACAATAATTACTATCTTTATAAGTATGGATATAATGACTGTTCATACTAATGGTAATTGTCTTCCCCTACAGGGCCGAATTTTGGATGCATTTGTGAGCAAATTTGGAACCCTGAAGCATAGCATTCCTCAGGTACTCAGCAGTGTGATTGATATCTCTAGATTAGTGCCAATGAGGACAAATTTCAGTAGGCAAGTTGGTAGTAGTTTCATAGCAGTGGCTCTTTACTGAGCTGAATGTTCACTCTTCTTTTACTTCATGAATGCATGTTGCATGTTGTTTTATGGGAGTGGTGTAGACCAAGGATTTCCTGACAAGAATAATGAGGTGAGTGTGTAGTTGCTTGAGGGTGAGGAAGGTGAAGATGGGAAAGAGCGCCCCAGTCTGCGTTCAAGGTTGGAGCTTCCTGTTCAGGTAAGTGTGGGCTCATTGAAGCCAAGCATCTTCATGAGTCACTGTCTCCCAACTAGGCTCCAAAGAATACCTTCGGCTAGAAGATGAAATTTCCACCTTCTCAGACTGAATTCAACCTTTTGGTTGTGCTTTGGTCCCAAATTCGGGATGTGGGTTTTAAGGGTTTGAGTGTTGTTGGTTGGCAGGCTGCCTTGAATCTGCAGGTGCCACCAGAACACTCTAAGGAGGTCAGTGATTGTAAGCAGCTTATCAAAACACTTATCATGGGTACGATGGCTCTCTCACCCTCTACTATGTCTCTGCATTGTTGTCTTTGTGAATCCAATCCACCTCTCTTCTTTCTCTGTCTCTGTCTCTATATATATGTATCTATGATTGTGACACAGGCCATATGTCTACTAGTGAGTAGACTTGTAATGATTGCTTTGTCTTTGTCATGCCTTGTAATTTCCAGGAATGAAGACTCTGGTCTGGAGCATCACACACTTCAATGCAACCCAGCTACAGCCACAGGCCCCAGGTGCTGCTACTCCTGGGGGCCCCAAAGGCATGAGGGAAGAGGAGGTATGCCAGTCAGTCACAGAAACTGCACACAGCAGATGTATTTGACTCTATGTATATCACATCACAAATCAGGAAGGTCTTAGTTTGGGAGCTCAGGAAATGCAATCTGTTGAGAAGCCAGCAAAACAGTGGTTCAATGTTTTAGATATCAGCTGGTTTGGCAAGAAGACAGTAATTGCTGTTGTTTTCTTGATGTGCAGGTCCGTCTGGCATCGGGTATTCTGAAGAGTGGTGTTCATTGTCTGACCTTATTTAAGGAGAAGGAGGAAGAGAAAGACATGTTTTCTCACTACTCGTCAGTGTTTGCTGTAATGGAGCACCGCAATCTCATGGACATGTTTTCTTTGTGCATGCCCCACCTCTTTGACTGTATGCTTGACAACAATCAGCTCCTCCAAATTTTCTCCACTCTTCTCTCCACACACAAGGTGAATCTCTTTGTGACACTATCTGCTGCATTTCAACCATCTTCAATTTACTTTGCCAATGTTGTGGAATGGACAATGTTTGTGTGTCATGCCAGTGTTGGCATAGTATGCGAACTGCTTCTCAAGGAGATTGAGTTGATGTGAAAGATGACAATTGGTTCTGGAAGTCTGGAGTTTTTGGCACACTCAAGGCTCTGTATCTTTTGTCTCTTACTGTTGTATGTGGCCTTTTGGTGCAGGTGACCCGACATTTTGCAGATGTCCTTGTGAACTATCTGGTGATGTACAAACTTGACACATTAAAGCAGCCAGATTCACCTTCAGCAAAGCTTGTTTTGCAGCTTTTTCGGTACCTCTTTGTAGCAGTGGCCAAGTTCTCAGCAGACAGCGAGCGTGTGCTGCAACCACATGTGACAATACTTATGGAAACTTGCATGAAGAATGCAATTGATGTGGACAAACCACTGGGCTACATGCAGCTTTTGCGCACCATGTTCCGGGCACTTTCTGGTGGGAAATTTGAGCTCCTCTTTCGGGAGTTTATTCCAACCTTGCAGCCATGCCTTAACATGCTACTGGCCATGGTGGAAGGTCCAACTGGCCTGGACATGATTGACCTGGTGGTTGAGCTATGCCTTACTCTCCCTGCACGGCTCAGTTCTCTCCTTCCTCATCTGCATCGCCTGATGAAGCCACTGGTGCTGGCACTGAAGGGGAGTGATGAACTTGTTGGGCTAGGTCTCCGTACACTTGAGTTTTGGATTGACAGCTTGAACCCAGAATTTTTGGAGCCCAGCATGGCCACTGTAATGTCAGACCTGATATTGACACTCTGGTCACACCTTCGGCCCAAGCCTTATCCATGGGGTGCCAAAGCCCTCCAACTGCTTGGAAAGCTAGGTGGCCGGAATCGTCGGTTCTTGAAGGAACCGTTAGCATTGGAGTGCAAAGAGAATCCAGAACATGGGCTTCGTCTTATTTTGACATTTGAACCAACAACATCCTTCCTTGTTCCTTTGGATCGGTGTATTTACCTTGCTCGAGCAGCTGTTATGGGGTCACAGCCTGGGGTTGATGCTTTCTACCGTAAGCACGCACTCAAGTTCTTACGGGTGTGCTTGGCCTCAGTGCTCAATCTAAAAGGAAACATTGCTGGAGAAGGAGTCACTCCAGGCCAGCTTAGCACTATGTTCATCACATCAGTTGATCCTTCCCGGCGCAAGGCAGAGACATCCAGTATGAAGGTGTTTTGATCATCCAGAGTCCCTTGAATTAATGTTCAGTATGATCTAATGCTGCAACATGGATGCAACATGCCTGCCAAGGATAAAAGTGCAGAGTTACAATCTCATTGGATAAACCTGACATCAAAATCTTATTTTCTGCACATGAATGGCATGCCACCTTGTAGTATAGGCAAAGATGTTGATGATCCATATGTCTTGTCCATGTTTGTAGGTTGATCTAGGGGTGAAGACCAAGACACAACTGATGGCAGAGAGAAGCGTCTTCAAAGTTCTTCTTATGACAGTCATTGCAGCAAGTGTAGAGACAGAATTGGTGGAGCCAAAGGATGACTTTGTCATGAATATATGCCGCCATTTTGCAATGATTTTTCATGTGGAGTCTGCTTCAATCAGTCCAACAGGTACCCTTGGTGGGGTGGGGGCTGTTGGGGTCTCATCTGGAGGATCAAATGCTAAGGCTCGCAGCAATCGCTCTCAAGAAAACTTGAAAGAGCTTGATCCCCTAATTTTCTTGGATGCACTAGTGGCAGTGCTAGCTGATGAAGATCGAGCACATGCAAAAGCTGCTTTAAATGGGCTGAATGTCTTTGCGGAAACTTTGCTTCTTTTAGCGCGTTCCAAGCACACAGGAATCTTAACTCCCCGTGGGGTCAGCACGCCTGGAACTCCAATGATGGTCTCCAGCCCATCAATGAATCCTGTCTATTCCCCTCCTCCTGGTGTAAGAGTCCCTGTGTTCGAGCAACTTCTGCCACGCCTTTTGCACTGCTGCTACGGCAGTACTTGGCAGGCTCAGATGGGTGGTGTCATGGGACTTGGGGCATTGGTAGGAAAGGCTACTGTAGAGACGCTGTGCCAGTTTCAGGTATGTTGGACAATCAGGTGTCTATCTATTAACAGGTCAAAATCCAAATTTGCCTACTCTTAAGGGGACTGCTAGCAGAAGACATGTGATGAAAAGTGAGGATGGGTCTATTTTACATTGCTGCAGTCGGAAATAGGTGTTTAGTAGTATGTCTTGACAAAATGTATGTTGTGGAAATTCAGACAGTTGATGAAAGACTTAAGTACAAAGTGCTGATTGTGCTCCAGGTCCGGGCTGTGCGTGCACTGGTGTATGTACTGAAGAGGTTGCCACCACATGCCAATAAAGAGCAAGAAGAAGCAAGTCAAGTTCTGACGCAAGTTCTACGGGTTGTTAACAATGTTGATGAAAGCAACAATGAGCCACGGAGGCAGAGCTTTCAAGGTGTGGTTGATGTCCTGGCAGCAGAACTTTTCAACCCAAATGCGACCCACATTGTACGCAAGAATGTCCAGTCATGTCTTGCCCTTCTTGCAAGCCGGACAGGTAGTGAGGTCTCAGAGCTGCTGGAGAATCTGTATGAGCCATTGCTCCAGCCCTTGGTGGTTAAGCCTCTTCGAAGCAAGCATGCTGAACAGCAGGTGAGAAGTATATTCACTTTCTTTTTGGTTTGGTACCTGTTGGAGGGTGATAAAGTCAACATCAGGTTGTGTCTTTCAAACTTTGTGAAGTGATGTGAAACAGTAAAGCTGCATTCTGCTCAGCTAGTATCTCTACAGATTCTGGGAATTACATGTCATGTGACTTGGGTTTCGTGACAGGTGTGACTTCTTTTCTTACTGCATGTGTGATGCTGGTTTAACAGGTCGGCACAGTGATGGCGCTCAATTTTTGCCTTGCATTACGACCACCGTTGTTGAAGATGACACCGGAGCTAATCAACCTTCTACAGGAAGCTCTGCAGATTGCTGAAGCAGATGAGACCATGCTCAATGGCAAGTTCATGAACCCCAAATTGGCAGCAACATTGACCAAACTCCGAACAGTCTGTATTGAGCTTCTATGTACGGCTATGGCTTGGGCTGACTTTAAGACCCAAAGTCATGCAGACCTGAGGTCACGGATCATTGCCATGTTCTTCAAGAGTCTGACTTGCCGCACCCCTGAAATTGTTGTTGTTGCAAAGGAAGGCCTTCGTCAGGTATGCTTCTGGCCAGTTCAGACTATCATATTGCAAGATGGTAGCGCCTGCAGCAATTTCAGCTACCCTTTTCTGAGTAGGCAGGTGAAATCTCACAAGAGTTTGGAGCAAACCTCAGAGAGAGATTGCATTAACTTGCTTGTTCTCATGTGCAGGTCATTCAACAACAAAAGATGCCAAAAGAGCTGCTGCAGAGTAGTCTGCGACCAATCCTGGTGAACCTTGCACACTACAGAAACCTGACAATGCCTTTGCTACAAGGTCTGGCCCGCTTGTTGGAACTTCTTTCTAACTGGTTCAATGTGACCCTTGGTGAGAAACTGATGGAGCATCTCAAAAAGTGGCTTGAACCTGAGAAATTGGCAGCTTCACAGAAATCTTGGAAGGCTGGAGAGGAGCCCAAAATTGCTGCAGGCGAGTCATTGGCTCTGTTTCTTGATGCCAATATATTGCTTGTGAATGGGTTTGCTTTCCTCTAGATGCTTTGCTGTCATCTAGAAAGTCTGGTAACTTTTGTCTTCAAGCTGGTCAAAAATGTGTATTTGATAATGTTAGCAGTATCTACTTGATTTTTTCTTTACCTGTGAGAGAACACGAAAGTTGAGACTTCTATGCATTGAAAATACAATGAAGGGAAGCTGAAGGGTTCTCCTAACCAAGTTTGGTGGGAGTTGCAGCTATTATAGAACTCTTTCACCTGCTGCCAACAGCAGCAAAGAAGTTTCTGGATCAGTTGGTAGGATTGACGATGCAGCTAGAGGCTGCCCTTCCTGTTGGTCAGGTGTACAGTGAGCTGAACAGTCCCTATCGGCTCCCGCTTACCAAGTTTCTCAACCGCTATGCTCCTGAGGCTGTGGATTATTTCCTTGGGCGGCTCACTCAACCAAGCTATTTTCGCCGGTATAGCCATTTCCAGTTTTTCACCCCACCGATAAAGCTCATCTAGCATTCAACCATTTGACAGCCATCGTAGCTCTCTTTCAGATAAGACTCATGGGTTTGAATGCTATTGACAAATCATAGCATTCTATGTGTTGTTTGTTGTGGCAGTTTTATGGACATTATACAATCAGAGGCAGGCCAACCCCTCCGTGAAGAACTGGCTCGGTCACCAAATAAGATTATCCAATGTGCATTTCCAGCTCCAACTGCCAGTGATGATCCTGCAGGTGCTATGGTGCTACAAGCTGTTCCTGCTGGTGGTCCCGAAAATGCTTACATGGGTTTGAATGCTGGGGGTTCAGCTGCTATGCAGACCTCAGAGGTGCAGTTTCAAGGGATTGCTCTGGTGTCTGCACTGGTGAAACTCTCGCCTGATTGGCTGTTTCAGAACCGATCAGTCTTTGATGCACTGGTCAGTTTATGGCAGTCCCCTGCCCGTCAGGAACGTCTGCGCAATGAGCAGGGGCTCAGTTTGAGCCAGGTTGGTAACTCTCATCATCTCCAATGCATTCTGTCTCCTTTGTCTCTCTGTCTCTTCATATTCTCCTTGTGCGCAGAAGCTGTGCATGATTTGTGTAGAGATCTGTATGTTAGACTCCCATTTTCAGAATCATCAGCACAGTGGTACTGGTATGGACAGGTGAAGGAAAGCAAGCGACTCGTCAAGTGCTTTCTTAATTATTTGCGACATAACAAAACTGAGGTCAGTGTGCTGTTTGAGATGCTGTCCATCTTCTTGGTGCGCACTCGAGTTGACTACACTTTCTTGAAGGAGTTCTTCATGGTTGAGGTGGGCCTCTGCAACCCACCCTACTTTGGACATGCCAGAACTTGTTGCATGGCATAGGATGTAAATATGACTTGGTGGGTTGTGTGCAAATTGCCTAGGCATGTCACAGGAACATCTCATTGAACAATGAGAAGGAACTTGTAGCATTCTGGAAGTCACAGACTTTGGAACAGATCCAAGTCTTCATGCCCAGTTAGATCTGTTTGGTTACAGTTCTAGTTTCATTCTGTGAATGTCTGTTGTACAGACCTGCCTCTGGTTGCAACAAAGGGTAGAAGGAAGAACAACAGCATTTCAAGAGTTTATCAGGCTTTAAGGCATTAGAATTTGCTAATTCTACTATCATACATGAAACTGACCTCTAGGAAATCTGATGCCTGTGTTGTGCACAGGTAGGAGAGGGCTACACACCAGCAGAGAAGAAGGCAGTGCTCCAGTGCTTTTTGGAGCTTTTTCAAACCAAACAGTTGCCACAGGAGGTGTTAGTGGTTGCTATGCAGATGCTCATTCTGCCAATGCTTACTCATGCCTTCCAGCACAATCAGAGCTGGGATGTTGTGGATACCAGCATAATCAAAACAATCGTTGATAAACTCCTGGACCCACCTGAGGACGTCAGTGCTGATTATGATGAGCCTCTCAGGATTGAACTGCTACAGTTAGCTACTTTGCTGCTCAAGCATTTGCCTAATGATCTGGTCCACCATCGCAAGGAGCTCATCAAATTTGGCTGGAATCACTTAAAGAGGGAGGAGAGTGCCAGCAAGCAGTGGGCTTTTGTGAATGTGTGCCATTTCTTGGAGGCCTACCAAGCACCAGAGAAGATTATTCTGCAGGTTTGCTGCCATACTTACACAGACCTAGTTACGTTGCTTGCACCCTTTCAATTATGAACCCAATGTTGCATTTTGTGCACATTTGCACAACCTTTGTACTTAATCAGTTGGTGGAACTTTGGCACTTCAGGGTGAGTGGATTTCATCCATTGTTTGCACAGCAGCTGTAGCAGTGACTGGGGTTAATAGGTGAAAGAAAACTCATGATGCAGGTTTTTGTTGCACTGCTCCGAACATGCCAGCCTGAGAACCGTGTGCTTGTGAAGCAAGCACTTGACATTCTGATGCCTGCCCTCCCAAAGCGCCTGCCATTGGGTGAAAACAAAATTCCTATCTGGATCCGATATACCAAGAAGATCCTTGTTGAAGAGGGCCACTCAGTCCCAAATCTTATTCACATTTTCCAGCTTTTAGTCCGACACTCTGACCTGTTCTATACATGCCGTGCTCAGTTTGTACCACAGATGGTGAACTCCCTGAGCCGCCTTGGGCTGCCACAAAACACACCACCAGAGAATCGGCGTCTTGCTATTGATCTTGCTGGATTGGTTGTTGCATGGGAGAAGCAGAGGCAGGCTGAGGCCAAAGGGGGGCCTACTGAGGGAGAAGGACAAAGTGGAGCTGTTGGAGTTTTGGAAGTGCAGAATACTGTCTCTGGAGAAATTTCAGCAGGAGGAGGGGGAGGGACAGCAGGGCTGCTAGCTGTAGGATCAAAGCGTACAGCAGATACAGCAGGGCTGGCAAGTGCAAGTGAGGATCTGAGTAAACGAGTGAAATCAGAATCTGGAGTACCAGCTCTTGCTGGGATGTCTCCAAATTTGCCATCTGCAGCAAACAGCTCAATACCCAATATTGGAACTCCTGGTTCAATGGGCCAGTTGGATGAGGAATTCAAGCCAAATGCAGCTATGGAGGAGATGATTATCAACTTCCTGATACGGGTAAGCTTTCACCAGTCCCCCCTATTCTGCATTAACTCTGGTTTCAAATCTGTTCCAATTTTGCACCAAGATGGGTCAGTCACTCTGCAGTAGTGATCTTTGCTGGATATTGAGGGTCTTTGGATGAGATGAAGAGTTTCAATAGTATGATGCTCATTAAGTACACTTGCTTGTTGGTTTTGTGGGAGATGTGATAGTCTGGTTGTATCTGAATATTCTTGATTTATGCTACTGGTTGCAGGTTGCACTGGTTACTGAGCCAAAGGATAAAGAAACAGCAGCCATGTACAAGCAAGCACTGGAGCTTCTTACTCAAGCTTTGGAGGTATGGCCAAATGCGAATGTGAAGTTCAATTACCTGGAGAAAATCTTGACATCTCTGCAACCACCTGGCCAGAGCAAGGATCCCTTGACAGCTTTGGCGCAAGGGTTGGATGTCATGAATAAGGTGCTGGAGAAGCAGCCGCAGTTGTTTATACGCAACAATGTTCAGCACATTATCCAGGTAATGGACCTCATATGTTATGACAAAGAAATATTCATTCCATAAGCTGTAGAGGCAGTGTTGAAATCATTGCTGAAAGTAAATTGTTTGCTGCAGGTACTGGAGCCATCTTTTAACAGCAAGCAGCCAGAGATTGGAAAGTCTCTGTGCACTCTACTGAAGATGGTTTTTGAGGCATTTCCAGTGGATGGTATCAGCACCCACCAGGATGTCAAGGTCCTGCATCAGAAAGTTGATGACCTTATACAAAAGCAGTTATCAGCAGTGACTGCAAGCCAGACCCCTCCAGCTCCAGAATTCCGTGTTGTCAATGTTATGATAAGTTTCACGCTTAACATTCTTAAGACTCTTGTGGAAGGGAGCAAGCTGTACATTGACCGCTTCATGATGCCTCTGGTGCGGGTAGTCCAGCGTCTATCTAGGGAGATGACTGCCACATCTGCTCAAGTTACACGGCAGGTGGGAATTCTGCCAAAAGCTTTAATATGATATCATTCTCAAAAGGAGGGGGCTAGTATTATCTTGCTTGAACTTCTGAGTATGGAATTGACCTCTAAATTGCAAACAGTAAAGAAGCTGGTGAAGGACAGTGCTAGAGCCGAAGTTTTTATCAGTTGGATACCATGAGGTGGGTCCCTTTATTGCTTATACTGTAGCTTCACTGCCAAGTATGTGATTGACCTTTGCTGTGTTACTGCAGGGGCAAAGACTCGAACCTGATACAACAGTGCAAACAGCACGGTTGATGAATGACCTTGCTCTTATCATCAGCAATCAGAAGACATTGTTGAAACTTATTAGCAGTCGTGTGCTTTTGCTGCCAGAATGTAAGCGAGTCTTTTGTCAAGTGTTGCAGAACATACTTGCTGAGAAGGGTACTGATACAGGGGTGCTCCTTGCAATTCTGGACTTGGTCAAAGAGTGGGTGGAAAATGATTTTAAGGGGTCAGGTCAGGGAAACTCCACAGGTGTTATTAGTATAAAGGATGTGGTTACGTTCCTGCAACGACTGGGTCAAGTTGATCGGCAAAGCATGACTCCAGCTGTTCTAGAAGAGTGGGAAAAGAAATACCTAAATCTGCTACACCGTCTTTGCTCTGACACAACCAAGTGAGTGTCACATACTTGTGTCAACTGGGTGTTTCTCCTCTCTTACAGTTGCAGGCTGGGTGGTACGTGAGTCCTGTAGCACATATGTAGAGGAATGAGGTAGCCAATTCTTTGTCTTTTGTCTTTCCTCAGCCTGCAGTTGATTCAGCTCATCCGGTGACAACCATGTAATGATCTCTCTCGTATTGCCCTACTCATGTTGGTGTTACTGAGTGTTTCAGATACTCATTGTCAGTGAGGCAAGAGGTGTTTTTAAAGGTTGAACGGCAATACATGCTGGGGTTGCGATCACGGGACCCAGATGTGCGACATAAGTTTTTCACATTGTACCATGATTCAATTGGCAAGACTTTATTCACACGTCTGCAGTACATCATTCAAACTCAGGAATGGGAGGCACTGAGTGATGTCTTTTGGCTAAAACAAGGCCTGGACTTGCTGTTGGCAATCCTTGTAGAGCATGAGCCCATCACACTTGCCTCAAACTCTGCGCAGGTCCGTCCTCAGCTTTTCTGGTTATTTCATAGGATTTGGAGTTGGGCAGAAGGATGTCCCTTGCCTTCAGGAACTATTTAGTATACATTGCCTTGAGGTCTTCATACACAGTCAGCAGTTTTCAAATCCAAAGTGGGTCTCTGATATATGATGGCATTTCTGGTGTTTTCATCTTGTCTACGCCATTGTTCTCAGTGCCTGAAGTTGTTGCCACAGGTGCCACCTTTGATGGCATCAGGAGGTGTTCCAGAACGGCCCGGCATGCAACAGCAAGTTTCTGATGCACCAGATGAACCTGATGGAGGACCACCCACATTCATTGGTATTGTGAATAAGCATGCAAAGTTCCTAAATGAAATTAGCAAGCTTCAGGTTTGTCCTCACTCCCTTCCTCTTGCAGTGAATTGTCTTCTCAAGATATGGTTAGACGATGGGTTCTTTCCCTCTTGCCTTCACAGTGCACTACTTGAAGTAGATTGATAGATAGAATATCATTTTCTTTTCTGTATTTCCCCTCCTTACCTTGCACATATCAAAGGAAGGCAGGGATTATAGACACAAAGCAAGTACAATCTGTATTTTTCTGTACCTCTTTTCCTCTTCCCTCTTGGTGGCTGCCTCCCATTGAATCTATTTCTTCCTTATGCAGAAATTTCTGCAAAAAAGAATAGAATTCAGCCTAATTCAAGGGTCTAAAAGCTGCAATCTCATTGAGGTTGTCTACTGCCTGTGTTGTGTTCTGTTGTCCAGGTAGCAGACTTAGTGCTGCCCTTAAGGGAACTTGCACATACCGATGCACATGTGGCTTACCACATGTGGGTCCTAGTGTTTCCAATTGTGTGGGCCACACTTCAAAAGGAGGAGCAGGTCATGCTTGCAAAGCCAATGATCACATTGTTGTCAAAGGATTACCATCTCAAGCAGCTCAGCAAACGGCCTAATGTTGTTCAGGCTCTGCTCGAGGGACTGTCTCTAAGTCAACCACAGCCAAAGCTTCCAAGTGAGCTCATCAAGTTTTTGGGGAGGACCTACAATGCATGGCACATTGCTATATCCTTGCTGGAAAGCCATGTGATGTTGTTCCCACAGGTGAGTGGAAATATCAAGATCATGATACTGAGCAGGCAGCATGAAATTAGAAATTTGACAGTTTATGCATGAGTCTCTTTGATACAATGCATTGCAGGGGTTCTTTCTAATCAATATCAGTTCTTAGTTGGCAAATGCAGTTGTGAAGTACATGAAAGAATTTAGAAAGGAACCCTTTGGGTATAGAGTCTGTGGAGATTGAACCATTCAATGTACATACTACCTACAAAATTATTTGACTGCAGGAAACACGATGCTTTGATGCATTAGCAGAGCTGTATAAAATGTTAAATGAGGAAGATGTGAGGTATGGATTGTGGAAACGGCGCACCATTACCCCCGATACACGCGCTGGCCTCTCTTTAATCCAACATGGCTTTTGGCAGCGAGCCCAGGAGGTCTTTTACAATGCCATAAACAAGGCAAGACAGGTACATATCTTGATCATGGAAAGAGACTTTTTTCCAAAAGGCTCAGAGTTTTACTTGGAGTTCTAGGTGAACTTGCCTTGTCCCTTTTGGGTAGGAGTTTTCTGCAGAGATGACAAAGTGTGACTAAGCTTTGAGGTGCTTTCATGCTTTTGAGGATGCCTTCATGTGAGATGCCAGTAGATGAAGACGTGCATCATGTAAGTTGGGTGTAAGAATTTGCACTTGGGCCAAGGGTGCTTGTAACATTCTCTTCTCTTTTGCGATGTCTTCTTTTGCTTCTTAATAACCTCACGTCTATTGTTGTGGTCACAGGGGACTTATAACAGTGGAAATGTTTCAAAGGCAGAGATGTGTCTGTGGGAAGAGCAATGGTTAGCATGCTCTCACCGCCTCAACCAATGGGAGGTTCTGGTTGACTTTGGGCGCAGTGTGGAGAATTATGATATTCTCCTTGACAACCTATGGAAGGTAAGTGAGTGGCAAAATCTTAAGGATACAGTACTGCCAAAGGCGCAGGTAGAGGAGTCACCCAAATTTCGGATGGTGCAAGCATATGCTGCCCTGAATGAGAACAGCTTGAGCAGTGTGAATGAGGCAGACATGCGTGTTGGACAAGGAGTGGAGATGGCACTCCATCAATGGTGGCAGCTTCCTGAGATGGCTGTGCAATCTCACATCCCTCTTCTTGAGCAGTTTCAGCAGCTTGTTGAACTTCAGGAGTCAGCCCGTGTTCTTCTGGAGATTGGCAATGGGAACAAAGCTCCATCACAAGGCTCAGGACAGCTCGTTGGGGTCCAGGTAGCATTACACTGCAATTTTTGTTATGCAGTAGAAAAATGTGCCTCTTTCCAAGCTTTAGCATCATATCCACATTCTTGCAAGCCTAAAAAGCCCTTATACTGATTGCAGGGTCCAGCAGGGGCATATGTGGACCTGAAGGATATCTTGGAGACATGGCGGCTGCGGACACCAAATGAATGGGATGAGTTGACTGTTTGGACTGACTTGCTTCAGTGGCGTAATCATATGTATGACATTGTCATCAATGCCTTTAAAGGGTTCTCTGAGACAAACCAACAGTTGCACCAGCTAGGGTATCGTGACAAAGCCTGGAGTGTGAACAAGCTTGCTTTTGTAGCCCGTAGGCAAGGCCTCTATGAAGTCTGTGTGAAGGTGCTCAACAATATGTATGGCTTCCTTACTATGGATGTCCAGGTATGGAGGATCCCATTCTGTCTGTGTTCTATTTTGCTCTCTCAGCCCACTGAAATTACTCACATCCTACATGAGGCATTGCAGCTTGCGTCATGACTGTTGTTAGTGTTGGGCATTTTTAGCTATCCATCAAACTAGAGCACTGATCTGTGTTGTTCCTTTCTCTGTTTGTTTATTTATCACTCTTGCAGACCTGCTCACAGCCCACAGTCACAGCCACTGTGTGATGTTCTTTTTTCCTGTGGCAGGCAAAGGACTCAAAAGCTCTACAGTTACTACCCTTCTGTAGGCTGTCTAACTTTGGTATTTGGTGCATTTCACAGGAGGCATTTGTGAAAATTCGTGAGCAGGCAAAGGCATATTTGGAAATGAAGGGAGAGTTGGGGAATGGGATGGATTTAATCAACACAACTAACCTAGAGTACTTCCAAGTGCAGCATAAGGCTGAAATCTTTCGGCTCAAGGGAGAGTTCTACCAAAAGATGAATGACAGTGAGAATGCAAATCAAGCTTTCTCCACTGCTATTTCTTTTTTCAAGCATTTGCCAAAGGGTTGGATAAGCTGGGGAAATCTCTGTGATCAGGTCAGCTTCTCATTAGGACTTTCTTTTATCGTCTTGCACACATTTTGTATGGTACAAAAGAGCTAGTCAGAGTTTATGAAGTACCTCTTTTGTCTTGACTTGCCAGCAATCTGAAGTACAACTTTGCCCACCTTTTATGAAGCAGTCTGTAAGATTTAGTCAAATGTTGGTTGTGTTGGTAGTTGTAACTCCTGAAGGTTGTCTGAAGCTATCACTGCAAAGTATGCATTGTACAGACTTAGTATTACTTGGATTGTGTGACTAGAATCTTGATGATATGCCATGTCTTTTGCAGGTTTACAAGGAGACAGGTGAGGAGCTATGGCTGGAATATGCTGTTAGCTGTTTCTTGCAGGGCATTAAGTATGGCAGCAAGCATGGGCGCAACCACCTAGCAAGAGTGCTCTATTTGCTGAGCTTTGATAACCAGACTGGTGCAGTCACAAAAGCTTTTGACAAGTATTGTGATTCCATCCCACAATGGGTGTGGCTTGCATGGATCCCACAACTGCTGCTCTCGCTGCAGAGACCAGAGGCATCAAGTTGCAAGAATGTCATTCTCAAGCTAGCTGCTGTCTATCCTCAGGTCCAACTTCTCCTCTCAGCATGAAACATGTTCATGATAACTAGCAGGGCTTGACTGAATTAAGAGAATGAAATACTGGTCTGAGTTGCAGATGAGATTGGCAGTAGGATCCGTACAGTGGGTTCAATTGCTCCCACATGTCATCTTCTTCCTTCACTGTACAAGATTTGTGAGGTTATTGGATATATGCCTCCTCATGTGCAGGCACTGTACTATTGGCTCCGCACATACCTATTAGAGCGTCGTGACATTGCCTCAAAAACAGAGCTGGTAGTTAGAGGGACGGCTCACCGTGCACAGGCTCAAATGGCTGCAGCAGCTGCTGCCAATTCAGCCAATTCCTCAGACGTGGTTCCCACAACCTCAAACAACAGTAGTGATGCCACTCCAGGCAATTCAATGGCTGTTGTCAATCAGGTTCTTCTTCCTGCATTTGTTTCTTGGCACCTTTACTGATCAAATTGTCTTCTTGGGGCTTTTTTTGTCAACTTGCTGGAGGATGTGTGTAGTGTTTTACACTGTGTGATCTGTCTCTCTGGGAATCTGTCTCTGAAGCGTGAAAGGCATTGACTTCTCTTGTCTGATGTTGGATCAGGGCAACCAGGGTGCAAATGCAGCTCTTTCTCAGGCTGTCATTCCAACTGATGGTGTCAGTAAAGGTGGTCAAGAGGTGGAGGGAGTGGTTGCTGGTGGAGATGGCAATCTGCCTCCTGGGTCTGATGTTTCTGGACAATCAGTGCAGGGGGACTCTCAGCCAGGATTACGAAGAATGGCTGGTAGTACATGGCCAGGTGGTCTATCTGCAGCATCGCCAGCAGTCACTGCATTCGAGGCTGCCAAAGATATCATGGAGGCTCTCAGAACAAAGCATGGAATTTTGGCAATTGAGCTAGAGGTACAATCCCTTTGAATTCTTGAAGTAGAATCACGGTAATGTTGCTCGCCAGTATTGCAGACCTCTGAATGTTACAGAAGAAGTAGGTGTGAATATCAGCCCCAGAATGTTAAGCTGTGTATGTGGTAGTTAAGACTGGCAGACTTCGTGTGCGTTTCTTGTTAGCTATTCTGACATGGGAGTTGTTTTGACACAAACTTTTGTGAGTTATTTGCAGGTTATGCTAACAGAAATTGGGGCACGTTTTGTCCCTCTTCCAGAAGAGCGACTTCTGGCAGTAGTGCATGCCCTTCTGCACCGCTGTTACAAATATCCAACAGCTACAACCGCAGAGGTCCCTCAATCACTGAAGAAAGAGCTAGCTGGTGTGTGTCGTGCATGCTTTTCAACTGACACTGTCAACAAGCATGTTGAGTTTGTTAATGAGTACAAACGTGAATTTGAAAGGGACTTGGACCCTGAGAGTGCTACTACTTTCCCTTCAACATTGGCTGAGCTCACTGAAAGGCTCAAGCACTGGAAAGGTGTTCTACAAGTAAGCAATTGCACCTGGCTGTTTCTTCTAATGCTGAAGACAGCAGCCCCCAAAGTTTTTTCTCCACCTGTATGAAAGAAATAATCAGATTAATAAGACTTCAAGAAGCCTCATGATGTGCTACTTTAAGGGTGAACAATAAATCTGGTGGAGATGGCAGTCTTGCAGAGAGTTGCATAACAAAACATTTGACTTCTGTCTCTTGGCTACAGAGCAATGTGGAGTTCAGGCTACCAGCAGTGTTAAAGTTGGAAGAAGAGAGTCGTAGCTTGCGTGAG
The DNA here is from genome assembly GCA_963920785.1 of Sphagnum contortum. Taxonomy (NCBI): domain Eukaryota; kingdom Viridiplantae; phylum Streptophyta; class Sphagnopsida; order Sphagnales; family Sphagnaceae; genus Sphagnum; species Sphagnum contortum. The sequence goes on from OY987282.1 coordinate 8,654,669, forward strand.
TTCCATGTGCTTGATATTGAAGTGCCAGGGCAGTACTTCAATGATCAGGTATGTTGATTGTGAACAAGATTTAGGGAGTTTTTTCTTGTAAAGGTATGAACAATTATTTTTTATGACATCCTTTCCAATTGTTTTGTCGTTGTGTATCTGATGGATGTAGGTGGCTTTGATTTGATTGCATATCTATTCCAGTAGGTGTATGTTTGTTCCAGTGCACTTTCATTGGCTCTTGGAAGAAAGATTTGGCATGTCAGATTGTGATACAAGGTTGTGCAGTAATCACTCTTCTTTCAAAATGGAATGTTATGAGCAAGACTTTACTTGATGCATCAGGTTCTGTCTTGACTATTCATCATTCAGGGTACTTATCAAGGATCATAATAAGTTGAGAATTGCTGACTCTTGATGTGTTGGAAAGCAGGAAGTGGCTCCTGACCATACAGTGAAGCTGGACCGGATAGGTGCTGATGTGCCAATTGTGAGGCGCCATGGAAGCAGCCATCGCAGGCTTACATTGGTTGGTAATGATGGCTCCCAACGTCACTTTTTGGTGCAGACTTCACTAACTCCAAATGCTCGCAGTGATGAGCGCATGGTTCAACTCTTCAGAGTTCTCAACCGCCTTCTTGATAAGCACAAGGAATCACGACGTCGTCACCTGGCTTTCAACACACCCATCATTATTCCAGTGTGGCCACAGGTATGATAGTCTTTGTAACAGCCTGTGATACTCTCTCTTTTTAATGAATCCAGTTTTTTTGGGTGCTCAAGAGAATCATATGTCCATGTTATCTGTCTTGTTGCAAATAACCGCATGAGAATGTTGTTGGGTTGAAAGAGGTGTCTCATTGGATCACATTGAGTCTTTTGAGGCTCGTGATCCATAGTATGAAAGCTGTTTGGTTTCCAACGGTGTATTTATGAGGAGTTGGGCTATAATGGTGTGGTGGGAAGTAACTAATTTAACAATCCTGTATGGATGCCAGGTGAGACTAGTGGAGGATGACTTGATGTACAGCACGTTTGGGGAGGTCTATGAAATAAACTGTGCCCGCTATGGACGAGAAGCAGACCTTCCAATTACTCATTTTAAGGAACGACTAAACCAGGCCATTACAGGACAGTTAAGTGGTGATGCAGTTGTTGATCTCCGATTGCACACCTACGAGGAAATCACTAACAAGTTTGTCAGTGAAAATGTTTTCTCCCAATACATGTATAAAACCTTACCAACCTGTAACCATCTCTGGACCTTTAAGAAGCAGTTTGCAGTCCAGTTGGCACTATCAGGTTTCATGTCTTTCATGCTTCAAATTGGAGGGCGTTCACCCAACAAAATTCTGTTTGCGAAAAATACTGGCAAGGTGTTCCAAAATGACTTTCACCCTGGTAAGAATGTTTGAATGATTTTTGCTCCTGGTCAATATGCATTCATTTGTCATTTGCGAGTTTTGAGATTATGGGATGAGATGGAAATGCAACCACAGGTGTTTTCTTTGTGCATGTGTGTATATCTGGCATTTGACAATGTGTCTGTTGTGATATATTGACCTAAGAGACCTCGAGATCCTGGATTGGATTTCTGTGTCTTCTAAGATAGTTGTGGCATGTGATGGGCAGCTTATGATGTGCATGGCATGGTGGAGTTCATGGAGCCTGTACCATTCAGACTTACCCGTAACCTTCAAACATTTTTCACTCCCTTTGGTGTGGAGGGTCTATTTGTTTCTTCAATGTGTGCAGCAGCCCAGGCTATTGTTGCTCCAAAGGTCTGACTCCCTACCTGTCATTTTTTTGCTCAGAATTGGAGGACTTGAATGCTTTTTAGGGTTCGTGTTCTATGAACGTTTAGGCTTTTTTGCAGTTATTTAATTGAACAGACTCAGAAGAATACAGCCAATGAGTTGTGTGTCCATTTTGATCATGGCTGTGCATTGAAACAGCATGAACTGGCTAATAAATGAGGCTTTTATATGGATTGCAGAATCAGTATGTGCAGCACCAGCTGGCCATGTTTTTCAGAGATGAGCTAATCTCATGGTCATGGAGACGAACACCAGGCATGCCCCCAGCATCAGGTGCTGGGGGAATCAGCACAGCAGAACTGAAAGCCAAAGTAGCTGCCAATGTAGATCAGGTCATGACACGAATTAGGACTATTGCACCCCAGAGTTTTGCTGAAGAGGTATGCCACCTGACAATATTTATGAAGGCCGCCAGAGATTTTGTCAGTTTATGCCACTTAAGCTTATTGTGCACTTCATAGACTGCATCATATCTTCTGTTTATCTTGGAGATTAATGAATTACCTTGCATTGTAGGAGGAGAACTCAACGGAACCTCCACAGTCCGTTCAACGGGGTGTAACAGAGCTGGTGGAAGCAGCACTGCGGCCAAAGAGCCTTTGTATGATGGATCCAACTTGGCATCCTTGGTTTTGATTTCTTCTGAAACTCAGAGTTCCAGATTCTGCAGCAACCACACTGGAGAAAGCTTCACTAAGGTGGATGACACATCTTTTGACACCCCTCAATTTCTCCTCATCAAACCAGCTGGCCCCCAGTATGGAATCAGTTTCAAATGGAGTTGGGGCTAGCTGCACCTGGCAGTCATGGAAAAAAAGCAGGGACTGAATAGAGTAGGGGTAGGATCCTCTTCATTAAGCAACCTCACACTAGGCAACAACACATGCACATTTTTTCACCATACTTGTAGATATCGGTTGCAGTGTCAAAGCAGTAGGAAGTATTTGTTGTAGCAGCAGCTGATACGGGTGGTTTTGTTAGTGGAACTAGATGTGAAAGGTAGCCATGTCATTTGACCCTTGTAGTGGGTTGCATGCATTGACATACAATTGTGGGTCTTGAACATCTCATCAGACCATGTGCCATGTTCGAGCCCCTCATCTTTTTTCAGTAGCAATTACACACTTGACCGAGAGATTGAACTTAATTCATACAACTTGTCCAACCATGAGTCCAGTAGTCACATACCTATCTTGCCATTGATATTCAAATTGTTACTACTGTTTCAAGCATGGGGGAGCTCATGAGTGTACCAATCTGTCATTGCTGAATATTATGCTTCTAGCAACTGGCATTCACAAGGGCAGTTTTATACTGGCCACATACTGTAGTAGCTTGGCAGCCTTGGCTCAAATCATATTATACTTAGAAATGCTGAAATTTTCAAAAAATGCTTTTCTCAGAAAACAACTTTTTGAAAATGATTGTAAAAAGGAAAATCTGTTTTAAATACTCAGAAATATTCTACTTCCAAAATGAATCTTCAAAATTAAACAACTGATTGTTGGGCAGCCATGCGCAGAAGCTGCATCTGTAGTATATACTAGGGTTCTAGTTTAGCAGTTTTGGTTTTCTCTTTGTTTGGTTATCAGGAACTGGGTAGACCTGGGTGCTTCTTTCTTCTGCACAGTAGCCAAATATTCCTTGAATACTAACTTATATTGAACAGAAAACAGTGCAAACTCTCTTTAGACAAACTCTGAAGGAAACAAAGTGATTCTCTGATTGTACAAAGATCTTATATCACGGAATGCATTGATTGTGAATGTTACACAGACACGGAATATCTTCATTTCCGCCAACACGAAGATGTGTGTAGAAACATTGTTGTTTTCTCTGTGGCGAATAGGATAAGGGCATTTGGTCTAGTGGTATGATTCTTGCTTAGGGTGCAAGAGGTCGCGAGTTCGATTCTCGCAATGCCCCCCTTCCGTGCAGATTCAATTTTTCTCCTCTTTTGCCGTCCTGCTTTTTTGGTTCTGCAAACAGGGATTTCTTTTTACTCGAAAGGCTGAATTCAAGGAAGGCAACTTTGCTGGGTTCATTGTTACTTTAATGATCTGGTAATTTTTTTGGACTTCACAACGGGGGAAGAGCAAATTTTTGCCTTGTACTGAACTTTCATTCTAGTGATGTCTGGTTTCTCCGTCTGTTGCTTCCAAAAAAATCTTTTTCTTGCTGCATGAAGTGTTGATTTTTAAAATATATTATTATAAAGAAAGTCCTGGAAACTCAATTGCATTTTCCCAGAACCTTCTATGAAATATTCAAAATAACCGAAAATAAATATGCCATAAAAACCATGGACAGCAGTAGCACGTTTAACAATTAGATCATTTCTTACAGTATAAGCAATGAAATTACTCGACTCTTGGCATGCTTCTCGTCTGCGGGGATAGCTCAGTTGGGAGAGCGTCAGACTGAAGATCTGAAGGTCGCGTGTTCGATCCACGCTCACCGCAAGTGCAGAATTTTACCTCCTTCCTTTTTCTGAAAGGAAACTTATTCTCCTTTTTCCGGATTAGTGTAACTTCTTGACTTTTAATGCCAGCTCTTGTCTCAGTCGTGACAAAAGAAACTTCATAGCAGATTTGGGTTTTGTTTTATTTTTGGCCTTCCCCTGCAGGGTAGAAACCAGTGTTGGGCGGGTATCAGAAAATGGCTGAAAACCAAGCAGGTTGCAAGTTGAAAACCTACAGGTGGTACTTAGGGACATACCTTGTTTGAAACCCATTCATTTGAAACCTTGTCTTTTTCTCTCTTTTTTTAATTGATACCCTATCAAAGTACTTCAAAATATCAAGGTCAAGGTTTTAAATTTTGCGTAGTACTTACTTTAGTACATTCAACATTCATTAGGTGGTAAGTAAGATTAAAAGTTATGTTGAGGGTTCAGAAGGTGCCATTAGACCATAGTTTTAGGATATGAATACATTATTTTTCCTATGGGTACCACAATTTTATTTTTATAGATTTGGTTTTTTCTCTTGCTCTTTTGCCCTTGCTCTTACCTCTCTTAGTTTTGCTACATTTCCTTCCTTGCTCATTGATGCTTCTCCTAATTTTGTTCCTTTGCTTGTTAGTGTTTACTTGGTTCTACTATTCTTGCTCTTTTGCTTATTGACACTTTTTTTTGGCTTTGCTACTCCTCGATGTCTTAAGGTACCTCTTTGTTGATCCTTGGCCCTCTCCTAGTTTTACTTCGTTGTTCAAATCGGTATTGCCCCTCTTTTGTTTTGTGCATGTGTGGGAAAGCTAAAGACTTTCAAGTTTCAATTTTAGTTTTTAGATACATTTTGTTTTTTCCAAGTTCCATTCAATTTCAAGGTGTTTGTTTGCAAAATTTTGTTTTGAATTGCTTTTTGGGTTTGTTGTGTGTGGGTTATAAAAATTAAAAAATTTCAAGTTTACATTGTGTGTGTGTTGGTAGGGGCTGCAAAAGCAATGATTTGAAAATTGGAGATTAGGTTTCCAACCCATGTTCTCATGGATGCCCTTGGAATTTTGTACCATAATATTGGCTCTAGCCATATTGTGAAACATCATTCGCCAAACACCTTGAGGTCATTTAAGCAATTTTATAATATGGCAAAATCTAGTGGGTTGATGAGCAAAAAAGTATGGTGTTTGAAGTCCTAAATGCCAATGGCCTTGATTGCCAATAGGGCATGTTCAAATCAACAATGTAGTTGAATGCAACAACATGCATAGCACACCCCCTTGTAGCACTAATTGTTTAACGTGCATTTAGGGCCTTATGACAACATGTTAAATACTAGTTTGTAACTTGCTTGAGTATGTGAACTTGGCTAAAATAGCTAGTGTAAGTAGTACATGGTGTGGAGGATAAGAGATCTTTGGCTTTCATGGAATCAAAACTTTGCAATATGTTCACTACCCATTTGCCACTTATTGTCAACATGTTTGTACAATGGTTTTCTACTTTCACAAAATTTCCCATATATCGAATGCATTGAGCAATGGTGGAGAGGATCACGTCACCAATATTGCTATAATGATTAGGGTGCACTAAGCATGTTACCATGCCCAATCCTTCAAAGGAGAAAGGTTATTTTTGGCATGTGTGCACTATGCATTTTTGCCAATTACATGTGCATTATGCACATTGCCAATTTTGTAAAGGTAAAAGAAACTCGTTGGCTTGTTTCCCTATCTTTAATAAATTCAATGGCTAATTTACAAGCAATCTCTTTTTTTCCACTACAACAACATGATCTACATGCTCTCCAATGGCCATGATTTTTCTTTGCATGTGTATTTCAAGTTATAAATGTTTTCTAACTTGGGTTGATCTTGTAGGTAGCCTACATTGGAAAGGTCAATTTCAAGGGTTGAATTCCCCCACGTGTGTTTTTTTCTTTCAAAGTTCATATGTTTGTTCAAGCTTCTTAATTATTTTGCATAATGTGCACACAATATGCACTACACAATGTTTATTGTTTTTTTTTGGTAGTTATGTTGCATATGCATTCACATACTTCTCAAGTGCCCAAAATTCTACAATTTAACACAATTATTATATTTAAATAAAACAATAGCAACTTGGGTATTTACATTCATCCTACACAACTTTTAAACAAGGTTAAGCTTATATTAAAAACCTCTAGAGACCCTGAAATGTTTTTCAACAACTTTTCTTGGGTATTTGCAAACTAGAGTGGATCATTTTTGGCATTGCAAGTCCATTTATTTTCACACCCTTATGGATTAGAATTTGTCCCACATCAAATTGTTATTAAATTTTATGAAAAGGGACTAGACTCATGTATGCATTGTTATATAATCTAGTGTGATAATATATTGAAATTATTTGAATTTGAATTTTCTAGACCAAATGGGGGACTTTTCATCACATACTAGTTGTAGTGTTATAATGTATAAAGGACGTGTAAATGGACTCACCATATGTTGAGCTTATAGTGAGCAAAATTATTTTTTCTCCAAAACTCAAAAATGTGGTTAGTAATTTAAAATGGGTGTTTGCAAAATCATTTGAATTTCACAAAAAAGTTTTATGGACTTTTACATAGGCCAAAAATTGACAAAAATGGTAAAGTCCCTCGTTATTACACTTTTATGAATTATTATTTTTTTTTTCACAAAACATTATAGCCTATAAGGTACTACATGGTCATGTGTCATTTTTTTTGGAAAAAGATGAACAATTTTACAAGTTGATAACTTTACAGTTTTTAGCTTGTAAAAAATACATTGTAAAATGTACTTTTAAGGATTCAAAAAAATGGTCAAAAGTGATCCACTCTATCTTGCAAATACCATCTTACAAATATGGAACCCCGTAGTGGGAAAGACAAATTTACACATGAATATCAAGATTAAAAAATGGGTTTCCAATACATGAATTTATAATAGTTTTGAAAGGATAGGGTTTGTGAGCCTAGTAAATTCAATAGTGGGGTTTTTACTCACCATGCCATTTTTTGCAAAGTTGGAAGCACACTAAAAACACTTCCTTTGTCCACACCTAACTTGTTTGGCTTCTTTTGAGGAGCTTAGATATTGAACTATCACAACTCATTGATGCAAATTGGTAATTAGATCGGTAAATTATCAATCATTTAAATCTAGCTCTATAGAGCAAAAACTTGTACCCAAAGAAAGAAAATGAATTTTACATAAACTACTTCATTGTTCATAAGGGCCAAACAAGATAGAAGGTGTGTAAAACATCTTGTTATATTGGTCCCATGGGCCAAATAAGATAAGACACCAAATTTACAACAAGGAAAGAACCAAACTAAAATACTACACTAATTTGAACCACAAGTAGTGGGGTATTGGTTTTGTACCAACTCCACTTGTAGGACATGAAGATTCTATTCTAACCATCAAAAACTATTTGGGAGAGCCTCGAGATACATGTTGACTTGACCTTGTTATGAAGTTGGAATCTAATCCACACATTAATAATTTTTTCCATATAATTTTTTTACCATGAATTTATGCTACTCTGTCACACATGCTACCACTTAAGGAATAGTCAACAAGTTCATAGAAAAGCAAACACATGTCATTTACCATTAACACACCTTTCAATAAAATTGCCAAGAACACATGGCCTGAATGACTTAACCTCCATGACTACACCAATTCTATTTTGGATGAACTTGAATTCATCCCAAACTCCTTGGTAAACTTAACTGCGAATTTAAATGTGAAAACAAATAAATAATAAGGAGTTGGGGCACGCTCTTTGACTTGTTGCACTTTGGGGGTAGAGGGGCGTGTTAGAGCTTCGGGATGGGGATTAGGGAAAGTGACAAACAAGTCAATTACTCACATGGACATACACAAACCAAACAACAAGTTGGTTAGTGCATAATTGGAGCACTTATGGTGCACGAACAAGCCACGAGCAAACATGGACTCGCAAAACTCACCATGGCCCGGACTTGGGGGAAGCCACCACCTTCCCCCTTATAATATTTTATGTGTATGGTCATGGGGCCAACACCCAAATGTCAATTTGTCTCGAGACTCCCAAAGTATAGTCCTAAAATTTTCGAAATTGAGACTTTTGCAACTTTGGAGGCCCATAATGTCTTTTGTAGACTTTCGATCGAAATGAGGTTTAAAGCAAAGTTGTAACCCTTGTCAAAATCTTTCCAACGATATGTGGCACGCCACCTACAAGCAAGGAAATCAAGATGATTCTTGATTTTTAGTGGTCAGGAATCAAATTTATTTTAGCCATAACTTATGTTTTAAGAACCCAAATGGGTCATGCAAGCCCATTTTAAACATATAAGTTCCAAGAGCTTTCCAATGATATAATGAATTTTTCAATCCAATGAGTTTGACCCCTACAATTGCCCTTTGAAGATTTGAAAGTCCATTGAAATTCCAACTCTCAAAGTGGAAGTTCACTTGGGAGTGTGGGGGTTCATTCTCTCATACTTTCTTGCACTCCCGGGAGCATGAAAGGACAACCAAGTTCACCCTTAACGCACATCGTTGCAAGCCTCTGTCTTGGTCGCGAACATCCTAAAAACTAGATTTTGTGGCAACATTGAAATTGGGTCACTTTTATTTTTTTAAGTCTACTTACCCATAAAAAAATCTATCCATATGCCCACTTCTTCCACCCAAGGTACCTGCCTATCTTTGCATTTACCTACCTACACCTTGCCCATCTATCTACCTACCTGGTAGATAGAGTTTTGTGGTTTATTATGGGCACCACTACCATTCTAAAGTATTTTGAGGTAATTATTATCACTTGTAAAAAGAAGAAAAACTACAACGACTAAAGCAATCAAAAAACCTCTAGAATGGCCATTATGCAAGAAATTGAATGGTTCCAATATTAAGAATTACTATGAAACAAGGAGCAATTACAATGCAAGAGCTACAATGTGAAGAGTTGTTGCAACACAAGGAATTATTGCAACACAAAAAATTATTAGAATGCACAAAAAGTTACTTAAGTGCAATTTATAGCTGGAGTGCAACACGCATCTTTGTTGAAGTACTCATTGTCATTTTCTTTGTTTTTTTTTCTTGTTTTAATTCTTTTCTAATTTGATTACTACTTTTGCTTCAAGTATTATTGCAAGATTTTGATAAAAAAAAATTGGCGTTTGTTTCACCTTGTAAAGAAGACAACTTGACGAACACACAATTCTTCATCCTCTTCATTTTAAGAAAAAAAATCCTCCAAAGAAACAAGACAACAAGAAGCTGCAACTTTTCATCATCATGTTTCTTGTGTATGTGTTAATCCTATGGAGAGAAGACAACAATAAACATGTTATTCATTGTCTCCTTTAAAAAATACTTCTATTGCACACAAGAAGGACAATGACAAGAGCAATTCATTAGTCCTTTTTTTGGTGTATGTGGCCCTTTGTAAATAGCACAATGACGATCACACAAGTAATCATCATCCCTTTTTAATGTATATGTCCCCTTAAAGAGAAGGCAAGGATGCACAAGTAGTTCATCATTTTCTTGCTATTTTAAACATGGTTTTTCCATGCCAAAAAAATACAACGACAAATTACGCACTTTTCATTGTTCTTTTTGTGTGTTGTGTCCCTTTGCAAAGAGAACAAAACTTGTCATTTTTATTTTTTTTCTTAAAAAAATTTTGCAAAAAGAAAAGGACAATGAACAACTATGCATTTGTTGCTATCCCTTTTTTTTGTCTTGTTGTCCCCTCATGGAGAAGACAATGACGAGTCGTGTGCCAATCATCATCTTCCTTTTTTCAAAAAAATCTTATTTTTTGAAATTAAAAAAAAATGATGACAAGTTGCATGCTTATTGTCATCCTTTTATTTGTTTATATGTTCATGTACCTTTAATACATAGTTCATTGTTATCTTTTTTTTAAAACAATTTTTTTTTAGCAAAAAACAACAACAATGAGCCTAATGATGTGTTTGTAAATGAGGATGAAATTGATGAACTAGAACCATATTTTTGTTTAGGATGGCACAACCTCAAAAGAAACCTAAATGCCAAAGAAAGGTGTCAACTAATGTTAATCAACAACAATTGAATGTTGAAGCAAATGAAAAACAAATTAAGCAGAACAAATAATTGTCATATATACACATGTTCTTGAGAGTAAAGCTCTTGTACTGGATTATGTGTTTCACATGTTAGGGTTTTAAAAAGTTTAATGTAACATAGACATGGTGAATAAGAAATCCCATCCCATTTTCATTTTCAATTTGAAAATGGGGATGGCTATTTTTTTTGCCCAATGTTTTCCAAGCAATACCCATATGCTTTAAAAGAAAATTTTTACATAATACCAAACAATACTGTGATATAATGGGTATAGGGTGTAAGGTTTGTTTGCAATACTTTTATTTTGTTTATTGTCCACATGTTGGTTTAATTGAAATACTTTCATCATGTTTACCATCTATTTGCTAATCTGATTATAATACCTTCATTGAGTATACATGAATATTTCATCTTTTTGGCCAATATTCACATACATTTGATAATGATGTTATTTTTATACAGGCTAAAGTGGGTTCTCATGAAGTTGATCATGGAAAGGTCTCGCCAAAAAATGCAATGCAAAATGTGGATTGGGTGCATGATGTCATGGGCACGAAAAATTACAAGAACATGAACTAAGCCAAGGACACATCAAGGAAAACAAATCACAACAAATATAAGCCTAAGTCTAATCCAAGACTAGAAACATAAAAACACAAGGCAAAAACACATATATGTTAGAAAATGATTCAAACATAACTTTATTTTGATAACGTATGAAAAGAAAGGTCATGATTTTGAATTCCTCAACATTCATATTAGTCATTTAACACAACTTGGAATAATTACCATAACTTTAAAATGTCAAAACAAAAACATATTATTATAATTTATAATTTCAATGATTTTTTACATTGTTTTTGCCTTCTACTAATGTGTTTTGATCCTTTTGTTGTTTTTTTTCTAATTATCATCGAGAAGAAATGGAATGTTTGCTAGTTAATTTTTGGTTCATCCTCAATGTCAATTTATATTGATTGTGAGTTAAGTCATGGTGATTTGGCAAATTGCAATTCATTTATATATTACAATTGAATTGTGATCCTAATGGGCTGAACACATGCAAATTGAATTGAAGATTTCTTTGAGATTTAATGTTGAACTCTCCCTTTGGTGCCAAACCAATATTAATATGTCTTTCAAAGCAAGCTAGATGACATTATGATGTTTGAAAAAAAAGTTGAATGAATATTTTGCCAAAGAAATAACACTTTGCAAATTTTGCACAAATGTTATTAATCAATTGAATTTCTTACAACTCTAGTTCTACTAGAACATAGAACACTAAATGATAGAAACCCAATCTCAACACAAAATTGTCAACTTCATTTGTTAACTTATAATATTTGATTGGAAATGGTTTGCCTTTAAACACTCAACTTTTTTGAATTGTGTGAAGATGATTAGGTGATTGCAATCATTAAACAACTTAGAGCTTTAGGGATGATTGGTCAATCCAAGAAATGAAGATTAAATTTCCATGAAAAAAAAATCACGTGGAATGCATCAAGGTTATTCACGTGTCAAAAATGAAATTCCCATTGTGAATTCATATATGATTTTATTGATTTGCAACAAGAAATCTTCTTTTAAGCAAAGGAATGTATTATTCCATATTCCATACTCAAGATATCAAAAAGAAACTTGTGTTAATTCCATAAGCAATTTGCTCATGTTGGGCACTAAAAGGTTTGTTTTTACAAAGTGATTGAAGAAAATGAAAGTTTTGGAAAACTAAATGTGAATGATTTGGAAGGTGAAAACACAATATAGTGAAAAGAAAATGTTGTCACAAATATTACTTGTCAAAATTGTGCGTTTGAACTTCTAGCAAGCCAATGTTAAAATGGTTTTTTGATAAATTGTACTCGTAATTCAATACCCAAAGAATAAAATTATCAAAATAAATTATATATATATATTGCAAAGTGCAAATATATTTCAAAATCCATTCAAACAATTGTCAAACTTGATTAAATGCTTATCATATATATTGCATATGGGTTAATTGAACCATTTCAATTCCATATGAAAAACTACCAAACACTTTCAACAAAGTCTCTTGGGAACTTGTAGTTCATGCCATGGAAAGACTATGAATGGCAAAGAAATTGATGGACGTGGTTAGACTTATGTTTCAAGGGGTAGAATTTGCAATCTACCTCAATGGCAGAATTTGGCCATATTTCCAAATTAGGAGAAGAGTGAGGCAAGGGTCTTTAGTCCAAGGGCACAAAACATCAAGAGGCTCAAGAGTTTGGGCCCAAATAGCCAAAACATGCAAATCTTATAGCTAAGTTTCTAAGACCTAACCCTTTCTTCTCTTTCATGGGGTGATGGAGTCATTGGACTTCAACTTTGAGCAGTGGATTTGATCAGATGGTGCACCGTGGATGGAGTAGACTATGAAGAAAGGAAAGAAACTACTTAATAGCAGAGACTAACTATCGTGCAAAATCTTAGAAAAGTGGCCCAATGTTTTGCCCCCGACCTTTAACTTAAAATGGAGTGAAGTTTGGAGGAAGAATAGGGCCAGGAAGGACACTGGTTTCCTCTCAGCTTTATATCACAAAGCCACAGTTGTCAACAATTGGAGAGCCTAGGTGTGTACAATGTGTGTACAATGTGCCCTCCATACTGGGTAATGGATATGTGATACAAGTTTAATCACTAGAATAGGAAACTTTTCAAAAGTAGAACATACCTTCCAGTCACCTGTGTTGATTGAAAGTCAAATGAAGAAATCATCCAAATCAGAAGAGACCTTGTCACTCAGCATCTCCTTTCATGGGGATGTTGCCTGTGTTTCAATTTGGGAAATGCAGCAGTGTAAAACAATTTCATATTGTTTGTACCCACACAAGGTTTCTGCTATTTGCCTATCAACCCCAAGTCAGTAGAGTTCCATCATCAATCACAGTGGTCAAGGCTACACATGATGGTACCATCAAACTAGGCCACCTGATACTTACAGTGACTACACTTCCATCAGCCCCACCCAAAACTGAGGCTTGTAGTCACTTATCTCTTATGATTTCTTCAACCCAAAAACGAGGATCTGAGAACCAATCTCTTATCCAATTGTTGTCCTCTCACTAATTGATGCTAACCCACTTCCTCAGGATTTCTCCAAGAGCCGCATTCCTGCCCAACAGTAGTTCCACAAGGATACTAGAAGCGGACAAATTTTCAGCACAAATCTTGTACAAGGTGATGACAGTATAATACTTGTGGAATGGAGATCTAAAGCTTTTTTATTATTGAAATTTCTAGCCAGAAAACACCAACAGTAGGAACTGGCGTTGGTAGATGTTTTACCTCAAATGGCAGTGTGTTGTACATAAGTGTGCAAAGATCCACTGCTATGAAACATATACACACTGACAAAACCACATCATGAAACAATGGTCTTCCAGAGAAGTGCTCAGACTTCTGTTTATCCAAACTACATGCTTACACCAACAAATTACTATAATTTTGGCTATTGGCCTGTAAATATGGGGTGTGGGAAGGAGCCACCACAGTTTGCACAGTTTTCCACCCCTAAATTTCTTGCCCTTATTTTGATTTCCATAGGTACTAATTGGAATCATGTTTGTACCATGAAAATATGAACCAGTGGTTACCATGTGAAGAAACTGCCCTACCTACTATTAATCATCTTCCCAACAATCTTCTCGCAGAACCATTGCAACCTTTTCCTAAGACCACAACTGGTACAGCAATCCAAAAGAGAAAATACACCATGACGGTGGTCTTTAGAGGGCAAGGCCTCATGTGGTCACCTCAACAAATTTACCCTTTTCACACCACTAGTACACCCAGAGGTGCTTGAAAATGTGTTGCACCTCAACTTCTCCATCCTCAGGTATGTCTGTACAATGTACTGCATTCTTCACCTGCAAGGAGCAGCCACGTTCAATAAGCAAACTCTCTCCCAGGTCTCTTCAGCAAGCTTAGATAACTGAGTTCCCCTTGGAAACCTTCTGCTAACTTTGCACCACAGACCACAGACCCAGAGAAAGATTGCAGAAAAGAAGCTCCCTGTGACCAGCATAGAGACATTGGCAAGACAATTGATAGATACATATGCAGCGTGAGAGTAAGTTGGCCAATCATTGCAGACACATGAAGGGAGTGAGGTTGGTATCGTACCTTGTTGATCCCAAATTCAGCACGCAATGTGTGAGGCCGAAGGGCACGCGCCATGCAAGGATCTGAAGGCCCACAAAATTCTCGGAATGCATTAACAGGGCATACACCTGGATCACATAAGTCAGCTACTTCCAGAGCTAGGAAGTCCCCTGATGCCAGCTCATGTGTCATAGCCTGCCAGCATTGAGAGACAAACCCAGTCCATCACTTTTTGCACCATTTACTGCTAAGCTAGGAAAAGTAAAATACAGGACAAAGATACATCCGAAAAAACACAAAGTTGGAGAATGACAATAATGTGTACAGGTGAGAAATCACATAGAAATCTGGGCAAATTCCCCTGTAAACTTCTAGAAACTCTGCAGCTGTGACCCGTGAAAAATTGCACATCTCCAAGGCTGTCACTTTGAACTTCTGTAGGATCCGATCAAGTATGGCCCCAACACAGCCTGCACATGTGACTCTACATGAGGATCCCACACCCTGATCTATCTTTGGGTGTCAGTCCCTATGGATCACAATCTGTACAGCTTTCATAATTTCAAGCAGCTGAAGGTTGAAAGGGTGTCTTAACCTTTCTTCAAGGCACTGTGTCCCTTCTGCAGGCCACTGTCATTCCAGCACTACCCTCAAAAGTGCATATTCATCAACATGCAATCATTCTGATCATGATGTTCCCAGGTCTGGATATAAGGATACCTCCCATGACGGCATGTGGTTTAATAATACAAAGAGTAGAATTTATGAACTTGGCACACATCCCCATGTTTGTACATGTGAAGAAGAAGAGTGTTTCCTGCACAAGCCATCATACACTCCAAATTAGGATTTGGGCAGTTAACAATGGGCTGCAAGGTTGTTGAAGTTCTCTTGTACATAGAAAGGTGTCATTAGGGTGATGGCGCTGCTTTCAGAACCTTTAGCAACAGAAAGAGATAAAACACAAGAAGAGTTAATAATGGTGGGTTGATAGCATGTAGAGTCAGAAGGCATATATAAGCTCTCAGAGGCATCTCTGTTTACAGGCATCCATGAGGAATACCAGTCGGGCACTTTCATGAGAGTCTGAACCATGGCAGGCATTCATAGTGCAGTCTGTGCCAAACTGTGCACGGATGGAACTGGGTGCTTTCATCCGGGCAACTTCACTACTTGTAGGACCTGCTCCACATTAAAATGTGTTGTTGGACTCATCCACTTACCAAGGAGAAAGAACAATAAATCAGTTTTAAGTTCAAAATGACCCAATTGTCGAAAGCTATGTAATGCCACTTGCTATAATGTCATCCTGCTAGCACAACTGATGATAAGTGTGAAACATTTGGCATGGTTGAAATGAGATACAGAGTAGCAGATTGACTTACCAAGCAGCAACCTCCATCTGCAAAGTGCATTCTCAGCCACCAACTCAATAGCCACAACTGGTCCACTTGCAATGAACTGTGTGAGGCATCTGAATAGCCACATGTCACCATGAAGTCCACCTGATCTTCAGCAAGTCTAAGATACAATATCATGACTAAATCGTAGTTTCACACCTAACCTCTCACATTACTGAATTATTTTTCTGTTCTCTAAGGACTGCAGAAATCTCAAAGATGCTCAATAATTATCACATTCCCTCAAACCAGAATGTCCATAAAGTCCACAATGTTCACCACACAGTCAGATCCCTGACATCTGCAAACACCTTGGCAAAGTGATCGCTTACAGTGAAATTTTGAGTGGGAGTTGACATTGCACAACAAGTCCCAATATTTACCAGATATTCTGAGTCAAATCTTGAGTAGGATGGCAAAATGCCTGATTGTCACGGCACCCATTTATATCTGACACTAGACAGTAACACAAGGAAATCCATCTGTAGACTGAATTCCTCTATGTTTTTCTTCAGTCAGCAATAAAGAAGACTGAGCTGAAAGCCTGATTCAATCTCCAAACCATCCATCACCACTCAAAGAAGTGTGCAACAGAGTCCTAGATACAAGGAAGTGGACAGTTGGCTTACGAGAAAAAAGGCTTGCCCTTGTGGCATTGGTAGAATGTTTCAGCCTGAGTAATGTTGAGTTCACACATTCGCATGTTCTTAACAATGAACCCACTGCTAGTAATGCACTCTAAGATCTTGCCTGTATGTTGTATGGCATCTGGTTTTATCATGGCAAGTGTCCTGGCCACCAACTCAACTCAGAGCCCACAATGAAGCACAATCCCTCTACCACATCACTGGAGCTTCATACTGTCAACAATCTTCTCCATCCTAGTAGTAATACAAAGTCTCATGTGTGATTGCTTGTAGCTTTAATCAAATTCATCAAGTAAAATATTGTACATGACTTTGAATGGACAGCAGCAATAATGGTTCAGAGAGGAACAGGAACATACGTTTCCTGCAAACCTCGCAGATGTTTCCTTGTGAAGTCATCCCCATAGTCTTCAATTAAAAGTTGGCGTGTGTACACTAGGATGGTGGAGCCTATGAAAAGCTGCTCCAAGCTAATTGCTGGGTAGGCTACCCTTCTGAGAAACATTTTGTGGTTCTTAATGTCAAACTGCACATTACCACAGTTACTTTGATAAAATCACTTTCATTTGTGTTGTTACCCTTCCTCCAAAACAGGCAATTTCTCTGTTATTGCATGTTTGACATACCTGCTCTGTGACAGTTTCCCATTGTAAGAAAATGAAAAAAGAGATAGAACTGGCAGAGTGTTAGAATAGTTACTAGTTGTGGCCTAGTGAGCTTCCATGATTGCTATCTAGACATGTGAATAAGAAAAACAGAGTCGAACCATCTCAATAGACTTGTCAAATGTGTGGTAGAAGAATTGATACTTCCAAACAATCTCTGTCATTGGATCGTGCCATCTCACAATAAATGCATACCGGGCCCCATCATTGCGACTCTCCTACACACCCTCCAAAAAGCTTAAAGGTGTCAACTCATTTGCATTCTCACTCTTTCCCCCATATTTTTCTTTTCTTTCAATGGGTCTTTGCACCTTCAAATCTCCTTGGCAGGATAAACCCTGGTTTGAAGAACCTAAGTGTTTCCAACTATTGAATCACCACCACAACAGGGCTCCAGATCTCAATTCAAACTGTGGGACTAACAAACAGTAGACTGGAAAACTCCAGAGGATAGCTGTAAGAGCAAGAAGTGCAATTGTACAGCCATAATCTCCTATACAGTGTTCAGAAACTAGGGTTGCAATTCTGTGGCACATTCAACTATGAAATTTAAGCTCAAAGAAATCTGTCACATCCTTGATGATGAATACCAGGCCCTGCAGACAGCATTGGTGTTGTGAAAGAAATCGTACCATGATGTTTAAGTGTCCTTATCCACAGGAACTACAAGTGTCTCCTACAGTGATTGCAGCTGCTTTGGGTCAACTCCGGAATCTGAATCTGTAAAGGAAAACTAGCAGCATGGTCAGAGCTTCATGTTCGTCCTCTACCAGATCCACTGAAAGAGACACAACGACGATTGTTCTAGGGGCCGCAACAACTTAATGTCGGGGGACCAGTGTTTTCAAGAGCATTGAAAACAAAGAATCTGATCTCAAAAGGGGGTCTCGAATTGCACAGTCTCCTCTTCCTTTACACATTTCTTCGGGGAGTGGCCATTCAAGAAAAAAAATTTCTCAGACAAATTCAGAAACTGATGTTATTATGACAATCGATTTGCAATGACGAAAGTTCTCAAGAACGGTGTGCACGAAGATGCCAATCCTATAAACACGCATCACGACAACCGGGAAGAAAAGCAATGCACAAAATTCTTTACAGAATCTGACATTGTATCGCGACTGACGCCGCATGCAAAGCGACAAAAAAGAAAAAGAAACAGAGGAGCATTGAAGGGGAAGGGAGGGGGGGGGGGACAATTGATCGTACTGAAAAACACAGACCTCAACCGAAGAAGCAAACAAAAATATTAAACAAGAACGTAACAAGAGACATTACAAAATCCTCGCAAATTCCACCCGACCGCCGCACCTTCACCTTAACTCCAATGCTTTCTTCCTCTCCAAAATGCGAAGAAGAAAGATTCGGAGATCGCAACGATCAAGAGGAGAAAGCGGTAAACAGAAAAAAAAGGGGAAAAACGGGGAAAAAACCTATACGTCCGCTCTCGTCGAATTGGATTTCCAATTTGTAGAAACATCGGAAAACGTAGACGTAAAGAAGAGCAGCTAGAAGAAGCCACAAAGAACCAAGAATAAAACTACAAACAGGGTCCAGATCCTAACTTACACGAGTAACAGGCCATTCTTCGGATTTCATGTCATTGTCCCTGGAGCACGCAAAAGAAGCAAGAATTATGAAAAAAAAGAGAAAATTTGAGCATATACTTACACGAGTAACAGGCCATTTGTGGATCTCATGTCATCGTTCCCGGAGCACGCAAGAGAGGAGCAAAAACGTGTGCAAACAAAGAAGAAGAAGAAGAAGAGGCGGAGGGAAAGCGGCTGTGCAAAGAGACAAAAGAACAGAGCGTTGGTTTTCTGCAACGTCCGCCGGCGTCGTCGCCATTCCCGTACATACGAATAAAATACATACATTTGTACATTTTCATACACACATACACATTTGCATAATCCGTATTCGAATGTATGACTTGTATTTTGTAGTGTACTATTTTTTTTCTTTTTTATTATATTTTTCTTTTTAAACTGGGTCATAGTAATGTTAAAAGAGTGAATCCAAGGGGGGGTGGCAATTTGCAATGATTTTTATTTTTTTGGGGGTGGGGTGGGGTTGCTACCTATGGATTAAATGCAATAATTGCTACTGTCCAAAAATAACACGAATCCCATGTGTGTGTCACTCGAGTGAAAAGTTGATGTTTTTCTTTGGCTCCGCTACACCCTGTGTGTGTGTGTGTGTGTGTGTGTTTTTTGTTTCTAAAGGAATTTTGGTTTGTAGCCAAATTGGCTATCGTCTGTACTATGAGGAGGATGTTGAAAAAGTGACCATCGTCCCTTGGGAAAATTTAGCCAAATCTGGCTATAAATGAGAAATAAATTACAAATATTTAATCATCATTTTATGCATATTTTAATTATGCAACGAAAACCATAATTATGATGGAAGTTCCAGAAAGAACTTGACTTAGGATTGAATTAGCATCAAATCATATATAGTAATTGCCTTGTCTGACAGGGTTGTCTGTTCTCACAACCCTGTGACAGATTCTATGGCAGAACCGGCACTCGGCCCAGTCCGGGTATCATCTCAGGTACTAGAGTTGGTAACTGCGGTTATTAAAATAAAACCAAATGCCCAGTTACTACACGAAATCACGGTTCTCAATTGCTTTGTGAAAATAAAATAACCGCCCAAAAACCTGCCTGGCTCCTCTTTTCTGGGTTTTCGTGAAACCTAGCAGTTCTGTGAGGTTTTTTTGAAATAACCAGAATCGGAAGCGATTTGATTCTGAATTTTTTTTCCAAATACTCAGAACTTGTGATTCTTTGACTCCGAGTTTTAATTTTTTAAATTCTCATTTTACAAATACCCAGACATGGAGGTTATTCAACATATCAAATACTCGTCCAACACTGCTTATATAATTTTACTTATATAATAGAAATATCTGTCAAAATGATCCCTTGGAGAGGGGAGGGGGCTTCTTTTAACCCCAACCTTTTTTTCCTATATTTTATAGTTGGAGTACACAGGCAAAACAACAACAAGAGTTATTAATTGGTTGAAACAATGAAGGGGTACCCACTAGTCACATGTAAAACTACAATAAATAGAGACCAGAAAAAGAAAGAAAACCAACAAACACTACTACCTAATTACTTACCTTACGACTTTCAGGGATGGCAGAGGCAGTTTGAACACGGTCACACAATATACTTATCATTCAGGTCTGGGGGGTGGCAGATTATGCCATTTTATTGATCACATTATAGGACATAATCTTCCAGTGATGATCATACATACACAGCCAAATCATATTTATTGACTGTTCCCTGTTTCTGATTGGGTAGATAGTTTGATTGGTCCAAATGGGGTTGCTATTAGTAGTCGCCCACCAACTATTAGCAGTCCCAGTTTCAGTTTGTATGGGTGGGGTTTGAAGGAAAAAAAGGTTAGTAACTAAAACTTGGATGTGAGAAATATGTTTGGAGGGTCACATACTGAGCATTGGTGGAGATGATCTAGCAGTGAGCAAAATCTCTGATTTAATTTTAATTCAATTTTTTTTTATGAATCTTCCACTCCAGACCTTAATGTCATGGAACATTCTCATCCTTGCCCATTATATTCAAGGGCGCAACAACCTACCTTACCCTAACGGAAGGGGCGCACCTGGTGCCTTACCCTACTAACATGACATGTAGGGGGGGGGGGGCTTCACCGTTCCGTTTAAACATCATGGTGCAAATAATTGCAAAGACCTGCAAATTGTCAAGGCTGTATACCCAATGAATTTTGGGCCCACAACAAATTCTAGAAACAAAATGTTGCATCACCCATTCCTCAAGCAAAACTTGAATTCATTTCCTCATACGACTCACAAGGTTATATCAGCCCACGTACATCTCTCTTTCTCTTAGTAACTCCGATTTTTTTATTGGGTCAGAAATGGTGATGTTTAATACGATTCCATCAATATAGATAAAGCAAGACTAGTACTATCAAGTACTAAGTTTGGTGGCTTGATGTCACTTCACTCTGCTTGTCTAGTTTGCATACCGCGCAATA